>CM053572.1:110503445-110518468 GCA_028646485.1 Cryptoprocta ferox | reverse complement strand
CAAAGCACGAGAGATTCTTGAATACTGAAAACAAACTGAGGGCTGAAGGGGGAGGGGGAAAGGGGAAGGAGGTGATGGTCTTGGTGGAGGTCACTTGTGGGGAAGAGCACTGGGTGTTATATGGAAACCAACTTGACAATAAACTATAAAGTTAAAAAAAAATGTACTGCCTTCCTAAAAATAAAATGTTACATATATGTACACACAGATGTGTAAGTCTATATGTATATTCATATCTCCATATATGTATGCATCTATACACAGAAAAATGTATATATAAAATGAGTGTGTGTATAGCATACATTGAAGAGGAAAATGGACTGTTGAATTCAAATCTAGGTTCCTCCATTTACCATTTTGTGATCCTTTGGTTCTGGGTAAGTGACTTAACCTCCTTTCATATGTATTAGGTTGAATCATGTGATATTTCCATTTCTATAGGACAAAACGGTTGAATGGTAGCAATACCTTACTGTACAACATAATCAAATGGGGGAGATACAATAGTAAGCTTTATAGCGTTGCAACAGTTAAACAAAACACATGGCTCCTGACATAGACCAAGTGCTTGTGTTTATTATAAAATATGCATTTTCCACTTTTACCACAGTGTTGAACTCTGAACAACAGCAAGTGAATTCTTCATGCTCTTTTACAAATTTCAGTTCATATCTATGAAAATCTATGACTGGGAGATATTGGTAGCCAAATACTTAGATAAACATGAAAATGAAGACAACTGAGTAAAATACCCTACCAAACCTGATCATTTCCCCCTGTGATTTATTATTTCCACAGTACAAAAGGCCTGAAAACCAGGATGTGCACCTAACTATTTCAATAACCTGAATGATAATCTATTACTTTAGCAACTAAACAAAGGGCTTCACCCTCTTTCCCCTATATGGGGAAAATTAGTCATGAGGGCTTTACTGAGGAAGGGAAACAGAAGAGGGAATGAAATCAATTAATGGCCTTGCATCACCACTCTGCATACTCCACAGTCAGTCCCTCCTCATCACAGACTAAAGACAGGAATGTTCTGTGGGCACGTCCCCCATTGTTTCCAGGAACTCAGTGGCTTCGCACAAGGACACTCACTTCTTTGAACCTGAGGATATGCTCACCTGGCAGCTCACGGCTGCATCTCTGTAAAGCAGGTGTGATAATGTCAAGGCTTTCCTGAAAGACACTCCTTTACTTCCTGGGAAAATGTCAGTGGTGAAAATAATATTTCTCTGTGGCAATCTTCTCAGTAACTGATGATAGAGTTTATACAACTACTGCATGCCCTGAAAAACCTTCTGGAGAGGTTTACCCTCCAGGAGGCACGAGGAATGCCACAGGTCAGATAGGGCAGAGACTGCCATGTGATAGAATATGTCGTTGTACCTACACCCCACAGATACAAGGGATCATTGGAACAATTGATATGCATTTTATGTAAGATCATAGGTTCTGCAGATCTTCATTTTGAAGAACAGTCTTCCAAAAATACTAAAGTGTTTAATTCCACTAAATACAGTGTTCAGAAAACTGCTCAAGATTCAGTAAGTCTGGAAGTCAATTCTCTTTACCTGGAAAAGCTGAGTTATAACCCGAATTAAAGTTCCGCATTTCAAAGTGCATCATGGAGCAGAATCCGGCAGGGAGGTAATTGAGTTCCCATTGAAACTGCTGGAATAAAGCAGTGATTCATGTCAGTTAGAATTAAAGAGCATACTTTATTTGGGAGGTCAGTTATATCAAAAGGGTACAGTCAAAAGAAGAAGGAAGGTAGAGGAAGAGGGGTAGAAACATTACTTAATACAGACCATGAATGTAGTAAACCGTTGAATGTTCTACCAGGAAAGTCTGAGGTCTCCCTACCCATCCCTGGCCCTGATTTGTCAAGTTGACTCACAGCTACCTGCTCCTTACCCAAGAACTATAGGGAAAAACTCTGCTGTGTCAAGATAAACTTTTTTATTTTGGTCTGACTCATGTGACTCTCCAGAGAACTAAATTTAATTAGCCATTCTTTATTCCATATGCCTCTTGATCTTTCTGTGATTCTTGAGAGTATACCTTACTCCATGAGAACCTTTCCCCTTTAACATCTACAACCCAGCTCTTTCAAATTGTCTCTCCACTTCTTAGTCTCCTGTATCCTTCCCTGATAGTTCTCTAATGCTGATTTTCCCCAAGGTTCACATCTCTGTTCCCTTCACTCATTTCTCTCCATATTTTACGTGTGATTATTACATTTACCATGTTCTCCCCCAAAATTTGCAAGTTCCAGTGGAAGAGTACAAATGGAGGCAACATATCATATAATTACATAGTTTAGAATTATAACTCAAGTGATAACTCAGGTGGGGTCTGCCCCAGATTTCCACTCAGGCCCCCACAGTCCACTTCCCAGGCATCACCCATATGACCTCAAGGATAAGGTCCTTGGCTTTCTCTGGGCAGCCCTAACTTGAACAGTTATGAAAATTGGCTGGAACACAGCATGGCAAAAGCTAGGTCAGGCCCAGGATTCCAGTGTAGTGATTGGACACTCCTGAACCCAGTGCAGGGACTGGTCTTGTCATGCTCCCGAGAGATGGGCAAGTTTGTCTTCTAGACACATTACTCCTTCCAACTTAGGGGATCTTGGTTTTTCTTAATACCTCCCGAAAATGCACAAGCCAAGAAGTATGCAAAGAGTGAGGGCGGTTATCTGGAGACCCAGGGCTACCTAGTTATTCCATCTGGGTAACTTGGGGTTGTCAATTTTTTTTAAGCATCAGCCTCTCTTCCTCTGGATTCCCAGGGGAGAGGCCACACTTTTCTCCTCCCTTCCACATGTATACATGTGCAGGCTCTCACCTGGCACCCTCTGGCCTACAGCCTCAGTTTAGCTCATAAGCTCTTCTCCCATAATTTCCCCCTTATTAATCAGTTAGTGAATTTCTAAAAAACATTATAATGACCATGAAAAAATTTTGCAATATATGGGGGATTCCAAAACTTGGCACTGAGGAAAAGGACCCCTGTTGCCCAGATCTGTGCACTGTGTTCTTCCCTACTCTCATCTCTTCAGCTATCAACCCATTGGCTGTCCTAAATTCACGTATCCACTGAGATTCATGCATATTAGACAATAACAATAACTGAACATGGGCTAGAATACTTTTCCCAGCTTCCCTTGTGGTCATGTGGTTTAATTTCAGCCGATAGAATGTGAGTAGAAGTGGTGTGCAGCTACTGAGCTGTCTCCAGGAGGAAGCCATAATAACCTCACAAGCTGGTCTTTCCCTGTTTTACCTCGATGCAGGGATGATGCAGGTGAATTCAGTGACTTTGGCAACCCTGGGGTAAAATAATATGGCATAAGCTCAATTATTTCCATTATTACTTGCAGGGGAGCTGCAACATGGATCAGAAATGCCTAATCTGAAATTCACATCAGGAAGAAGAAAACTATTATATTACACCACTGAAATTGTCAACTGCCTTTTGGCTATCTTCTACTGGAATTTTCATGAACACATTTAAGCCAAGGTATCTAAAATGGAATTAATCCATCATGGTCCTCCCCCAATCTCCTTTTCCTTCCACTGGGTTTGCAGTTTCAGTAATGGCATCATTTTCTCTCCAATCACCCAAGCTATAAACTTTGGTGTCCTATTAAATCCACCCCTGCCCTCAAGTAACAATTAGAAACCAAGCCTCTTAGTGTTAACTACAAAATGTCACTCAAAGTAATTCTTTCCTTTTCACGATGCTGGGATCTCCTAAATTTACACTGTGTCTCCAATCTGGATTGTTTCCTCTACCTCTCACCTAGCCTCCTGTGTCCTGCCTCTAAACTATTCTATACCTGAAGCTGCCATTGGAGTAATATTGCTGAAACACAAATCTAATCACCCCTATGAGTAAAAATTAATAATCCTTTATGACTACAAGACAAAAGTCTAAATTGTTTCAGTCCTGCATGCAGAGTCACTTACGTTCTGGATTCAACAAATTTTATCACCACTTGCCACTTATTCTCAAACAACATTGACTCGCACTCGAGGTCTTATGAGGCTCTCTGCCTTTTCATGCGCTGTCACCTCATCCTGTAATTCCCTTCCCCCTGGCCTGTGGAGTCCAGACATCCCGGGAGTGTAACGACCATGAAAAGCAGACTCAAACTGAGCATGTTCAAATTAAGACCTGGGCTCTTTCCAGCTGAATGCTTTAGGAAAAAAAATCCTGATCTCTCTGACCCTTAGGAAATATTAATTCCTATCTTTTGATCTTCTTCTCACTTTGCAGTAACACAAAGAATTTGATATCATGGCTTCTGATGCCATCTCTGAACTTCATATTCTAAACTTCCTCAGTGCTAGGTAAAGCTAGAGATCATTAAAAAAGTGAAACTATTTATATTGTAAAAAAAATAATAAGAAATAAGAGAAGAATAGTAAGCAAAAAAGTTCACTTCAGTCATTGAAATACCCCCCTTCTACCCCAAACACACACACATACACACACACACACACACACACACACGGTAGCTTGCCTGTTTTTCCTCGCCCAGCAGGATGATAAAACAAGAAGTTTACCCCTGAATCTTGCCTTTTAATTTGCTTATATTCACAGCAAACAGTTAGATGTCTTCTTAACATAGTTCAGTTCTTAACATATGTCATATGCCTTCAGTTCAGAGATACTTTCCCCATAATTTAACGAAGGTACTTGGCCTTGTGAGGTTGAGTGTGGCAGTTCCATCAGCCAGCCCGGCAGCTAATACCTGGACATGCCAGTGGATGGTGGACTGTGAGAGCACCTCATAGTTCCAGATTTCAACTTAAGAGTCCAGGGCATGTTCTCTGTAATGTGATACCCTAGATGCTGGGGCTGTAGTTCAGGACCATAGTGTTTGTGGGACATAGAATATTTCATCTCCCTAACCCATCATTTCACGGGATATACATTTTTATACTAGATCTTTTTTCTATTTAGGATCTATTTTTACTTTTATTAAATTTTTTATTTTAATTCCAGTATAGTTTATATACAGTGTTATATTAGTTTCAGCAGGACAATACAGTGATTCAACAATTCTGTACCTTACTCAGTGCTCATTATAAGCATACTTTTATGTGTTTAGTGTTTAGTTTTACGCTATTGATGCCATTTTGTTACACTTGCCCTTAAATTTTTGTTTTAAATGGAGAAATTTAATGAAATCCTACTTACTCCTCAAGATGCAAGCCGGGCATTTCCTCTTTCTTGAAGGCTTTCCCATTTTATCTGTCACCAAAACTAATAATCCTGCCCACAGTTGCTGTCTTTGAATGTAGCCTGTAGTTTTACCATCAACTTGTCTCTTTTCTTTTTATCACATAGTATATTTGTACTTTATGATACTATATCCCTTTTTAAATCATGTCATCTTAAGAGCAACCGTGCTCATCTTTAATTAGTAAATAAAGAAACCCACATATACACATGCCTTTATACTTTACCTGTAGAGAAAGTCAACACAAGGGGTTTAAGAGAATATATTTTCCCTTGAGTGGAACTGTCTTCCCAAGTGTTAAGTTTATTTCACTGCACAACTTGGTGCTGATGCATTTGTAATTTTCAAAGTGAGAATTGGTTACATGCTGGGCAGAGTTAGGAAGATCATGCTTCCAACAAATCCAATACAATTATTACCCTTTAGAATTCCTGGCCAGTTATGCTTCAGTTAAATACAGCAGCAGTGTTCTTCAACTTTTTTCTTTTTTTTTTCTTTTTTTTTTTTTGTCTGCAGAATATTGTCTATGGTGTACTATGAAAGCAGATATAATCCAGTTCAACAAGCATAATTATAGCTCACTACTTGCCCTTTAAAAATATAAGAGTGTTAAAAGATTTTCCTAAGATTTTCCTAAGATTTCACAAAGATGGCTTAAATAGAAATCTTTCTCTAATTTATGTAGTTTCATTTTGGAACTTTTCAAACAGCAGTGGCTATAGGTCATTCACAATATTGGGAGAAAGAAGAATAGTGAAAGAGTAAACCAAGTGTCACAACTTGTTAGTCTTTCTTCTTAATCGATGTTCCAAAGGATCATTATAATAGCTATTTTGGCTCACCCTTAAATCTATCAGTGAAAGAAACAACCTGAATTTCCAAGTATTTCTTCCTCTCTGAGACTGAAAAAGAAATCAGAAATGTCTATGGAATATATCTTGCTGAATACCTTGGTATGATTTAATCCATTGAATGTTATAATGTATGGATTTGATTATCTTCACTGTGTTAATACCACTTATGTAGATCTCTAAAAAGGTGAACCTTAATCCCACTTGGTAACCTGGAAATAGGTAGTGTATATTGGACATTTTGGGAGCCTCGCACCCTTTAAGAGTCTAAGAAATGTTTTAGGTTTTCTCCTTAGAAAAAAATATGAACAAATGCACTTAAATTTTCTTAAAATTTCCATGGATCTCTCCCCAGCAGGACAGTTGACCCCAAGTTAAAAAACACAATTTTAGAAGAATTGGAATCCTTAATTGCTAGTTATTCTTCACACTTCAAACTCCACTGGAAAGAGGAATCTAAATCTTTAGCAAAAAGAGTACCTCATGATAATATATTTTCCATTTAGCCAACATGAAAGCAATAATTAGTATGAAGTTGGTGACAATAAAATAAGAAGAAAATAGCAAAAATGGAAAATATGTAATTACATAGGTTTTGTGGCCCCTTGCCTTAGTATGAAATACTTATATCTGGGCATGATGCATGACCATTTCATTCTAGGACACCTGACCAGCAGAGTAAAAATGGCATCTTTCCAAGTACTTATGTAGTATAAATAACTAGCAAACCTATATAATTATAGAATTGTTCTTACATTCTGATGAAAATGGCTATAGTAACATTTTCTTTTATTTCTTCATTCATTCAAAAAGAACTTATTCATCTCTTTGCACTTAATACTGTAGGAAGAAGACAAAAATAAAAATAACACATGCTTATTATATTCACTGATTTTTAAATTTGAACTGCTTTCAACTTCCTCTTGGCAATTGGATACAGAAAAGTTATCAAATTTACCTTCTCCTCTCTTGCCCATCAAGGTTATTTTTTCTAATAGACCCATCATAAATATCACAGTAAAACTTTTTACTTATTTAATAAATTTGCAAATCATGCCATGGCCTATAATTTGGAAATGTTTATTAAGAATGTGTTGGGGCACCTGGTTGGCTCAGTCCGTTAAGTGTCTGACTTCAGTTTAGGTCTTGACCTTGCGGTTTGTGAATTTGAGGCCCACGTTGGTCTCTGTGCTGACAACTCAGAGCCTGTAGCCTGCCTTGGATTCTGTGTCTCCCTCTCTCTCTGCCATTCTCCCACTCTTGCTCTGTCTCTCAAAAATAAATAAACATTAAAAATTTTTTAAAAAGAATGTGCTATCTATATTTTAACCCATATTATGGAAGCAAAGAGATTGAGATTGAGAATGTCTTCTATGAGTCATACAATGAATAAAATCTACTTTTATCTAATATGAATTTGTTAATGCCATTATTTGAAGAGGATAAAGTAACATTTGAAACATCATATCTAATGACTTGAATTTGTGTAATATATTTGATTTTCACAAAGATTATTTCCTCCTGAAAAAAAACAGGGCTATTAAATGAGGTTAATATTAATGTGTAGAGTTGTTGGGTAAACCCCTTCTCTGTGAAGGGGTATCTGATGACCTCAAAATTGAAGAAGGTTGAAGAGGGAAAGATGGTATGGGTGTTGAGAATGATTGCTTCAGAAGAGCACCAAAGGGCACAAGTATGCTTCTTTCATTTCCGTGCTTTAATTCTAGTAACATCAAAAATGATGTTAAGTAAAACAGCTGATCTGTTTACATGACCGTGGTGGAGCTTAGGGCCAGATGCTCCAAAATATGCCAAAGTGGCATATTGATTATTTTAAATTAAAGTTAATTTAGAAAACAGTGCAAGCATTTTTGGACACTGTGACCCTCCTCTGTGTCCCCCTTAAAGCATGTAATAAATCTCCCTTGTGAAATCTCCCTACACTAGGAGGTAGATATCCTTATCACTAGGGATAGAAAATCGAGGCCCAAGTCTCTGTAAAAAAATTCCTCTTAGTTTCTTCACTAATTAGCTCCCAAGTTTAAGTGTCTTTTTCCTGTTAGTTCTCCACAAATGTATTATTTCTTTATCTAAAAGGTATATAAACAGCCTGCTTTGGTCACTTCTTGGGTCCCATATCTAAGAGACTTCAGTACATACAAAATTGATTTTTTTCCTGTTAATCTGTTTTATGTCACTTTATTTATTAGACCAGCCAAAAGAATCAAGAGGAGTAGGGGAAGAATTTTTGCCTCCCGGACAATACCAGTGGCTGAACTACAGATGTGTTTTCTTTATCGGACCAGTCCCCACTATGCCTCAAGATAAGATTACTAGGGAAGTTTTTTTTACCCCAATCTATTTATTAGTACCCAAAATTTTGATAGCTTAATATATATTTTAAATAGGTAAATTTGTAGAAAAGGCCATAATCATTATAGATCATTGCCATATCAACACCTTGAAAACTATTTTGAGTGAATGTAAACTTGTGGTAAAGTCATATATACCTTCTAAATGGTCGATCTGATTTATGGCTTAAAACAGAGAAAAATCATTAAAACAATACTGCAACCAGACAACGTCATTCCTTCCAAAATGGATAATATATTTGGAAAATCCATTGAAACAGGCCAGCTATATAATGACTACAGAAATAGGAAGCTTATGTAATTCACTTTTGATTTTTATGAACATTAATGTAAGTAGTCTTTCAGTTTAGTCAAATGCTAGTGTTAATCTACTATGTTTACTATAATGTTGTCCAAGAGGATTCCCTTCTTTAGGAGCCCCTTTAAAAGGCTGCAAGAGTTACAAACTCATCGTAATGATGAAAAATTTATTTGCAGTGTTAAACTTTTACTTGGGAAAAATTTTGGAAACTCTTTATACAGATGAAGTACTTCTAGTGCTTGGCAACACATCTAGTTTTACTGTGTTCTATATTGCCATGCATTAGCATTAAAAACAGAGCCAAAAATATCTGAAAGAAATGTCGTCAACTGTCATGAAATTTATCAAATTCATCAGCACAAGGGGCTTAAATCACTGCCTTTTTAAATGCTATTGTCAAAAATCGATGCAGCTTAGGAAGCTCTTACAATCAATAAGTTCACTCTCATTCTCAAGGGCCAATCTTAAGGAATAATGTTGAACTTAGAAAAGAATTTCACATTATGTGAAGATCTCTATTAAAACAATTTCAAATAGAGAATTTTGCAGATATTTTCATCTATTTGAATAGGGTGAATCTTTTGATCAACACTTGTCAACCACCATAATGAATCCTGCTGAAAACTAGAAGTTCTTTGACCATCCTGTTGGAATGAAAGAAGATTGCAAGTGGGCCCTTTGAATACAACCTTAAGAGGTTCTAATGCTGATGCAGGACCTGCTTGGGTGAGAAGCCACAATTATAAAGCCTTTCAATTTCCCAACAGATAAGAATCCTTAGACACTAAGGAAAAGCAAATCTCTTTAATCTTATTTTCATTGAGAAATTAACATAAAAATATACATTCTTAATTCAAATGTATATTAGTCTACTCATGATGCTATAAGAGAACACCACACACAGACTGGTGGTTTATACAACAGAAATTTATTTTCTCCACAATTCTTTATGTTGGAAGTCAAAGACCAAGGTGCTGTCAGGGTTAGTTTCTGGTGAGACCTCTCTTCTTGGTTTGTAGCTGACACTCTGCTCACTCTGTCCTCAATGGTCTTTCTGTGCATGCACATTCCTGGTGTCTTTTTCTCTTTGTACAAGTACATCACTCCTATTGAATGAGGATCCCACCCTCATGGACTGATTTAACCTTAATTAGTTCCTTAAAGCTGCTGTCCCCAAATACAGTTGACCCTTGAAAACCTTGGGTATTAGAAGCACTGATTTCTACACAGTCGAAAAACCATGTATAACATTCTTTTTAATGTTTATTTATATATTGAGAGAGAGAGAGAAAGAGAGAAATCAGGGGAGAGTCAGAGAGAGAGGGAGAGCGAGAGAGAATCTCAAGCAGGCTCTGCATAGTCAGCACAGAGCCCAACATGGGGCTTGATCCCACACTGTGAGATCATGAACTGAGCTGAAATCAAGAGTCAGATGCTTAACCGAATGAGCCGCCCACATGCCGTTTCCTCCATTTATAATTTTTGACTCTCCAAAAACGTAGCTACTAATAACATACTATGGACTGGAAGCCTTACTGATAACATAAACGGTCAATTAACACATATTTTGTATGTTACATGTAATATATACTGTATTCTTACAATAGAGTAAGCTAGAGACATGAAAATATTATGAAAATTATAAGAGAAAATACATTTATAGTACTGTACTATATTTACTGAAAAAAATCCACATGTAAGTGGAGCCATGCAGTTCAAACCTATGTTGTTCAAGGGTCAACTTGGGGCTAAGCTTCCACCTGTGAATTTGGGGAGCACAATTTAGTCCATAACATTATCCTACTTACAAACTTGCTCAGTGATAGACACACTTCCAAGGATGATTGCACTGCTGTAACAAAGTAAATAATACAATTTGAATTCATTTTGAAGAGTCCTTAAGAATTATAATTCTTTTTTTAAATTTTTTTAATGTTTCTTTATTTTTGAGAGAGAGAAAGACAGAGTGTGAGTGGGGAAGAGGCAGAGAGAGAGGGATGCATAGAATCTGAAGCAGGCTCCAGGCTCTGAGCTGTCAGTACAGAGCCTGATGTGGGGCTCAAACCCAGGAATCATGAGATTGTGACCTGAGCTGAAGTCGGATGCTTAACCAACTGAGCCACCCCCTTTAAAAAAAATTTTTAACAGGAGTTATAATCCTTGACACAAGCCTATTCTTATGTGTCAATGGGAACTCTCTGGTCCTTTTGTGACTATATACCTGTGTGTTTCAGGGTTTGCTGCACATGCTACAATAAAAAAGGAAAAGATTAATAGATATCAAAAGAGATGGATATTGCTAAGACAAAGACCATGCTGCAATTAGAATTTTACTTTATACAATAGGCAAATAAGAGCATGTTTTCCTATAATATTTACTTTACAACAAAATTAACTATATATTACTTACAAACTTGCTTACATATTTTGCAAGTGGTCATTAAATTTGCATGAAAGGAAAAAAGTAGAACTCATAGAAACAGAGAATAAAATGGTAGTTTCCAGGAGTTGGGGGTGGGGGAAATTAAGAGATGTTGGTCAAAGGGTACAAACATCCAATTACAAGATGAATACTTTCCAGGAATCTGATGTACAGCATGGTGACTATAATTAAAAATGCTGTATTGTATACTTGAAATTTGCTTAGAGAATAGATCTTTAACGTTCTCACCACACACACACACACACACACACACACACACACACACTCAAGGTAACTATGTGAGGCAAAGTTTGCATTAACTAATTTTGTGATAATGATTTCACAATATACATGTATATCAAATCATCATCTCATACACCTTAAATGTATACAATTTTATTTGTCAGCAATACCTCAGTAAAGCTGGACAAAGATATATTACTTTGGAAAGATTATTTTTACCTTGAATTTATTAAAGGGATATACTTCCATTACAGTAACATCAACTGTATACAAAATTTTATGTATCTACAGTAATCACCTAATACAAGCTTCTCAGTGGCTCCTCTAATTGATATTCTTGCATGCATACTAATGTAATACCAGTTCCCTTAGTTTCTGAACCACATAGACATAATTCTACTTGGTTCTAATTAACAAATAACCTTTTGGCAAAATCACTCAGAAGTCTTCTCATTAGTAATCAGAGAAAAATCTTCAATTTTATTCAGAGCTGTATTTGCGATTCTAAAAGTTTAATTGGATTCCTCAGGTTCATCTTGTTAGACTTATGCTTTTATCTAGCAGAAAAAGAGACTCATATATCTCCAACATGCTTATAATTTCTTCTTATTCTCCTTAATTATTTAGCTTCAGAAGGTCTAGATTCATAATAATTAAAGCACATCACATATACAGAGTTGAGCATTATTTGCATGATTTAACAGTCTTCGAGCTGTCTATTCTTTGTGCCTCTACCATTTTCAGAGTGAAAAAGGCAATTTCGTTGGATAACACACTTATTTGTTTTATACTTATGAAATAGTTGAGACATACAAAAAGGCATAGAAAACAGAAATGTAACAAAATCCATGAAACTATCACCTAGTTGAAGAGAGAAAAAATTACTAAGTATTTTTTCTTCCTAATTTAGAAAAGGGGTAAATGACATAATATTGAGTAAAGTTATTTTACTGTATTTCAAACACAAAGGCAAAATCTGAAATTACTCCTTACAAAGCAAATGCTTCCATTGAAGGAATACTTAGCCTTAACCATACATATCAATAGTGGATAAGGTTAAACTTGGTGTTTGCAAAATATCAAGTGGTATAGACTGGAGCTTCTATCATATTTTAAACTGTCATCAAAATATACCTAACCACTGATAATATCTTGATTTATTTTGATAGCCCGTCAGTTTTCACATGTCGTCTATAATACTTGCTTTTCTGAAATTGTATCTTCTTATACTTTCAGTTATTCTTTTAAGTGACAAAGAAGATCATAGGAAATTCACTGAACTGCATTCATCTAAAGTTCTTAGCAAATAAAACCAAGAGTAAAATGGAAAAAGAGATGATAAAAAATATTTTCAAGTGAGTAGAATGAGGAACAAGAAGCTAAGGGAGTAAATAAGTACTTCAAATGAAAGAAATAGTAAAAGTAAAAACTGAACAAATGAGACATTGCAGAAAAGTATTAAGTGATTGTTTAAAAAAGAATATAATCATGACCCCCTAAAAGAATTCAACTCCAAAAATGAAAAGATTTTCTTGAAAAATTAATTTCACAACTATTTAATCCAATCTGTAGCTAAATTATATGATCAATGAAAATGGGCATATTAACTTTGATGATATATGAATTCATATTAAATAAAGAGTATTGGGGATACTACTCAGCAGAGTTTATGATAATATACTGCTTATTTAATTTATTTTACTTTTTTTGTAGGGGTTAGAATGGTGAACTAAATGATGATAGAGATCACTACCTCTGTGTATTTTAGGTCTTTAAAAATCAACATGAGATTTATGAGATATTCCTTCTGGGATAGATAATTTTTTACTTTAATTTTTCTTGGCTGAGTGTTGTAGGCATGGGGGCCAATTTCAGAGACTTCCACTTGGCCTTCATCATTATTATATAGTTCCTACCCTAAAGGCCAATGAAGTAATGCAGCGTTTTGTCAACCTACAAATATGTCCATTTCAATGATGTATTCAGGGGCTAAAAAAAATTGACAAGTGGATAAATCTATAGACCCAGTGGAATTGTGCTAAGCTGGACCTGATACAGGATTCTATTTACTACCTGGCCTCTACTCTTTAGGGATTCATGATAATGCTTCAGGTTCCTAGGTATCAATATCCTAAAGAATTCCGTGCACACTGGTACCAGAGAACGGCTAAGGGTATTTTTTGGAGGTCTAAGAGAATCATTATCATATATACTTGCCATGATTTCTACTTGACATGGAACACCCCCCCCCCCACCATTAGGACCCTGACTCTCCTTCAGTTGAGTTTCAGATCTAAGAACTGACTTAAGTATGAAAAACAGGTTATTTTTATTTAAAAAACAGGTTAAAGATTCTGATATTGAAATAGTGTACCTGAGCCTCCCACCCACCCATCTTTGATTTTCTTTGATTGTATAAATTAAGCTATACCCTTATTGGCTGCCCATCTATCATGTACACTGTGTTCATTATCCTTCTCCACAGTTCTCTGTTTTCTTTGCCACTTATTATAATGGTTACACCCTAATGGTTTCTGATAGTTAACTGTTGCAACTGGCCTCTATTAATTTAGGAGACTATTATTCTTATTTCTATTAAGTCTACCAATTCTATCAAAGCATCTTCTGCTCTTAGCCCTGGTCTATAGAGGACCTTCACCACTGAACTCACCAATGATGCTGGCACTGCTCTCACCAGCACATAACTTACAGCTTTGGTAAACGGACAATCCTCTGGGCCTCCTTGAGGAACATAGTCAACTGGTGATTTTTTTCAGCCTCACATATTGTATACACTCTAGCAACTCCACTCTGAGCTTTTGATACTTTCCTCCACTGTCTTCAGTGGCAATTCAGACATTTCTTCATCACTCATTGTGGGCTGCCACTTTCTCTAAGCTTCCAAAAACCATTCTAGCATATGTTAGCAATATCTCCCAAGGTCTTTCCCTGGGTATTAAACCTTGAATCCTAAGAGAGTGCTGGGAGCCGCATCGGCTTTCCTGGATGGAACAATCACAGCAAAGAAATGGCAGACGTTTGCACAGCTCCTGCCATGAAGCGAAACTGGTATCTCCTGCTATTATTGGCTTATATTGGGAATGGGACCACTGTTATTGATTAGGCCTCACAGTGTTCCAAATCAGACCGATATTCCCCACACAGTTACCCCATAAGAAAAAGCATATTCCTGCCCCTGCATAAAGGATTTTAGATCAAAGCGCTGCAGATGTTTGCCAAAAGGCTCTTCTAATGAGCCTTGCAGACCTAAGACATAAGAGGGGCTAAGAACACAAGAGTTACGATTAACTCTGGCCCAGAGAAGAAGAGCCTAACTTAGAGATAAGAAACAGACAAGGACCGGACGGACATAAGTTGCTACATATACCTTTGCTAATTGGAGCCACAAATAACCTCCCTTGTACTGACTTCAGTTATGAAGATGGATAAAAAACTAGAAACCCAGGTGCAAGGCCAACACACATAGGGCCCCCATTATGCTTACATCAAAGAAAGGGTTTTCTCTAGCAACTCGTTAATAAGCATTCTTTCTCTTATGGTTAATGAGTTAGATAAA
>CM053572.1:110432144-110503345 GCA_028646485.1 Cryptoprocta ferox | reverse complement strand
TGTAAGTGCATTACATGACTTGGTTATAACTTGTTAATTAAAAACAAAGTCATAATTATTGGCAAAAAACCAACCCGTACAAAATAAGATAGGTTTGTTACTTTCTTAATCTTGGGGACTGATGCCAAGGATAAATTGGGATAGTTCTACAAAAATACTTCTGTAAAACTTGTTTCTGTACACTTTCGGTGATCAAAGCATCTTATCACAAAGAATTAACCACTGTAAAAAAATTTCTATTTTCTGATGTCATGTTATTGCTTGACCAATAAAAGAGACACCAAAGCAGACAGAGCAGAGATGCCTGCCTGGTGATCAAGAAAGAAACTTGTGGCTCTCTCATCACTCTCTCGTGCCAACACCGTCCATCCTTCAGGGAACCCTGGACCTGCTGGAGCTGGACTCCGGCAAGAGAGTAATCTCTTTTTAATAAATTCTTCTTCTTCCTATTTTATATGCCACCCCCTTTGATCTAGCACCCATGCATATTCTCTGGACCTGAGCGTATATATTGGCAGTATCCTGCAGCTGTCTGGTATATAGTTTCTTTTCCTTTCCTAGCCAACCCAGCAATTTTCTATTCAGGTTATATTGTGACTTATTCCTAGTTATTAGCATGCTAGACTGGAGGGTGGGGACAATGGTACTCATGTGGGTTGGATCATGATTTCTTGGAAGACAGAGCTCTCCAATCATCTTCAAGCAAAGGGCAGTGGACAACTTCTGCAAGCTTAGAGACTTTTGGAGAATCTAGAGATTCAAAATTTCTTAGCACAATAACCTGTATATTTCCATTCCAAGTCTCAGGGTTCTACTGATTTCCAATCAGTGTCATGACCTTGGCATAGCAGGGTTGAAAGGTTCTCCGGTAACCTTAAACCTTTTTATAATTAAGTTTTGAGCCTAATCCTCGGGTTGTTTTTTTTTTTCCTGCAAGCTGCAGGAGATCAGAGTTTTGTGTGTTTTTAATATGTTTCCAAAGATGTACCCTGGCTTTTATTTTTCATCTTAAATTGATCACCTTCAGCCTTAGCTTATCTTTCTCCTATGACTTAACTATTCTCATAAATAACCACCTAACTACACAGTCTTTTAAAGTGACTACTTCCACCAACTGTCTCAATCATCTGGTATCGACGAAAGCATTCAATTGCATCTCATTTCAACACCAATAAAAGTTTTAATAATTGTGCTATATTCTAGGTTATATCAGTACTCCAAATACAGTGCTCATTAGTAACTGGCCAGAGGGTGAGGCAGTTTTAAAATCTGATTTTGGAGTCTGCTTCTGAGGAACACTTCCACTGCCAACTCTTTCAGTTGTGGGGTTTTTTAAAAAGCGTTTCTGTTTTGTTTTGTTTTGTTTTGTTCTGTTCTGTTTTTCCCCCAGCATGGAGATTTATACACAGGAATTTTTTTAATGTGTGCTCTTGGACAAAAAATTTTAAGGAAATGAGGGATACAGGCTTGAGAAGGAGGAGGTGAACTTTCATGAAGTTCCAACAGAGATAACCATCCCTCAGGGAGCCTGAGGGCTGGAATGACCCTTCCAAGTGATACTTCATGGAGAAATAGGAGCTGCACCTTTTACCCACACTTTTCTCCCTGTATCTCCTCAAAGCCTTTTCTCTGGGCACACACATCCCTGGTGTCTCTTCCTCCTCTTACAAGTACAACAGTCATATTAGGACCTGCTCTTATGACCTCATCTTACCTTTTTACCCCTTTAAATACAATCCTTAAATATGGTCACGTTGGGGATTAAAGTTTCAACATACAAATTTTGGGAAGACAATTCAGTCTATAAAAGTAAGGTTCTACCAATGTGTTCATTTCCTCTGAATTAGAGAAGCTTCTGTACATATCGATAGTTCTCTTACCCACAAGTATAAATGATAGGTCCTTCAGATAATATAATAAAATGAAGAATTCTGCTTCCTTTTGTTTTCCTACGCCATCATTGTGTTTTACTCACACACAAACATATATGCACACACCTCACCTCTTTGGTCTATCTAGTAGCTGGATAGATTTTTTTAGGTCAGAAGCAGTTGAAAAGTTGAAAAGTTACACTGTGAAGTCATCAGTATCAGAAAAGAGAAGAAAGGACAAAGACAAAGTAAAGGAACCAGAAATAGATTGATCTTGTTACCACTAAGAGAATATTAGGATTTTTTCTATAGTCATCTGCCAAAGTATAATTCCTAAAATAAAAAAATAAATAATTCTTGCACCATTAGATAGTAAGCACATGTCATCATGACTCAGGGAAGTAGATAGTAAGCACATGTCATCATGACTTAGGGAAGTAGATAGTAAGCACATGTCATCATGACTTTAGGAAGTAGATGGCTAACAAAACTATTTCCAAAGAAATATTGAAAAACTGGTATTCTATGGTCTATGAAAAGAAAATAAATTTTAAAATTCAGTATTAAATTATTACCAAATTGGTTAATTACCTACAGGGCAATAAAACATAACTTTTGATGCAAAATTCTCTCATGGACAAAAAAAAAAAATCACTGTATTTTATTAGTTTTCTAGTAGCTTCTAATTTTACAGAGTTAAGAAGTGTCTAGATATAATCAATAGTAAGTAGTATGTTAAACGAAGTTGCAATTCCTTAAAGGATAGGATGATTGGAGGTGGGCCTGTTACACAGTGCTCTCGGATGACATGAAATGCTTAAATAATCATCTTTGCTTTACTTCCTATTTTGGAATGTTTGCTTCTTACTACTCTGGTATCTTCTCCATGTAATCAGACCAAAGTATGGCCAAAATTACAAGAGCAAGAAAGCAACAAAATGGTTTTGCTTTACCTTTCTGTTAGGCCTACATTCTTATTGTTAGCAGCAAAGAAGTTGTCATTATTATCTTATAATTATAGTTGATTAATTTTGAAATAAATGGGTCAGCCATGTTTATATCAGTAGAACCATGGGTCAAACTATTCTTTCTCCACATAAGAAGTTTTGAGTCCCTGACAGACAAATAATATTGTATATATTATAACAAACAGGAATTAGGGCATATGCACCTTGTTTTTACTGCTTTATAACTGTTTATAATAATTCTGAATAGCATTGAAAGGAGCTCATTAGGGGAAAAAGTCTCCAGAATGTATTGAATGCAACACATTTTTATTTTTTATTTTTTTCAATTTTTTTGTCTTCAGGAGTTTTAGATAGTTTTGTTTTATTCACATTTTATTCCTTCCAATTTATTCCTTTTTTATTATTTTATTTTCTAGGTAGTTAGAATGAACATTATTTTGATAATTAAAGCAGAGACTGTAAGGAAAAAAAAGTCATGTTCCCTTAAATTTATTTATTTACTTATTTATTTATTTATTATTTATATTATTTTTTTTCTTTTATAGTTTATTGTCAAGTTAGTTTTCATATATCACTCAGTGCTCATCCCAACAAGCCTCCTCCATGCCTATAACCCCCCTTCCACTCTTCCCTACCCTCATCAGCCCTCAGTTTGTTCTCGGTATTCAAGAGTCTCTTATGGTTTGCCTCCCTCCCTCTCCCCAACTATTTTTTCCCCTTCCCCTCCCCTATGGTCCTCTGTTAAAGTTTCTCCTGCTTCACTTATAAGTGAAAACTTATGGTATCTGTCCTTCTCTGCCTGACTTATTTCACTTAGCATAACACCCTCGAGTTCCATCCATGTTGCTACAAATGGTCAGATTTCATTCTTTCTCATGGCCATGTAGGATTCCATTGTATAGATGAACCACATCTTCTTGATCCATTCATCAGTTGATGGACATTTAGACTCTTTCCATGATTTGGCTATTGTTGAAAGTGCTGCTATGAACATTGGGGTACATGTGCCCCTATGCATCCACACTTCTGTATCCCTTGGGTTAATCCCCAGCAGTCCTATTGCTGGGTCATAGGGGAGTTCTATTGATAGTCTTTTGAGGAACCTCCACACTGTTTTCCAGAGCGGCTGTACCAGTTTATATTCTCACCAACAGTGTAGGAGGGTGCCCGTTTCTCCACATCCTCGCCAGCATCTATAGTCTCCTGATTTCTTCATTTTAGCCACTCTGACTGGCATGAGGTGGTATCTTAGTGTGGTTTTGATTTGTATTTCCATGATGATGAGTGATGCTGAGCATCGTTTCATGTGTCTGTTGGCCATCTGGATGTCCTCTTTGGAGAAGTGTCTATTCATGTCTTCTGCCCATTTCTTCACTGGATTACTTGTTTTTTGGGTGTGGAGTTTGGTGAGTTCCTTATAGATTTTGGATACTAGCCCTTTATCCGATATGTCATTTGCAATTATCTTTTCCCATTCTGTCGGTTGTGTATTAGTTTTCTTGATTGTTTCTTTTGCAGTGCAGAAGCTTTTTTATCTTGATGAGGTCCCAATAGTTCATTTTTGCCCTTGATTCCTTGCCTTTGGGGATGTGTCGAGTAAGAAATTGCTGCAGTTGAGGTCAAGGAGGCTGTTTCCTGCTTTCTCCTCTAAGGTTTTGATGGTTTCCTGTCTCACATTCAGGGCCTTCATCCATTTTGAGTTTATTTTTGTGTATGGTGTAGGAAAGTGGTCTAGTTTCATTCTTTTGCATGTTGCTGTCCAGTTCTCCCCTAGTACCACCTGTTAAAGAGGCTGTCTTTTTTCCATTGGATACTCTTTCCTGCTTTGTCAAAAGTTAATTGGCCATACATTTGTGGGTCCAGTTCTGGGTTCTCTATTCTATTCCATTGGTCTATGTGTATGTTTTTGTGCCAATACCAAACTGTCTTGATGATTACAGCTTTGTAGTAGAGGCTAAAGTCTGGGATTGTGATGCCTCCCATTTTGGTTTTCTTCTTCAATATTGCTTTGGCTATTCGGAGTCTTTTGTGGTTTCATACAAATTTTAGGATTGTTCGTCCTAGCTTTGAGAAGAATGCTGGTGCAATTTTGATTGGGATTGCATTGAATGTGTAGATTGCTTTGGGTAGTATTGACATTTTAACAATGTTTATTCTTCCGATCCATGAGCATGGAATGTTTTTCCATTTCTTTGTGCCTTCTTCAATTTTTCATAAGTTTTCATCATACAGATCTTTTACATCTTTGGTTAGGTTTCTTCCTAGGTATTTTATGGTTTTGTTGTGCAATTGTGAATGGGATCAGTTGCTTGATTCCCCTTTATGTTGCTTCGTTATTGGTGTATAAAAATGGAACCAATTTCTGTATGTTGATTTTGTACCCTGCGACTTTGCTGAATTCATGGATCAGTTCTAGTAGGCTTCTGGGGGAGTCGGTTGGGTTTTCCATATAGAGTATCATATCATCTGTGAAAAGGGCAAGTTTGACTTCATCTTTGCCAATTCTGGTGCCTTTTATATCCTTTAGTTATCTGATTGCTGATGCTAGGATTTCCAGCACTATGTTAAACAACAGTGGTAAGAGTGGACATCCCTGTCGTGTTACTGATCTCAGGGGGAAAGCTCTCAATTTTTCCCCATTGAGGATATGAGCTGTAGGCTTTTCATAAATGGCTTTTATGATGTTTCAGTAAGTTCCTTCTATACCGACTTTCTCAAGGTTTTTTATTAAAAAAGGATACTGTATTTTGTCAAATGCTTTTTCTGCATCTATCGACAGGATCATATGGTTTTTATCTTTTCTTCTGTTAATGTGATGTATCACGCTGATTGATTTGCAAATATTGAACCAGCCCTGGAACCCAGGAATGAATCCCACTTGATCATGATAGATAATTCTTTTTATATGCTGTTGAATTTGATTTTCTACTATTTTGTTGAGTATTTTTGCATCTATATTCATCAAGGATATTGGCCTGTAGTTCTCTTTTTTTGCGGGGTCTTTATCTGGTTTGGGAATCAAAGTGATGCTGGCTTCGTAGAATGAGTTCAGAAGTTTTCCTTCTATTTCTATTTTTTGGAATAGCTTTAGAAGAATGAGTATTAACTCTGCTTTAAATGTCTGATAGAATTCCCCAGGGAAGCCATCTGGCCCAGGGCTCTTATTCGTTGGGAGATTTTTGATAACTGATTCAATTTCTTCACTGGTTATGGGTCTGTTCAAGTTTTCTATCTCTTCCCGTCTGAATATTGGTAGTGCATGTGTGTTTAGGAATTTGTCCATTTCTTCTAGGTTGTCCAGTTTGTTGGCATATAATTTTTCATAGTATTCCCTGATAATTTCTTGTATTTCTGAGGGATTGGTTGTAATAGATCCATTTTCATTTGTGATTTTATCTATTTGGGTGCTGTTTCTTTTCTTTATGAGAAGCCTGGCTAGAGGTTTATCAATTTTATTTATTTTTTCAAAAAACGAACTCTTGGTATCGTGTTCAATTGGTTTTTTTTTTTTTTTGATTCTATATTGTTTATTTCTGCCCTGATCTTTATTATTTCTCTTCTTCTGCTGGGTTTCGGGTGCTCTTGCTGCTCTCCTTCTAGTTCCTTTAGGTGTGCTGTTATATTTTGAATTTGCGCTTTTTCTAGTTTCTTGAAAGAGGCCTGGATTGCAATATACTTTCCTCTTAGGACTGCCTTTGCTGTATCCCAGAGAGTTTGGATTGTTGTATTTTCATTTTCATTGTTTCCATATATTTTTTATTTCTTCTCTAATTGCCTGATTGGCCCAATCATTTTTTATTAGGGTGGTTTTTAACCTCCATGTTTTTGGAGGTTTTCCAGACTTTTTCCTGTGACTGATTTCAAGTTTCATAGCATTGTGATCTGAAAGTGAATGCAACACATTTTTAAAATGTAAAATATCATTTACCAGGATGGCCTTCACATTTCCCTTGACTAAACTCTGAATGGACTTCTTTCTTCCTCAAAGTCCCTGATTTCCTTCTCACACTGGTCCGAGAATTCAGACCATCTAAACACAGAGGCCTTTCCCCTCCCTATACCTAGAGCAATTTGTTTAGAAAATTTATATCTCTAAGTTCTTCATCTGTCCCTATAAAAAGTAAATATTTTTATATCCTCCTACCAGTTTTTCAGTCCAAGGAACATCTTTCTCAAGGAGCTGGGAACCATCACTCTAATATGTTTTGTCAAGGAAGATAGTATCCATATCTTCCAGTCTTTGTGTAATAAGTTAGGAGTCTAACTTCTAATTTCTATGGGTGCTGATTAGCAAACACAGATGGCCTAATTACAAACAAAAATATTTTAAAATCCAGGAAATAACTCAATAAGTTCAACACATCCCATCAGTCAGCTTCTTGCTCAATGTCCGCCAGTACTTTTCCACTAGCTCATCCCTGCCTTTCAAGACCCTACCATCCTTTATTTCAGCAGTTAAGTCCAGACTGAGTTCTAGACTCTCTCTCTATGACAAAAGCCTTGTATAAACTCTTATTTACCTATTTTTCCTCTAACATCATTTTCTATAATGACCTCCTCATCCCCATGTAACATATTTCTAAAATTGCCCTGTAATTTTGTCTTCTTTACGGTATATTAAACCAGAGTAAAATATTAAATCAGCATTTTCCTCTCTGCTTTTATTCATAGAAAATAAAGTTTACTTGATGATTGGATCAATATTGTGATGTTTATTACTTGAGACAAATAACTTTGAAAGATAACTCTGATATCCTAGCTCTAAATGAAAGGAGATGCAAAAAGTTTTTAGTTTTTATGAATCAGTTGATGTTTTAGGTAGAATCAAACAAACAAAAACACAAATGATAAACCATTTACTCTTTCATAATTTTAACACAAAAATAAAATAAATTTTTCACTTCATAAATTTTAACAAATATCTTTGAAAATAGCAGAGACTCTTTAAAGATGAACCAGATAATTGCAATCCTATTAAATTTGCAATTAGCTGATTATGAAATAATAAATTGTCATCCTTGAAAACTGAGAGACTATGAGCGATTCTTATGATTTACCAAAATGTTTGGAAGCAAAGGTGATGTCTGAAGAAAGAAATGTTGATGATTCAACCACTGATTTTTATGAAAAATTAACAGACTTGGGGCACCTAGATGGCTCAGTCAGTTAAGCACCCTACTTCCGCTCAGTTCATGATCTTCTGGTTTATGAATTTAAGCCCCGCATCAGGCTCTGTGCTGACAGCCCAGTGCCTGGAGTCTGCTTCGGATTCTGTGCCCCTCTCTTTCTCCGCACCTCCCCTGCTTGCAATGTCTCTCTCTCTCTCTCTCTCTCTCTCTCTCTCTCTGTCTCTCTCGCTCTCTCTCTCAAAAAATAAATAATAAATATTTTTTTAAAAAGAAAGAAAAATTAACAGACTCCACAATAACATTGAATAAAAATGGAATTGCTTGACTTGGGTCCTGCAATTCCCTTCCCCACAGCAAACCCTCTTCTGATCTTCTTCAGTTTATGGGGGGTGGGGAGCTCAGCTGAAAGAGCCAAACTCATCTATCACCAAAGTGGCAAATGTGTTATTTAGAACAATTGATATGGAAAAATTGAGCATTGACCATTTCATTATATTAAAAAGGAGTCACTTAAACCAGCAGGGTTTCTTTAAATAGCATACTCTCCTATTGTATTTAAAATGTGTTTACACATCATTAACTACTTGAAAGAGAAAAAGGGGTAGAGAAAATAATGTTAAAAATTAAGAGCCACTGCTATGTGAATATGAGGAAGATGAAGCATTAGTCATATAAGGCATCTCAGTACTAAAATGAGTAAATTCACAGATAGTTAATTGCTGCCCAAATTTACAGACACGTTTCCAGTGTTCTGGCATCAGCAGTGAATTTTGGGTCTTTCTGATTTATAATTAATGAGCTTATTACAGGTAACTAGAGGCCTACACTTACATAAGCCTGCTGGCTTATGTAAATTATTGTCACTAGCATATTGGATTTCAGGTTATTTGTTGTTCCTTGTTCTATCTGTCTTCAATCCCCCTCTAAAACAACAACAACAACAACAACAACAACGAAAGAAAGACCTGACCTCTATTTCATTAAAATATTCAGCATATATTTATTGAATATTTATCGTATGCCAAGGAAGTTTGTTGGGAGCTATCTGAACTCACTGGTTGAGTGAAAATTCCTGGCGATGGTACAGCAAGTTTGCATGGTCTCTTGCCACCAGGCAGCGACCAATATCTACCCTCTTGTAACTTTCATTTCTGCTTGGGCACCAAACCTTAGAATGCTTTGTTGATTAGTGTCAGGAGCGGCCTGTCCCCCTGCCCTGTCCCTGAGGCGTGATTGCACCAGGTCAGGGAAAAGATGAGTAAACTAGATACACCCTAATGAGACTAAAGCAAGCAACATATAATTTTCCTCCAGCTGAGCAATTAACTGATAACTCACTACTTTCTAGGCCTGGATGTAGTTGCAAAAGTCACTACTGCGATAAAATGTTTCATTTGTCTTTGGGACTGTGAGAGCAGGCATTATGTCTCTTGGAGATCCTGTTTTTCTGGAAACTTTTTCTTAGAGCTATAAACAGCCTAATGACCCTTACTGACCTTTACTAAACAATGCTGTTTGCCTCATGGTCAAAGGTTGCTTCTTTAGGGCTAAACCTGAGGTTTTGTATATCTTGGTCTTAAAAAATACCTGCCCTTCCCATATGATAGCATGAGTGCCTGTAGCTAAGTTTTTTACGACAATCATTACTACTAAGATTAGAATTGTAAGTTCTGCAGAATCCATGTCCTGGAAAATTGTAAAAATTATCTATGAGAAATCTTTTACTGCTCTTTCTGCTCCTTGTACCTTTCACCATAAATAAAGCTAGAGAATCAGACAGAGCAGAGATGCCTGCCTGGTGATCAGAAAGAAACTCGAGACTCTCTCATCTCTCTCGTGCCAACACTGTCCATCCTTCAGGGAACCCTGAACCTGCTGGAGCTGGAGCTGGACTCCGGCAGAAGTTTTTTAGAATAGAATGCATAACAGTAAACAAGGCAGATAAACTATCCACATGCCACTTTCATTCTAGTGATGAGGTAGGGAAACCGAAGGACTCCATAAAAATCTGCTTTTTCTTCCTTTTCCTGTTTCTATTCTTGCTAGGACCTGCACTGTCACTTTATTATATATATATATATATATATATATATATATACACACACACACACACGTTTTAGTATCAGTTATTGTCAAGTTAGCTAACATACAGTGCATAGTGTGCTCTTAGCTTTAGGAGTAGACTCCCATGATTCATCGCTTACACACAACACCCAATGATCATCCCAACAAGTGCCCTCCTAAATACCCATCACTCATTTTCCTGGCCCCTCCAACCCCTCCACCCCCATCAACCCTCAGGTTTTTTTTGTGTATTTAAGAGTCTCTTGTGGTTTGCCTCCCTCTCAGTAACTTTTTTTTCCTTCCCTTACACCAAGGTCTTCTGTTAAGTTTCTCAAGTTCCACGTATGAGTGAAAACATATGATCTCTGTCTTTCCCTGACTGACTTATTTCACTTAGCATAATACCCTCCAGTTCCAACCACATTGTTACAAAGGGCAAGATTTCATTCCCTTTCATCCCTGAGTTGTATTCCAATACACACACACACACACACACACACACACCACATCTTCTTTATCCATTCATCAGTAGATGGACATTTGGGCTCTTTCCCTAATTTGGCTATTGTTGAGAGTGCTGCTATAAACATTGGGGAACCTGTGCCTCTGTGAATCAGCACTCCTCTATCCTCAGGATAAATTCTTAGTAGTGATATTGCTGGGTTGTAGGGTAATTCTATTTTTAACTTTTTAAATTAAACAGTGGAACCTCCACCCTGTGTTCCAGAGCTGCCGCACTAGTTTGCATTCCCACCAACAGTGCAAGAGGGTTCTCATATCTCCACATCCTCACCAACATCTGTTGTTTCCTGAGTTGTTAATTTTAACCACTCTGACATGTATGAGGTAGTATCTCAATGTGGTTCTTATTGTATTTCCCTGATGAGTGATGTTGAGCATCTTTTCATGTGTCTTGTAGCCATCAGGATGTCTTCTTTGGAAAAGTGTCTATTCACGTCTTCTGCCAATTTCTTCACTGATTATTTGTTTTTTCGGGTATTGAGTTTGGTAAGTTCTTTAGATTTTTGATACTAACCCTTTATCTGATATGTAATTAGCAAATATATTCTCCCACTCTGTTGGTTGTATTTTAGTTTTGTTGGTTGTTTCCTTTGCTGTGCAGAAGTTTTTATTTCGATGAGGTACCAAATTCATTTTTGCTTTTATTTCCCTTGCATTCAAAGACGTGTCAAGTAAGAAGTTGTTGCTGCCGAGGTCAAAGGGGTCAAAGAGTTTGTTGCCTGTTTTCTTAATGTACAGAAATCTGTTGCATTTTTATATACCAATAATGAAGCAACAGAAAGAGATATCAAGGAATTTATCCCACTTCCAATTGCACCAAAAACCATAAAATACCTCAAAATAAACCTAACCAAAGAGGTAAAAGCTCTGTATGCTGAAAACTATAGAAAGCTTATGAAAGAAATTGAAGAAGACAAAGAAATGGAAAAACATTCCATGCTCATGGATTGGAAAAACAAATATTATTAAAATGTCAATATTACCCAAAGCAATCTACACACTCAATGCAATCCCAATCAAAGCAGCACCAACATTTTTCTCAAAACTAGAACAAACTATCCTAAAATTTGTATGGAACCACAAAAGACACTGAATAGCCAAAGCCAAAGTAATATTGAAAAAGAAAATCAAAGCTGGAGGCATCACAATCCTGAACTTTAGCCTGTACTACAAAACTGTAATCACCAAAACAGTATGGTATTGGCACAAAAACAGACACATAGACCAATGGAATAGAATAGAGAACCCAGAGTTGGACCCACAAATGTATGGCCAACTAATCTTCAACAAAGCAGGAAAGAGTATCCAGTGGGAAAAAAATAGTCTCTTTAACAAATGGTGCCGTGAGACCTAGACAGCAACATGCAGAAGAATGAAACTGGACCACTTTCTTACATCATACACAAAAATAAATTCAAAATGGATGAGTGATCTAAATGTTATACAGGAAACCATCAAAATGCACCCTCACTGTACACATTCCTCATAGTGCAATAGTGTATGTCCTCCTTGTAAGGGACAAGGAGTTAATGATTTCTTTAGAATACATAACATCTTAAAGAAAGACCAGGTGAGAATGACTGGATGATACCATTATATGTGCATTCTAGACCACCAACATCTGACATCTCAACGCCAAGACCCCCTGGCTCCAAGAGATATGTGACTTATGGAGGACACCTGGACCCTTGTCCTTGTTCTAACCAATTCCTGGATGCCTAAGAGGGCACATACACCACACCACAATCCTTAATAACAACCCCAGACCCCAAGCAAAGAGGAAGACTGTTTCTCCTTTCCTTTTTGAGTCTCCTAGACACTCTGTCTATACTTGCACTCTCTCTATACCTCCAACACACTTCGCACTTCTGCTGTTTCACTTTTGATTGTGCCCTTGCCTCCAGGCTAGGTCATACCTGCAATTTAAAGACTTCTTTTTCTTCCAGACTTGGAGAAGTTCAGTGACTGACCCGAGGTTTAAAAATATGCTGACTCAATAGTCCATCAGTAGGATCAGCGGTTTTGCTGAACTGATATGTCAGTCTTAAGTACTAGCACAATTTGCTGTTGCTAAATCCCAGGGAAAGTATCAGATTCCCTCTCTCTTTTTGAAATTCATTGTTTGGGCCACTTAAACACAGATGTCTGTATTCATTTATAACATTTTTGTTTAATTTCTCTTCCCTCCTAGAGATGAGTCATTTACCTACTTCATATGCCCCATTAATGTGCCTTAGTCCTCCCTTAAAAGAAACAAAATTAATATTTATTGGAGTCGATGGCCAAGAAAGAATTCCTGAGATGTCTTTGGTGCAAAACAGTGATTTTATCAAAGCACAGGGACAAGACCCGTGGGCAGAAAGAGCTACACTGGGGTTGAGGAGTGACTGATTATATACCATGAAGTCGGGGGAGGTAAAGGCTAGGGGATGTTTCCAAAAGGACTTTCATAATGCTAAAGAGGATTCACAGAATCCTGGAGGTCTAGCTCTTTCCAAGCTAAAGTTGTTTTTCCTTCTAGCAAAGTATTTACATTAAGATAGTTGGGAGTTCCTGGAGAAATGTTCTACTCTGCCTGCCTCAAGAATTTGTCAAAGGGCTGCAGGTTACAAGGAAATTGAATTTTATCTGCATTTTCTTCTGCTTTTGTTCCCCGTGTCACCTGGACTCCAAATTCCATTGGAGGGGTTACAGCATTTTGGCCATCGTTAAGAACAAAATTTTATAAGTAATTATTAAAGAAAGATGCACCTTTATTATTTCTTCAGAATATAAAAGTCTCTGTTGACCATTTAGATTTTTTTTTTTTGGAAGAAATTTTAGACAACTATTTGGAAGACTTTGCTGGCTTCAAATAGGCTTAGACAGATATTCATCTGTACTTACATTTATATTTAGGTTATAAATATTAAACTTAAGAAAAAGTATTCATATTGTTAAAAAACAAAATTCAATGAAGTAAATTTGAATATCTATTTGTCTTTATTAAACAATTCATGAATCAGGCAGTACCCTATGTAGCAAGATCTACAAAAAGGGAAAGGCTTTTAAAGGCAGGACAAGGGATTTATAAACAGAAAAAAAAATATTTCAGGTGAGGCCACCTTCCTTTGCGTACAAAAAGGTCTTATTAGGTGGATTATCTTATCTTCCTTCCGGTAATGAAGAGGACCCCTTTGACAGTTTACCGTATTGTACGGAAAATTCCTGACTGACCAATTAAGACTATATTTGGAGGGGAAGGGTATGAACTGCATTTAGGTTAGGTTTAAGCTCCAGTTTGGTGACTTGCTCTAAGTGATGCCATTTTGGGCTGGTGGTTTTCTTTTTAAACACTGTTAACGTGTCTTTTAAATTTTAACAAACCTTTGCGTTTCGGGTACATTTCCTTTTTCTTTTCCTTCCTAATTCTAAGATTCTGTAGAATGACAATTCTTTATTCTTTGAGTTACAATTTAACATTTATGTAATTTAAAGGTCAAGAAACAATGTGAAAGTGATTTAATGTATTTTGCTTTCATCACGGAATTATCAAAAGTATAGTTTGTACAATAGGACATTCTGTCACCTGAGGATCAGTATCTCTTCCACCTGCCCTGGCACTCCCCGACACCTGCTCTTACTTGAGCCTGAATTCTTATCTCTGGTATTAAAAATTTCCATGTTGAAAACAAAACAAAACAAATTTCTATGTTGTTCCCTTTATTAATTACAAATATAGCTAAAAATGGTAATTGTACATTTTCAAAGTTAATTTATTATTGCGAATGGAATAAATACCAAAGTTCCACTGGGAAATTTATTTGAGCCATAAACATCTCTCATGGCACTATTTACTTTGTCCTCTGATGAAACTATTGTGTGCTTTTTTAACTTTTGAGTTAATACCAGTCAAGAGAAAATAATATAGCTCTGCACTGACTTGCTCAATTCAAATGCAGACAAGTAAGAAAATGCAAATCTTCTAAACGTTTATTTTTAACTATGGGAGGAATGTATATTTTTCATGGTGTGTGTGTGTGTGTGTGTGTGGTTAACTTTGTAGAAATGCCTTGTTATGGCCCAAACCAATGCATTGCATTTAGATGACTTCTAAAAAATGAAGCACTTCTTTTTATTTAAAAAAAATTAATGTTTATTTATTTTTGAGAGAGACAGAGTTTGAGCAGGGGAGGGGCAGAAAGAGAGAAGGAAACACAGAATCCAAAGCAGATTCCAGGCTCAGAGCTGTCAGCACAGAGCCCCACACGGGGCTCGAACCCACGAACTGAGAGATCATGACCTGAGCCGAAGTCAAACGCTCAACTGAGCCATCCAGGTGCCCCAAAAATGAAACATTTCAATACTGAATGCAAGATGTATTTTATTTCTTCACACAAAGTCTTAAGAAAACAGAGAATGAGTTTTTTTTAAATGATGTTCTAAGACTTTTAAAGCTCGCCACTTAAATCAAGCATGTTAATCTACTACCATGATAGGGAATATACCTAGTTTTTGTAATAGCAGTATAGTTTACAAAAAGGAAGACTTTTCAGAATGCATAAAAACGTTCAGAAGTAACAAATGCTATATAGAATTCCTGCTTTCTCCTGCTCCATGTCCTGGTGTGCTCTTGGAGAGTTAACTGTTGGCAATTTGCATCCCCGTGTGATTTGTTTTTTGTAGTAAACCTTCATTTTGATGTGCCAGCCTTTGAATTTAAGGTTCTTTGACTAATTTCTAAAAAAAAAAAGAAAAAGCCAATTAACTAATTCCAGGAAGCACAAAATGCTGCGTATGGTATTCTGTATTCTATTTTCAGAACTGGTTTGTTTCAAATTTGTGCAACAGTCTATTTCCATTAAAATCAACAAGAACATGTTGGACATAAGAGAAGAGATTCCATAGACTATTGCTCAGCTTTCATAGATTTCTTTAAGCCATCTTCCATGAAAATGGTCCCTGCCACTCTGCAGGGCACTAAGGATAAACTCCATTTAGCCAAACAGACCCTGGTTCTATCTTCATGCAAACGAATCATTGCAAAAAGTAATATTGACTATGAAGGACATGGCATTTGAGTTGAAACCTGAAGATTAAGTAAGAGTGAACTAAATAAAGACGGAGAAAAGCTCTCCAAGCAGAGGGAAGCATATGTGCAGGATGGAAGAAACATAGTGCATTCAAAGAAACTAAAAGAAAGTACATTTCACACAATGGCTTTCTTCCACAGAATAGGTAAATGTCTAGTCCTTCTTCTCTTAAACCTATGCCAAGTACAGACCTATGAATCTAATCATCAGAGTTCTGGGGGATTCTGTCACTTTTCTTTTTAGAAAGTGTAAGTTGTCATCAAATGCCATTTATATTAAATAAATCCCAAAGCAGAACTTAATCTTCTTTACAAGTCCATGAGATGAAGTTTTGGCATGATGGTGGGGTTCGTGGGGTCCAGAGCCAATGGCCACGAAATAATTCTTGAAGACATCTTTGGTGTAAAAAGGCAATTTTATTAAAGCATGGGGACAAGACCCATGGGCAGGAAGAGCCGCATTAGGGTTGTGATGGGTAACTCATATACCCTCAGGTTGGAAGGGTGTCACGAATAGAGTAAGTCTCTAAGGTATTTTGGAAGCAAATTTCCAGAACCTTGAGGGGCTAGCTGTTGCTAGGGAATTGCCACTTATTACCACTTAATAAAACCTCAGTCATGAGACCCTTCAGATGTATACAGGGGGACCATAAGCTTGGAATATGATTGCCACCATATATCTTGGGCAGTTGAGATAAAGGAAGTAGACTTACAGGATCCTTGAGGTTGGGATAATATTAAGCCAAGGTTGTCTTTCGCCCCTAGTAGAGTGTCATCAACAAGGCAGATGAGCTCCTAGAGGGAGGTCACTCTGCCGGTTTCAAAGACTTGTCAATGAACTATAGGCAGTAAAGGAATTTAATTTTCATTTGCCTTAGTTTCCCACATCACCATGGCAAGCACTTAAACCCCTTTCCTTTGTTCTTGGGTAGCCAGGAGTGTCCAAGGAATATCACACATAGTCCTCCTGCTTTTGCTTTCTACAAATGTTCAGTAAGTTTATAGGCCAATTTCATATACAGTAGGTCACAACCAAAATCAAAACAAATAAAATGACAATTTTCCTTTCTAAAATATCTTTCTCTGCTCCACTCCACCCCTGTCTTGCTTCAGATGGTTTGGCTTGTAATTCAAGCTATCAGGTAGAATGATTTTCAAAATCAGGCTTGTGACCAGACAGTAATTGAAATGGTTTTTGGGGTGATGGTGTGGTTCATGGGGTCCAGAGACAAAGGCCAAGAAAGAATTTTTGAAGACGTCTTTGGTGCAAAAATGTCATTTTATTAAAACATGAGGACAGGACGCAAGGGCAGAAGAGCTGCCCCTGGACCATGAGGAAAGACTGGTTATATACTAAGGGGCTGGGGGAGGTGAAATCCAAGGGAAATTTCCAATGAGATTTTCATATGCTAAAGAAGATTCCCAGGATACTGGAGGCCCAGCTATTGTCAAGCTAAGGTTGTTTTACCCTTACAGGAAATCGTTAGCATTAAGACAGTAGGGAGTTCTTGGAGAAACATTCCGCTCTACCTGCCTCCAGTATTTGTCAATGGGCTGCAAGTTATAAGGAAATTTAATTTTGTCTGCCATTTCCTTCTGCCTTTGTTTCGCACGTCAGTAATCAATACCAGGCAGATTATAGTCAGATGCAGAATATTAGCTGAAAACCAGCAAAGTCACAAAAAAACAACCCAGCAAACTGGTGAAGAAAGGAAACAAGAAAAGTCAGATAGGCTGAAAACAAATACCAGGTTCAATCTAAGACCACAGTAAACTCCATAAAAAACTAATTCACAGAAAGCAGCAGCCGCTGAGTTTTTAATCCGTTGTATATTCAAAGAGATCTTAGTTAGTTTTACCCCCTAGGCATAATGTTTCATTCAGGACTAAATGAAGCACTTCTTCCCTTAGTTTGGAATCAATTTCACCCCTCTAGCATAGTCTCTAAACTGGGTGGGTGGTGCCCTTCATGAAACCCCCTATCCTCAGACAATCTCTGAGACAAATGAATCAGTCCTTCAGACGATGGTCAGATATTGGCCTCATTATTTAAATGAGAATTTCAAGGAAAATTTAAACTGCCCAGAAATTTTCACTTGTTTAACAAGATAGATTCTTTTCCAAAGGATAAGAACCATATTGATGAGGTTTTTTGGGGTGATAGTGGAGTTCAAGCGGTCTGGAGCTGATGACCAAGAAAGAATTCTTGAGGACGTTTTTGGTGCAAAAAAAGTGTTTTTATTAAAGTGCGGAGACAGAACAGGAAGAGCTGCCCCAAGACCATGAGGAGAGACTGGTTATATACTTGGGAGTTGGGTGAGGTAAAGTCCAGGGGAAGTTTCCAAAGAGATTTTCATATGCTAAAGAACACTCATAGAGTACGGGAGGCCTAACTATTGCCAAGCTAAGGTTGTTTTTCCCTCTAGCAAAGTATTAACATTAAGACAGTAGGGAATTCCTGGAGAAACATTTTGGTCCGCCTGTCTCAAGTATTTGTCAATGGGCTGCAGGTTATAAGGGAATTTAGTTCTATCTGCCATTTCCTTCTGCCTTTGTTTCCCACATCACTATGGAGGGATGATGTTGGGGCTCCAGGAAACAGAGTCTATAGATTTCTGGAGATAAGTCTGTTGATAAGATTGCCTTTTTCTTGTGATTTACTAAGATATTTATAAATAGATGGAGTCTCCAGTCCTGCAGGACTGCGATCTCTATCAGTTAACCATTTGTTTTTCCCATTTCCTTTGTTCTTGGGCAGCCAGGAGTGCCCAAGAAATATCACACATATGCCACCTCAGGGGAGGGGAGGCTTTGTGGCCTGTCAGCTTGCTTTATGCTCCCTTATCATTATAACACTCTCAGTAGATGCAGAAAAAGCATTTGACAAGATACAGCATCATTTCTTGATAAAAAACCTCAAGAAAGTAAGGATAGAAGGAACATACCTCAACATCATAAAGGCCATACATAAAAGATCCACAGCTAATTTCATCCTCAATGGGGGAAAATCTGAGAGCTTTTGACTTGAGGTCAGGAACATGACCAGGATGTCCACTCTCACCACTGATATTCAACCTAGTACTGGCAGCCCTAGACCCAACCATTAGACAACAAAAAGAAAAGACATACAAATCAGCAAGGAAGGAGTCAAACTTTCACTCTTTGCAGATGACATAATACTCTACATGGAAAACCAGAAAGACCCCACCAAAAAACTGCTAGAACTGATACATGAATTCAGCAAAGTTGCATGATATAAAATCAATGTAGTCATTGGCTGTATTTCTATACACCAATAATGAAGCAGCAGAAAGAGAAATCAAGGAATTGTTCCCATTTACAGTTGCACCAAAAACCATAAGAAACCTAGGAATAAATGAACCAAAGAGGTAAAAGATCTTATGCTGAACACTATAGAAAGCTTATGAAAGAAAATGAAGAAGACACAAAGAAATGGAAAATAATCCCATGCTCATGGACTGGAAGAAAAAGTATTGTTAAAATGTCTATACTACCCAAAGAAATCTACACATTCAATGTTATGCTTATCAAAATAACATTGACATTTTTCACAGAGCTAGAACAAACAATTCTAAAATTTGTATGATGCCAGAAAAAAAAGATCCTGAATGGCTAAAGTAATGTTGACAAAAAAAACTGGAAGCATCACATTCTGGAGTTCAAACTGTATTACAGAGCTATAATCATCAAGACAATATGGTACTGGCACAAAAACAAATACATAGGTCAATGTAACAGAATAGAAAACCCAGGAATAGGACCAAAAGTGTATGGCCAACTAATCTTTGACAAAGCAGGAAAGAACATCCAATAGAAAAAAGACAATTTCTTCAACAAAATGGTGTTGGGAAAACTGGACAGCAACATGCAGAAGAATGAAATTTTTTACACAATAATAAATCCAAAATGGGTGAAAGAGCTAAATGTAAGACAGTAAACCATCAAAATCCTAGAGGAGAAAACAGGCAGCAACCTCTCTGACCTTGGCTGCAGTAACTTATTACTAGACACATCTCCAGAGGCAAGGGAAACAAAAGCAAAAACGAACTTTTGGGATGTCATCAAGATAAAAAGCTTCTGAACAGTGAAGGAAACAATCAATAAAACTAAAGGACAGTCTATGGAATGGGAGAAGATATTGCAAATGACATACTGAATAAGTGTTAGTATCCAAATCTATAAAGAACTTCTCAAACTCAACACCGAAAAAAACAAATAATCCAGTTAAGAAACGAGAAGACATGAATTGATACTTTTCCAAAGAAGACATTCAGGGGTGCCTGGGTGGCTCACTTGGTTAAGTAACTGACCCTTGGTTTCAGCTCAGGTCATCATGATCTCATGGTTCGTGAGATTAAGCCTCATGTCAGGCTCTGTGCTGACAGTGGGGAGCCTGCTTGAGATTCTCTCTGTCTCTCTCTCTCTCTCTCTCTCTGTCTCTCTCTTTCTGCCCCTCCCTGGTTTGCATTCTCTCTCTCTCTCTCTCTCTGTCTCTCTCTCTTTCAAAATGAACTTAAAAAAAAGACAATCAGATGGCTAACGGACACATGAAAAATGCTCAACATCACTCATCATCAGAAAAATACAAATCAAAACATGATGAGATACCACCTCACACCTGTTGGAATGGCTAAAATTAACAACTCAGGAAACAACAGATGTTGGTGAGGATGCAGAGAAAGGGGAGCTAGCATTGTTGGTGGGAACCACAGGTGCAACCACTCTGGAAAACAGTATGCGGTTTCCTCACGAAGTTAAAAATAGAACTACTCTTTGACCCAGCAATTGCACTATAGGTATTTATCCAAAGGATACAAAAATGCTTATTTGAATGGGCACATGTGCCCCAATGTTTACAGCATCACTATCAACAATAGCCAAATTATGGTAAGAGCCCAAATGTCCATCAACTGATGAATGGATATGTGGTGTACATATACAATGTAATATTACTCAGCGATGAAAAAGAATGAAATCTTGCCATTTGCAACAATGTGGGTAGAATTAGAGTGTATTATACTAAGCAAAATAAGTCACTCAGAGAAAGAGAAATATCATATGATTTCGCTCATATGTGGAATTTAAGAAACAAAACAATTGAACATAGAGGAAGAGAAGGAAAAATAAAATAAGAAAAAAAACAGAAAGGCAAACCTTAAGAGACTCTTAAATTTTTTTTTACATTTATTTATTTTTGAGAGACAGACAGTGAACAGGGGAGGGACAGAGAAGGAGACGCAGAATCTGAAGCAGTCTCCAGGCTCTGAGCTGGCGGTCAGCACAGAGCCCGATGCGGGGCTCGAACCCACAAACCGTGAGATCATGCCCTGAGCCGAAGTCCGACGCTCAACCCACTGAACCACCCAGGTGCCCTGAGGCTCTTAAATATAAAGAACAAACTGAGGGTTGCTGGAGTGGAGGGATGGGGTAAATGGGTGATTGGCATTAAGGAAAGCACTTGGTGGGATAAGCATTGGATATTGTATGTAAATGATGAATCACTAAATTCTCCTCCTGACCCAATACTACACAATATGCTAAATAACTTGAATAAAAAAAGAAAAGAAAAGACTGTTTTCCTTCCAGCTGCGTTATACAGTGATCATTAACCAAACAACTTAAATCTTCTAAATAAATTTAATGAGTAGGTTAATTAACCCTTTAATTTTAACTGCTACTAGATAATATTTGTGTCCAGTGTAAGATCCAGGTGCTTATTGTTCCATCATGAATACTTCTATTCTTTCAGACAAGAAAGCTTTTTGCTCTGTAACTGCTTTTTAATAAGAATTCCATTTTTATTAAGGAAAGAGCAAATGCAAGTGGATAAGGTGTAAACAGTATTGACCAGACTATAGGAAAAATATGAATATAATCTGGAATGATCATGCCAAGCATCAGTATTTCTGATCGTGGAATTCCTTCTAATTGGGATGAAATTCTCTCTGCTTGTTATTATTTAATATCATATAGACTAGAATCTGAAGAATGACTTTTGAGACTTATTCATATTTTCTCCCAATATTATTGAATCAAACTGTTCTTGGAGAATATTTTTAATAATTGAAACATTAAAATCATCCATGATATTATTATGTATCAATAATCTTTGCTGTCTTTTTGATGTAGATATTTTCAGTCTCTTTTTTTCTACAATGTCATTTTAGACTATATAGCCTAAAAAAGAACTATCCTGAAGTTTTTTTGCCTTAACCGTAGGTCAAACAAATCTTCATGGTGTTACACACTTTTCTGTTGCATCAAGTAAAACCACTAGAATGAATTGCTGTGACGTACCATAGACTTGTTCAAAAGTCAAAACCAAATAGGCACTGGCAGAGTTCAGGGTACGCTACCCCCAAATATGGGCCCCTGGTATACTATCTTAAGCTAAAGGGAATTGAAAAACAGCAGAAGCAGGAAGGTCACTCTGACTTCCCCCCAACCCTCCTTGCCCTTTCCTGAAATAGTCATAAAACTCTCATGCGGAATGTATCCTCTCTGTACCGGGGGAAATAAGACATTATTATCACCAGAGATGGGGAATCTGGAACTGAGAATCTGTGCAAACAAACCTTGTTAAACTAACCATAATTATTTTTCTAATTATTTCTTAAACATTTGTTACCTCTAGCCCAAACCCCTCTGTCCCAGTTCTTTGCAAATATATTGTTTCCTTAGGTATAATAGCTTCTTGCTCTTCTCACTTCTTTCGGCCTTCATTCTCTTGTGAAGGTTCCCATGTAACTGTAAAAATCAATAGAATGTGAATGCTTTTCTGCTGTTAATATGTCTTGTCAGTTTAATTTTCAGGCCAAACCAGGGACCCTAAGAGGTTTGGAGAAAAACTTGCTTCCATTATAGCATTTAGGTATCCTATATATTTTAATCGATTATCACTTTGGATCAGATTTTCCTTTACTTGAAAATTCTCTGTGATGTTTCTGGCCCTCATAGCTCTTTTACCAATAGAATTGTATGTGGAATAATTGTATATAACTTTGAAACTGAGTGGAGACTGTAAAACTAATGTGAAAGTGTCTGTTCTCTAGTTAGTAAATGTATTTCTTATAGAGATAGAAAGTAAGATTTCTGAAGTCACTGTATATGTGAACTAGAATTAAATAATTAAGTGCACAATAGAGAGGGGAAGTCATGGTTCTCACTGTTAGAATAAAGGGTTACAGACAAGCAAGGGGAAAGGTAGAATGATGCATGGGATAATGAGTTACACTGGAGACATCAAAATGAACTCATGCTAAATTTAACATAGATTCAGATAAATGCATATAGAAATGCTTATGGATATGCATACAAACTCAGGTTAATATACACATAATTTTTGCTCTGCCAGCTATGTGGGTCTGGAAACAAAGATACCTCAATAACAAGGCCATCTAGCAAGCAATTTCTTTTTCTAATATTATTCTCCAATAAAATAAGCCAGAGGTCTTTAAAGAAGTGGCTGATTCTAGGGCTGGAGGAAGAAATACATAAGATGAACCTGGAGCATTGTCTAGTATCTGAAAATAAAGTACTTGAAAAACTACAATGATCAGAGTATTTAAAAAGGACACAAAGGGGCACCTGGGTGGTTCAGTTGGTTAAGCACTGACTCTTGATTTTGCCTCATGTCATGATCTTGCTGTTCATGAGATCAAGCCCCATGTCAGGCTCTGTACTGACAGCATGGAGCCTGATTGTGATTCTCTCTCTCTCTCTCTCTCTCTCTCTCTCTCTTTCTCTCTCTCTCTCTCCCTCTCTCTTTTTCTCTCTCCCCCCCCATTCTCTCTGTCTGTCTCTCAAAATAAACTTTAAAAAAAAGTATACAAAAGGCAACCGAAAGAGCTCCCATTGGCCAAAGATGAAACAATTTGAAAACAAAATAAATATAGTAGTAATGAGTTATAACCCAGAATATAATATGAATATCTGAGTGCACATTTATATAAGTAAATTATGAAAGAAAGAAAGAAAGAAAGAAAGAAAGAAAGAAAGAAAGAAAGAAAGAAAAATAGTGAGAATAAACAATTCTCCCATGCCGAAGAATTTCAATAATTTTTGTAGACGTTCTGTTGTCATGTAGGTGGAGCATAATTACTCACTCCTTAAGGGTAGCTGCACATAGTGACCCTTCCAAAGACTTCAGTATAAAAAGGCAGAAAAGAAAGAGTACAAAAACCTGACAAGTACCACCTTAATTCATGTGGTCAAGATTAACACTATTAGTGATGTCATGTTGATAATACTTACTCTTGATGTGACATGATGAGAATGACACACTACCTCTGTAGTTGCCACATAAAAACTCATAACCCTACTGTAATCGTGGGGAAAACATCAAACATATTCCAGCTAAGGGGATTCTAAATAAAACCTGACCTGAACTTCTCCGAACAGTTAAGGTCATCAAAGACAAAAATTTTCTTAGCAACTGTCGCAGCCAAGAGGGGCCTAACGGAGACATGATGAACATGATGACTATATGCAGCATGGTATCCTGAATGGGATTCTAAACAGAAAAAAGGCATTAGGTAAAAACTTAAGAAATCTAAATAAAGTATGGACTTTAGCTCATAAATTGTGTAATTATCATTTCATTCATTGTTAAAAATATAACAGCAATATAAGATATTCATAGTAAGGGATATTGGGTTTGCAGTATACAGGATGTCTGTACACCTTTATAACTTTTCTGTGGCCCTAAAACTATTGCTAAACAAAAATTATTATTAATAAACAGGTAAAACTATGATGTTATGTTTCAATAAAGTATTAAAAATACAGAATAAAATTCTAGATGTTTTAGAAAATATTTAGCATTTACAATCCATTGAATATCCAGGAATTATATATATATATATATATATATATATATATATATATATATAATGCTAGCTATACATAACAAAGTTTCTCAATTATTTTCCAGATTGTACTGGAAATCTCCAGGAGAATCACAAGTTTTTTCAAGACAACTAAATAAATAATGACATTTACACACCTCTAGTCATGCATATTCATAATTCTTTCTTCATTCTGACCTACGAGAGTAAAATCTAAATGCAAATGTCATGCTTTTCTGATTAAAGCATGCATAGTTAAAGCTCTTCAGTTATCAGATAAGTGTATTCCATCTTCTGGGAAAGTGCTAAATATGTTGTACCAAATTATCTTTAGACATTTAAAATGGTGACTCCAGGGATCACTTAATTAGTAAAGACTTTTTTTTAACTAATTCAAAGGGATATTTTTGCACTATGAGTAAATGGAGAATGCTTACTTGTCCTTTACCCAGGGAAAATAAACTGAGAATCAGAGTTGATATACAATAATTCAATTTTCATCCAGTTTTTTACCTGTGTTGACAGGGTTGAAGAGGCCAAATTACTTGTCACAGCACAATGATCCAGTTGGGATTTCATCTAATGAAGGGTGAAGCCCTCTTAAAGATTTCTGAGCAACTGCAAAGAGACAGTGAGAAGGCTCAGAAATTATCCTTTTCGTTTAATGGTACATTTTATGGCTCTCTAATAAAGTTTGCCTGCTGAAGTGTTTACCATCAGTCTATTCTATTCACTACAAATTTCTAAAGGATTTTTAAAATTTTTTAAATATTTAAACATTTAAATATTTAGAACAGGTCTTCAGTGAGTTTCAACTAACATTTGAGTTAGGAAACCACCTATGAGCTGTTCTACATTCTTTGCAGCCAAAGTCAGTTATCTGAACAAATATTTAGCAACCACCTTTTAATAAAAATTTCTTTGCTAGGCAGGAAGTATGCATTACATAAACTATGAAATCAAAAAAGAAGATATACAGATGGCAAACAAGCTCATGAAAAAAATGCTTCACACTGTATGTCATCAGGGAAATGCAAATTAAAATAACAGGGAGATACCACTACACATCTATTAGAGTAGTCAAAATCCAGAACACTGACAACACCAAATGTTGACTATCATGTGGAGTAACAGGAACTCTCCTTAATTGCTGGTGAGAATTCAAAATGGTAAAACAGTTTGGAAGATGGTTTGGCAGTTTCCTACCAAACTAAACAAACTCTTAAAATACAATTCATCAAGAGTTGGAAACTTATGTCCACACAAAAACCCACATGTGAATACTTATAGCAACTTTATTCCCAATGCCAAAACCTAGAAGCCATGATGTCCTTCAAAAGATGTTGAACAGATCAATAAAGTGGTATATACAGATGGTAGAATATGATTCAGAAATGAGCTACCAAACCATAAAAAGACATAGAGGAAACTTAAATTAATAGTATTTAGTGGAAAAAAATAAAATTTAGTGAAAAATCTACCTACTATATGATCTCAACTATATGGCATTCTGAAAAAAGCAAAAGCTATAAGGACAGTAAAAAGTTCAGTGGATCCCAGGGCTTAGTGAGGAAAGAAGTATAGATAGGTGGAGCACAGAGGATTATTAGGGCACTGAAACTACTCTGTATGATGCTATAAAGGTGGATATGCACCATACATTTGTCCAAACCCATGGAATGTACATCAAGAGTAAACCCTAATATAAGCTATGAATTTTGGGTGACCATGTGTCATTGTAGGTCCATCAATTATAACAAATGTACCACTCTGGTGAGAGATGTTGATAATGGGGGAGGCTATATCTGAGTGAGAGTGCAAAGTATATGGGAAGTCTCTGTACTTTCTGTTCAATGTTGCTGTAAACCTAAAACTGCTCCAAAAAATAGTCTGTGTTTTATTTTTTATTTATTTTTAATTTTTAATGTTTATTATTTATTTTTGAGAGAGAGAGAGTTCAAACGGGGTAGGGACAGAGAGAGAGGGAGACACAGAATCTGAACAAGCTCCAGGCTTCGAGCTGTCAGCAGAGAGCCTGAGATGGTACTCGAACTCATGAACCGCAAGATCATGATGTGAGCCAAAATCAATGCTTAACTGACCGAGCCACCCAGGCTTCCCTAAAGTGTATTTTTAAAAAAGAAAGAATAGAGCACATAACATTAATTTTTGCTATGGTTATTTGGGTTAAATGACTCATTTGCACAGACAGGCCACAGACTAATGATACAAACTCTATGATATGGTTGAAAAAAAATTTCCACAGACTTTCTTCTTTCCTTCAGACCAGAGTCTATAACCATTTTTGGTGTCAGAATCCTTTTAACTCTGAACTCTTTCTCAGAATAATGATTTTCAGGCACAAAGTTTAAAAAAAAGAAAAGCAATTATGTTGATATAATCATCAAAACATTGTTAAAAAGAAATTTGTTACAGTAATATATATGCTATTTTATTAAGACATTAAATAATAATACTTAGCAACAAACATAATAGCTATTATAATCTTGAAGTAATCGTGAACATATTGTTTAAATATATCTATAAAAACTATAATTTAAAATGAAAGTTTATGGGATTTCTAGTGCTAAAATAGCAGATACTTCAAATACTGTATTGTTATGTTTCTCTATTTTCATAGTTGAAGACAAAGATACATTTCATTTATGCTGCTCTTCTTGTATTTCCTCTGATAGAGCAAGCTGCTCACTGAGAAAACTTGTATGCATTGCTCATCTTTCCTTTAGTGGTCTTTCTCTAAAATCACTAGTACTGATTCTTACTTGCCCTTCACATCTGAGCTTTAGTTTGTCTTCCTTGAGCCCTAAAAATCAAAGTGCCAAATCAATTACTTCCTATACATGACTCTCCCCTAAATCCTCTGCCTCACACTCTTATTATTCCGCAGTAGGTTTAGTCTTCCTTCACCTCAGTAGCTCAGTACTTAGAATGTTTCCTGGCAATATAGTTACTCAATATTTGTTGAGTGAATGAATGGATACTATCTATCCATTTGTGCCCTACAATTCCTAAATGTACAATGTGATAATTCAAGAAGGCTAAGGAGGAAAAAGGAAAAGAGGAGAAAAATCACCATGTTGTTATCAAGCTCTCCTGTAGGAAACACCTATTGAGATATGTGTATTCCCACTCTTCTTTGTCCTTTAGTTCAGAATAAGTCCAAACAATTATACACTAAAAATGGAAACACTGTGAAATCCACATATATCTTTATGTGAATTTTCTCTCTTTAATTTGGCTTTTACTCAAAGGTTTAAAAATACTACATCAAGAAATATAAAAACATTTAAACTCCTTGAAACCATAATTCTTCTTTTATAAAATTAAAGAAGCAACAATTAATATAGAAAAAAACTTTCTGTATGTGATCATTGCATTATGATTGATATCAGAAATAAAGAGAAAATAAATCTAGATAATATGGGAATGTTTGAATATAAGGAATGTATAAATAGCAGAATGTGAGGCAGAATAATAAATTATTTCTATAAAGGATTTTCAATGAATGATTTTCTTATACTCTTGAGTGGAAAAAGCACAAAAAATTATATACATGGAGAATGGCATTATACACTTATCTATCATCTATCTATCAATCATCTATCAATCATCTGTTTTTATGTATTCATTTATTAACCTAACAAAATAATAAGCATGTATAAATTCAAAGAAATAGCACCAAAAATTTTAATTGTCTTTGGTTGATAGAAATACACATGCCTTTATCTTCTACATGCTCCTCTTTAGAATTTTTAGAATTTTTTGAGTCTCTAGTATTTTATAATGTGAAAATAAACCTAAGTCAGAGGCAGTGCTAAGAAGTTTATGGTCACATCTTTTTCACTGCCTCATTATTAATGTCATCTTGTTCTGAAATGGTGTGGCCTGAAAGAGATAATAAAAGACTTGAGTTTACATATTAATTTACACATGGAACTCTTTTGGATGGAGCCCCTGAGGAAGAATTTCAGCAGAGAGTGTCTCTCAATGGCCAAAAGATGACATCAAAGCAGCTGCCTCACCACGTATGTTAAACTACAGTGTGTGCCCAGGAGATTCTAGGACAAATGGAATTCATGCTTCTATATCTCAAAGTTCCTAAACCATTTTTCTTATATCAATTTGCCCTAGCCTTTAAGACTTCAGTTTCTGAAATTGTAGAAGCCTTCTTTTCTATCCCGTGGTCTTTGCTTTTAGATGATAGAGAGAATTAAAATTTATCAAAAGTGAAATTGAGCAATGCTGAAAGCCTGGACTCAGGTTATTTCTGTGTCTTCTCTTGAGCCATCTGCAATCTCATAACCCATGAGTACTGAAACGTCTCTTTTGAAGATTTAAGATGTACTTAAACTGAGTTCATAATTATTGACTCTTGATAATTCCTAACTGGAAAATGGAAAAGATGTGAAACTTAAATCAATCCATCTGTAGAACTGTTCTCAATCACTGACAAATGAAAGGTGTCAAATTGGCTAAAAGTTTTACATACAAAAACTTTTTAGTTTAGCTTTTTAGCTACAGTTTGGTTGTTTGATAGAACATATCACAAGATATCTTCCACTAGAAGCAAAGAGAAATGAACTTTAGTTAATGGAATCAGATCAAAAGATCAGTGCAATGAGATAACTGTAGGCTTTGCCTCTAAATCACAAGAGAAATTTTTTTTAAATAAGAGGATTGGATTGGGGTGCCTGGGTAGCTCAGTCAATTGAGCATTGGACTTCAGCTCAGGTCACGATCTCATGGTTTGTGGGTTCAATCCCCACATTGAGCTTTGTGCTGACAGTGCACAAAGAGATTCTCTCTCTCCCTCTCTTTCTTTCCCCAGCTCTGTCTCTCTCCCTCTCTCTCTCAAAAATAAATAAACATTAAAAAAAGAACATTGGGTTATACCAGGTCTATTGAATCTCCAGTATTCAAAAGAATATTTGATTTTTAAACAGCCCACAGGTGCTTCTGATACTGTCCATGCACACACTAATACTTGAGAACTACTTAAGTAAATAATCTTTAACAATCAAATTAATTCACTCATTTATCCACTAATTACTTAAATACTTACTGATAAACAAGTATGTGGAAGGCACTGGAAATTCATTGAGAAAAGGACAAGCAATGTCTCTGCTCTCCCCTGCATCATGTGTCTTACATGTGTTCTTTGATGTGCAGAAGCCAAGCCAACTCTGAGACAACGGGAGATAGCAGTTCATGTGTAAATGATCCAGTCCCTGCCCTTCAGGAGGGAAATTCTGGGAGATACTTATACCCTTCTCAGGAAGTTCTGGCAGAATTAAGTCACTGTTGCCCACTATGGTAGTCTCTATAACACACCCTTATATTGGCATTTTCTCCATCCCTGTCTCACTCTCTCTGATTTCCCACTCCAGCATAATGGCATCATCTCCCAAATAAACTAAGCCCAAAAATTTATTTCAAGAGCTGCCTTGGGAGAATCCAAAGAAGTCCTTGAGTCAAGGTTGCCAGTCCAAGGAGCCCCATATCCCAGGAATGGTCCTACCTTACTTTTTCTTCCTGCCAGCCATTGACTAACAGCAGCTAGTGGGAAATACAGCATTGGAGCAAACTCACTGATGAATTTCAAACAAAGCATTTGAATCTATGTATGTATGTATGTATGTATCTATCTATCTATCTATCTTCTATCTATCCTCTATCTATCTATCTATCATTTATTTATCTATTAATCTACCTATTGAGAGAGATTTACTATAAGGAATTGTTTCACATGATTATGGAGACTGAGAAATCCCAAGATCTTTAGTCAATGAGCTGAAGACCCAGGACAGTAAATGGTGTAGTTATAGTCTGAATCTGAAGGCCTGGGAACCAGGAGAACTGATGGAAGTTCCATTCTGAAAACCATAGGGCTTAAGATCCAGGAAGGACCAGTGCTTCGGTTTGCTTTACTCAGTCTACTAATTCAAGTGTTAATCTCATCTAAAAACATCACAGATATACCCAGAATAATATTTAACTAAATGTTTGGGCAGTCAAGTTGATATAAAATAAACCATCACACATGTCTAGATTTAATTTGCCATTCTGCCCCTGTAGAATCTAGATGGATTCAGGATAGTTACTGTAGACTTTAGACTAGTGTAGACTTCTCTAAGTAGAAGATCTGGTTTCATTCACTGTACTAAATGTGGTGTCATTGCAAAAGTATAAACATTTTGAGAAACAGCTCCTGGTGTATAATTGAGTCCTGAGAGAGAGAGAGAGAGAGAGAGAGAGAGAGAGAGAGAGAACACTTTGCTATGGGTGTTATGTGCCAGGAATTCACTTATCACCTGGTTCCTATAAGCCCTTACTTTAACAGTGTGGCCATGATGATGCTTTGGTTCTCTGAGTATCAACTGAGACAATGTGACCAATACTGTTTGGGATGTCTGAATATTTTTATTTCCCCAAGGTAAAACCACCTAAGTAAATAGTCATATTTCCTTTGGGAGAAAAACTGGGGGAATTTCCACAGGAGGTCCTTGCTATGATGTTTTATATAGCTTCCTATTAGTAAATGAACCAGCTCTTCTGTCAGTAGTTTCGGGATTTGAAAATGGCCTTATGTCTGGGATATTAACAAGAGATTATGACTTCTTACCACCCTTAGTCTCCTGTCTTCCATTCCTACATCCTTTCGGTTGTTGATATTAACCTTTAAAAATAAAATACTTGCCTACTTTTTTGTGGGGACACAATATTCCATTAGCCATCTTCACAACTCTGTGTGGGTTAAGCAAAACCCACTGGATGTCCTTTCAGCCTTGTTGGTTATCACAGAAATTGTTTGACAGTTAGGTATCACCACTTGGCCTCTATTTTTTTGGGACCTCATCATCTTCATGGATATTAATGAGTCCAAATCTATATGTGCTTCCCCTACCATCAGCTCTGGCCTGTAGAGTGCTACTATGGAACTTAGTTATGCCATTGATGCCCCTCTTACCAGATCACTTCTGATACATTTGATAAATCATGTGTTCTCTGAGCCCTTCCATGGCACAGAATCCTTGGGGAACGGGGTATCTTAATTTACTTAGTATATCCATTACAGTTGCCCATTTCCCCCAATCTATTTTCTTCCTCTACCATCTTCCAGGGCAACTCAGGCATTCTATTTTGTTCAGCACTGGCCAAGTTTCTTTAGACTTCAAAGAACCATCTTAGTGGGAGTTTGTCCTACTCCCGAGGACTTTGCCAAAGTTTAAAATGTTGTACCCTGAGAAGATGTCCTCAAGACAATGAATTATTTCTTCTCTAGTCTTATATTCTGTCATTTCCAACCAAATACGTTCCCAGGGGTATTCTCCTGGCTCTTGTTAAGCAAGCAGAGACAACTGCAATAGTTAATATTGCCAGTGTTCAAATTCTAGTTCCATTTACTAGTTTTGTGGCCTTGGGAGAGTTACTTAATTTTCCTATAACTCAGTTTCCTCATATGCAAAATGAGGATGGTATGTTAGTTTTTGTCTCTGAGAGTAATAATGAGTAGTAAATGAAATAATACATGAAAAGTGCTTAGCCATGCCTGCATACAATAAATACTCAAGAAATATTAGATGCTTGCAGTGTAATTGCCTTTATATAAAAGCTGAGCTTGGCTACCCTCTCTGTTGGCTACCACACATGAGGTACTGTGATATGATAGTTTAACCACCTGTTAAAATACTGGACTACAAAATAAGTTCCTAATAGCCCTACTCTAACTCTGTGATGGTTTTAAAAAATAAAAGCTGATATATGTAATTTGCAGCAACTTTTCAAAGTGACACTGTTCTAGTAGTGTCTTTTATCTTCCAACCCTTTGTAGCCAACTCTCATTGTGGGGGAATGATGCATTTTAGAAGCGTCTGTCAGCTTTCCTCAGGAGTTAGGTAGTTTCACTTGATGCTAAGCCTGCGAATCATGAACTGTCTGTCTCTTTTACCTCATGATGAGCTGACCTTTCCCACACAAAAGGGCCTTCCGGTTGCATGTTTTTGAAGATCAGACTGAGAACTTGGGCATGATAGTTCTATCAGGAAAAAGGTACAGATCGCATGTAAAATGACAGCCCAAGAGCAGAGAATGTCAGGAAAAAAGTTATGTACCCTCTCCACATCTTCAGAAGGGGGCATATCCATAAATAGGATTTTACTAAGTATTTTGCATTTGCATTTACTAAGTATTTTACTCTTGAATGGGAGACACGAAAATGCACCCAAGCATACGTTAACGCCACTGCAAATAGGACTTTGTTATTGCTAGATGCAATGACACTAGCTAAACTGGACTAAGATGGAGTCACTAGGCAAAAGGGTGGTAAGGACAGTGAGGCATCTGGGAGACTACTAAGGGCAGACTTGCAATGGAAATACTAACAAGATGAACTGTGGGTGTTTCCAGAATTATTTTGAGGGCATATGATCATGTTGGCTATATTAAGCCTCCAACAGTTCTACACTCAACAGATAAACAGTTCATTCAACATACAGTTGAGGGCCTACTACACACACTTTTGTTAAGAGGATCTGGTGACTTTCACATGGTTTTGGATCTCAACTATTTCCTAGGAATGTGACTTCTCTGTGATTTGATTCCTTCACCTATACAAACATAATTCTCTTTCACAGAATTGTTGCAAAGACTGAATGACCTAATATATGTAAATTGTACCTGTCATATGATACACTTTTGATAAATGCAGTAATTAATTTCATTACGAGTGCTCCTTTGGTACAAAGCTCTGAATAAAACATGGTTCATACCAGTTGGGGGCTTATAAACTGTCAAAACTGATAACAAACAGTGCAACCAATGTTCTGGTATAGTAGAACTTTTTAGAACTCTTAGCCAGGGGTAAGTAGATGGCTTGATGGATCTGATTTATGAGTAAGAATGAATGTAAGAAGGAAAAAAAAAGTAACAATAAAATTTTAAGAAACAAAGGAAGTTGAATGTTTTGTGTGTGTGTGTGTGTAAAGGAAAACTACTGTTAAGAGATAAACACAAAGCTGTCAGAAATCAGAAGGCCTTTTCTTTAAAGGGGTCCATACAGAGACAGCACTTTGCCCATATAGTACTATGCACAATTTGTTTTTTATCAGCATTATGAAAGGTACTTTTTCTTATATTTTATTAATTATCAACTGTGGGGGAAAATGCTTCTGCAAATTGTAATGTGCAGAACTGAGAAATGGCTATGAAGAAACTTTGTACTGACCCTAAAGACATACCGAGGAAGCCAAAAAGCAAAGAAGCATCTCATAACTCAATCTGGCATGGTCCGTGGCTTTTAATGGCACTTTGCAAAAAGAAACATAACGTTTTTCCCTGAGCTGGGCTCTCTGCCAAGCAGCCGAGAACATTTGTACATTTATGTGTGCACCTTCATCAAGATGCCTTTCTCAGGAGCTGGAAGGTGCCACCAGGTCCTTGGGATCTTGCAAATTGATCCTTTGTCCCAGGACTTCGTGGTGGTCCAGATTATATACAGCAAGCCTGGAAGTATCCTGGGGGCTAACTCTTCAGTCTTAAAAGGCAGGTCAAGTCAATGTTTATTAAGGGACTGAAAATACCTATTTCCGCCGGATCCCACTCTCTGCTCTCCTTACGCTGTTTCCGTATCTTTAGAGAAGCCAGAAAGTTATTTTTAAATTGCACCTTGAGACGGAAGACACTCTGGCCAGCATTATTGTTCCCTTCAGCTATGCCTTTATGATGAGAATACTGTCGACACTTCTGACCAAAGAGTTAAAATTGTTTCTCTAGTAAAATGGGGAGCAAATTAGAGTATTTTTCTAACTCTTTTATTGAATTTCAACTTATTTATCATTCAGTGGGACACATTCACTTCATATTTTATTTTGTTCACCTCGGGTTTTCTCCTTATCTCACTAGTAACAATTAGAGGGAAAAGCTCAGTGCCGTCCTCATAATGTCTTTCCAGTTAGGCAAGAAGGTATGAAAGGTTGTCCTGTTCATTCAGTTCTTCTTTTCTTCCTGGGTTATTCTTTCAGTGCTCCAATTAGAAAAATATTTTTATACAACCTTTAGTTGTCACACTCATGCTTTCATTAATGCATTTCCTCCATCAACAAATATTTACTGAGTACATATTTTTTTTTTAACATAAGACAGGATGACCAGAGAAGCCACCCTTGATTTCTGTGTGTGCGTATTAAGTGTGTGCTTATGCTGGGGGCAGGAAAACAAGCATATATGATAAAGCAAACCACCACATCCTTCAGCTGTTTCTATATACCACTCCAGCAAAGTCAGTTATCATTTATTCAACAAGTTTTCTTGAAAATCTATGCTGTTCTGGGCACTATTTTAGGCACTGGGGTTGTATTCCTAGACAAAAACAAACTCCCTGCTCTTAGGCTGCTTACATTTGGTGGGGGGGGTGGGGGGGGGGACAGATGGAGACAAGCAATAGCTGAATAACAAAATACAGTATAATAGGTCAGATGGGGAAAATGCAAATAAAATTTAAAGCAGGATAAAGGGGTAGAGAATGACGGGGGGATTTTATTTTGTTTATTTTTTATTTACTTTTTTTAAGTTTATTTATTTATTTTGAAAGAGAGAGAGTGTACACACATACACACACACACACACACACACACACGCACACGCACAGGTGGGGGAGGGGCAGAGAGAGAGGGAGAAAGAGAATCTGCCAGCGCAGAACCCAAAGTGGGGCTTGAACTCAGGAATCATGGAATCACAACCTGAGGCAAAATCAGGCATCTGAGCTTAACTGACTGAGCCACCCAGGCGCTCCAAGAGAGCTTATTTTATAATGGCTGACCAGAAAAGGGGATACAGCTAAGGAGACGTGACTGGTGTAGGAAATGGAGTGAGATCCCTCTCCAATCTCCAGGAATTATTCCTGAGGCTATGATGAGCAAAGTCATGCATGGTTTAGCTATATTCCTGTCTGAGCTTTCAGACAATGTGTAATCAAAGGCTCCAATTACTAGGTAGCAGTATTTGGCACAAGGGTCACCTCTTCTGCCCAAGAAGGAAATGTAAACTCTGCTTAGGGAAGAAATAAAACGCCTGTCAGAGGATCCCAGCCCTGGCCAGCCTGCCGAACCGAATGGGGGCAGAACGAAGCTGTGTAAACTTTACAGAGGACACTCATTCTTGAGAATTTCTAGTCTCTCCTAAACACAGCCTAAACTCATTTATTATCTCAGGCTCCTGAATCAAAGCTGTGAGAAGGGAACATGTCAAGATAGCAATGGAACAAGATAATGGGTGTAAAATGACAAAAAACAGGAAACCTCTTCTCCAAGGATTCCAAATACTGTCACAAAGAAAACAGTCTTTTAAGCATGGAAAAGGCAACCAAAACTGCAGTTCAGCACCTATGAAATGACTTGTTAACTTTGCCTGCATAAGGATTCTGGTGAGTTACAGGCAGAAATCATACCCAATTAGCAAATTAGCAGGGTTAGGAGTGGATACAGTGAACTGAAGCAATGAGATCTTTAAGTGACACAGTTTCGGTTAATGCTAGCTGGGAGGCACCTCAGTTATGTAATCATAATCTTTATTTTAAACCAAGAAGAAAAAAGAAAAGAAATAGGCCCTTAACAACTGAGTAACTATGTACTGTTCTAAGTTATAAGCTGTTTTATACAGGATGTATTTTGTATAGGATTATTGATTGATCTTCAGAGAATACAAAATTATAGTTTTTATTCCTTTGGTGAGGTTGAGGGACAATACTTGCATGTTTCATGAGGCACAGGAAAAAATAATCCTCACCCAAACAAGGCACACGACGTCTCAAAACAGGCAGATAAGGGTGGTCTCGCTTGTTGTGGGTGTCCTCACATTGCCCTGTCATTTTTGCCTAATTTTCTGATTGCTTTCATGTACTTTCTCAGTTGTCTGCTAATCCAATGAGAAAACTGAATATCAGAAATAATCTCCCTCCTACCAGTGAGGTAAATTATAATAAGTAGCTTTTATTCAGCTGTTTGCAGGGAACAGTGTTTCTACATCTGTAGGATTATGTGCAATTTTTTTCCTTTCCACCTTTCTTGATTTTTCAAAATTTCTGCTATAAATTTTCATGGATTTTATTACTTAAAAGATTTCCATTAAAAAGCAATAAGATTCTTCCAGAGTGATTCAAGTGTGTTTTCTATTCAATTCTTTCTGGTGGTTCAGGTTCAAACTATCAGGTCTACAACTAATTCTTCTCTAAATGACAGGTAGGCTATTTAGATATTTGAAGATAATTCTTTTTTTTTTTTCTTAGTTCCTTCTGTTTTCTCTTTTCTTGGCTTAGCATTTCCCTTCTCTCCACCATGACTCCAGCCACATTACTCATTCCCTTCCTCATCCTAATATTCTCCTTTAAGTGAGAAACAGCTTGTCTGTGACACCCAAACCTGAATGAAGAGCTTGGTGTTTTTGTTTAGAAAGGGAAATCCATTGTGTAGTCTAAAATTATGATTTTTCTAATACTTAGTTTTACCATGCTGCATTCTGGAAAGGTTACAGTTGACTTAAAGCCTACTTGCTTTTCACCTACTGGACTAAATTATGCTCCCTGCTCCCACTAAAGTTGTGCTTAAGCAATTAGTTTTTCAAGCAAATTAAGGCCTTATCATCTTTATAAATATTAAATTTCAATTTGTTAGGTTGCCTTACATCTCCAGGTGCCAGATTATTTTATTACTCTTGATCCTTTCATCTAATATAATTTCTATCTTACCTAGATACACGGTACTCACACATGTAATAAGTAAAATTCTTGTGCAAGTTATTAGTGAATATACTAAACAGATTAAAGAAAATAATCTTGTGATAAGTTACCAGAGAACTTCCTTCTCACTGGTTATACTTTATTAGTAAGAATTTTTTGATAAGATAATTAGCACTTACTAATGATTGCCCTTGCAATTGTCATAAAAACTTTGAAAATAGGTAGTGAAGAATGATGGCCCCATTTCTTATGAGAAGTTCAAAGATACAGCTGGGATATCCAAATCTGTGCGATGGACTCCAGAAATGTAGGCCGTTAATTTCCACCAGCATATATGTCAGTTATTCTTCAAAATTTCTGGCTTCACAAAACTGTCAGATACCTGTGAGGTGGTTTTCCTTCTAATCTTGCTTGTGTAAGTTACCTTCCTCTTCATGCTCTTATACTTTTGGTTTGGCTCGCATCCACTGCTCCAAGACACTTGTATAAAAATACAAAATGTTAGGTTACCTTGAAAATGAGGTCATGTTGAATACATCTGTTCACTTAGATTAGGCATTACATATATTTTCATAAAACGAAGAACCCCTCATCTTGCTTAACCTAGATTCAGTCAGAGCTCCTTGTAAGAATACTATGTATTTAAGCCTGTACCAGCTGATCTGAGACATAAGGGGGAATAGAAGTCAGTCTAGACTGGAAAACTATCCATACAGGGAGACACATAACCAGAATGGAAACTTAGAGAATGAGGGAATCAGAGGTCTTCTGCCATCTGATTAAAGCAACATCCCAGCAGTGTTCAGCTTGGCACACGCGAGGCATTGAGTTCAACAATTAACTTCTTGATGTCAGGAGTGAAAGATGCTTCTAGCTGGTGGTAGAAAGGAATGTTTGTTCAACCATCTCTTCCCTTCACCTACTTTCAGAGTTGTGTAGAATCCTTCACTCCTAAATATTTATCATAATCTATACCTCCAGCTTCTTCTCCAAGCCGTTTCCTTACTTCTGGGAAGAAGTCATGATAGGCAAAATGGAACTGGAGGTTGAATAAACTGGGCAATCCAGCACAGAAGCAAGTTGACTGCATGACAAGAAACCCAGGCATTTGCCCCTCACCAGTAAGGGCTCTGTGGCATCTTCCACATTCTTTAGGGAAAAAAATCTAATGGTTCAATGTTCTTAAAACTTCAGGTGGTAAGTATTTCTATTTATTTAGGAGGAAAATTTTAATTTTTAAAAAAAGTCCATGCATCATATTAATACCTGAAAATTGAATGATATAGAAGTGATATAATGATAATCATAGTATCAGGTTCTGAATATATTGATTGATTCCTCCCTTTATTTATAAAAGTAAATCAAAAAGTATAAAAGGATATTTGTAGTTAATACATATATATCCTTTAGGCCACCAGTCATGAGTATATTGAGATCACAAAAATATCCCCAGTAATAAAACAGTGTTTCTCTGGGCCATCACTATCCTGTAGAATTACAAGTAGTCGAGCTCTATCCAAATTCTTGATCCTGCCATGTGAAGATGAGGAGAGAGGGAGGAAAAATTCTAGAGTTATGTCACCAATAACTTATTATTTCAGACCCTTACAGGATAATAGGCTTCTGCTATTCAAAGGCAATGTAGACATTGCACATAGTTCTACCGTCTAGCCAGAAATTTACACTGTTGTCTGAACATTGTTTACCTTGTTTGTCATTTGTACAATCTCAATGGGGAGCAATGAAATGGAGCTGTCAGGACAGTCAGGACCTTCCCCCTCCTTCCAAAGGCTTCTGACTCTTTCCCTTTGACCTAACCCACTCCAGAGGCTGTGTCTTCCCCATTATGGTTGTGAGTTCCATATGGGACTTAAGACTCCTTGGACCTGTTCATCTTATTTATCACACATATGCCTATTGCCTAACAGGAATTGAGGTCCTTTGTCTCTCCCCATAATCTTAAAGCCGACTGAGCCCCAAGAAGACTACTCATTAATTCAGGATGCAATTACAGTGTGTGTTCTTTTTATTTCTCTTTAAGGAATTTAATTAGCAAATTCATCCCCATGATTTTTCTCTTTGAGGAGCTTTTGCTACATTCAAAACACTGAACAAATTATAAGGAATATCCTCTAAAAACAAAGATAATTTCATTAAGATAGTTTTGAAGATTGGCATTCTGAATAACAAATAGTTAATGCTAATTTGAGACTATGAAATTCATGAAAATGTTCTTAATGCTGATTTAACTTGATAGTCTATCCTTGGAGACATTAATTCAAACAATGCAGTAGAAACAAATATACCATGATCATTATATTTGCGTTTAGTTTCTGTATAAATTTGTCAGTGTGACGGGAAAAAAGCCTCCTTTCTCCTTATACAGTGTGTTCTTTTAGCATTCCTATTTAGACTAATGGTTTCCCTTAAGGCTTACAAATAATTAATTTTCATTTTTATCAAGCTACCCTAATGTGATTGTCTGTTTTCCCAAAAATGAGACTTCTCTTCTCTTGGCAGATAGATAAAACATTTAGCAGTTCTTCTAGTTTTGTTTTTCTTGTTTTTAAAAAAAAATTTTTTTAACATTTATTTATTCTTGAGAGACAGAGAGAGACAAAGCACGAGCGGGGGAGGAGCAGAGAGAGAGAGGGAGACAGAATCTGAAGCAGGCTCCAGGCTCTGAGCTGTCAGCACAGACCCTGATCCAGGGCTCGAACTCACTGACCATGAGATCATGACCTGAGCCGAAGTCGGACGCTTAACCGACTGAGCCCCCCAGGCACCAGTTTTTCTTGCTTTTTTAAGGCACAGCACGCATGTTTACCAAAAAGAAATTAAAAACAGAAAGTGTCAAATTAAATGATTTCAATTCTGCAGACAATGTCCCCACACTACAAAGTCATATAACATGTCCTAAAGAAAAAATAGAAAAGTTGAAACTACCAAGTCACAGTACACCAACCTTGGAAATGTTTTATTATGCAGCCAATGACATCTTTTCCACTTTTCTTTTCTGGCCATAATGGAAAAAAAGGATCATATTTGGTTCTAACTTAAAATATGTTAAATATCTTAAAATATGTTAAACTTATTACCAAAATTTCTTTGTAACAGATAACTTATCTCAATTTTCTTGGAGTCTTGGGAATAAAGGAGAAACATGAGAACATCTCTATAACCTTTTTATCCCCACACTCACCTCTTTCTAGTCAATAAATGATTATAACAAAAATATATGGATTAGAAAAATCACCTAAAACATTGTTCTTAATTTTTGGCTGAAAAGATAAGAGGCCTATAGTAGTTGGAAGCCTGAGCATCACCAGTTAAGGAAAAGAGATACTACTCATGGAATTCTAAAATGAAAATATGGAAAGAATCTGAAGCTGCACCAACCGAGTACCTCCCCCATTACCCTGTTTTCAAATAGATATAGTGGGACATATGGAGTGAATACCAGGTGTGCCATATATTGTTGAAGGTTTTGGCAACATCCAGTCAGTTTCAGCCCACTGAATAGCAGCCTGTGATGTGAAATTGATTGACCCTATCTCAAGCTCTAGCGATAGATATTTCAGGTAGGTGTCAATAGGTAAGACAAGTGTGTTCAATCATCCGGCTGTACTGTTTGATTCAATGTGGAAATGTAATCTAAGTTGTCCCAAAGTGAAGCACAAGGCTATTGCTTGATGGGTAGTATGGGGACGCACTATCTCCTACTGGAGTTGAACAGGCAAGAACTGCAATATAGTGAGTCATGTTTGCCGCTTGGATGTCTCTTGCTAACATCTTGATTAAAAGAAAAAACAAAACTGATGTAATTGACATAAAAGTAAAAGAGACATAAAAGAATCTGGTTCTTGGAGACATAGTTAATCAGTTGGATAGAGACTTTTCCGAAATGTAGACTTCTGACCTGAGTTTTCTGAGCCAATAAATTACTTTTTTTTTTTATTTAATCTGTTTTGTGTTATATGTTCTGTTACTTGCAAATGAATGAATGTTTACTATATACTGAGCATAGACTACTGATCCCAAATGGAGGACATTTTTTCCGAGCAGAGGCCTTGCCCTGCCTTCATCTCTTTGTGGGGTCACCCCACCTTACAAACTTCCCCTTACTTAAGCACCCCTTTACTGAAGGAGAGGCTTTTTCAATCTAGTAATATAGATAAATAATTGAGGTTAGTTTCAAGTAATTTTTTTTACTCTACTTTAGTAATTTGTAGGGTATCTTTATGTATGAAATATAATATATAAATAACATATAATATATAAAATATATAATGTGTAGTATATAATATCTATCTATGCTGTCAGACGGTCTCTCTCTGCCTGTCTGTCTTTATGTGTGTGTGTGTGTGTGTGTGTGTGTATGCTATATGTACATACGTAATTTTACTTGGATATAGACAGTTTTACTTGTTTTCTCAAACAACAATGATTTCTATTCTTCCTATTATCCAGGTGTATGCCTACCTTTGTTTAGTTCTTATAGATACTTATACTTAATTAAGAATACACATATAAACAGAGTATAAAGCTAAAATATTCAGATGTTTTGTTTAGAATTACCTATGATACTGATGAAATGCAGAATTGTGTATAATAAATATATTGCACAATGATAAAACTACATTTTGCTTTCCTCCTACAATTGTCCAAACCCACTGTTTCCTACTTCCCCCAGCTTCTGGATGAATTCTTGAATAAGTTCCATGTCCTGTGTATTCACTCTTATATACCAAAAGAAACCTCTTAGTCACTCTTTGTCATAAGGATAATTTTATTTATTTCAATAATTATTTTGTCAATTTATTATAAAAAGCAGAATTCTCAACTTTATTAAAATTAAATCTTCTGGAAAATATTGAGAACAATGCAAATTTCTATCCAAGAGTATGGTTGAGTAACTCCATCCACACAATAAAATACCATGCAGCTGTTTAAAAAAAAGATGCTATATTTCTATAAATGAGTAGGAAGTAATTTCCAGACTATATTTTAGGCAAAAAATACAAAGGCAAAAAATATCTATAATGAACTGTTTTGTATCGGAAAAAAACAGGCTTATAAAAAATATATAAATATCTCTGATCATTGTGCAAAAACACAGGACAGATAAATCAGAAATGAATGATATGTTTTGCATAGAGGGTGGGTAGGAAGGAGGTGGAAAGAATGAAGGATGGGAACAGGATAGAAAGGAGGGGGAAAGGGACACTTCTCTGTGTGTTCCTTTTTATATAGCTTTGGTTTTTAAACTCATGTTATGTATATTATATTAAATTATATATATTTATAAAAATAGTAATTTTATTTATAAAAATAAATACAAATATATATTATATATTATAAATAATTTTATAATTATATATAAATAACTTTATTTTAGAATTTATTTATTATAGCATTTATAGAATGGATTTAATGGAATCATGTCATTATGTGACTCATATAGAATTATAACCAACAGAATTCTAAAAAAAATTGTACTGCATGGTATAAATCTTCTTACCAGAAAAGAGGGATTTACCATTTACAGTATACTCCTTTCAATATGCCTTAAAAGAAGTTTGATTAAGAAAATTGCATATACAGACACACACGCATATAGGGACCAACTACCATAAACATCAAAAAGAGAAATGTCTTGCAGATTTTTTGGCGGTACATTAATTCCATTTTTACTTGTGGAAGTAGACAAGAGGCAAATATATCTTTGTTTTCAATTTTAATTAACGGGTAATCTTGTTAAGTCTTTACATTTTTTAGTAAAATTATACATATTTAAGGTACACCACATATGATTTGATATACATATACCTAGTGAAATGATTACTGTAGGCAAGCTAATAAATATACCCATCTCCTCACATAATTACCTGTGTGTGTATGTATGTATATGTGTGTGTGTATGTGTGTGTGTGTGTGTGTGTATGTGTGTGTATGGTGAGAGTGCCTGAACTCTCTTAGCAAATTTCCAATATTCTATGCAATATTATTAACTATAGCCATTCTATGTATATGAGATCTCTAGATTTATTTATCCTACACAACTGTAACTCGGTATTCTCTGACCAATGCCTCCCCATTTCTCTCACCTCCCTGCCCCTGGTTATCACCACTTTACTCTCTGCTTCTATGTATTTGACTTTTTTAGATTCAGCGTATACGTGCACTCATTTAGGTTTTTTTCTTTCTGTGTTTGGCTTATTTCACTTAGTATAATGTCCTCCAGGTTCATCCATGTTGTCTCAAATGGCAGGATCTCCTACTTTAAGGCTGCATAATATTCCATTGTATTATTATTCCATTTTTATAGATGTTGAACAAATATTTAAAGGATATTATTCAAGGACTCCCAATTATTTGTTGTCCAAGGTGCACAATCATGATTCTTCCTGGAATTTCACTTATCTCCTCTGGTTCTGGGCAAACCTCTGCAGTGCTAAATTTCATCAGTGATCTTCCCTTCAGACACTTAATAAATTTAAACTTTCTCCTTTCACTTTTCTTTCCACTCCACCTACCCTCTCTTCTTTCTTTTCAAACTTACACACACACACACACACACACACACACACACTCTGTATGCATATTTCCCTTATTAAATCCTGCTGGCAGCAAACTACAACAGCAGAAAGACTGGGATAAACCAATTAACACTAGGGTGTAAATAGCTGACAAAAACCTGAAATGTGTTAAGTAGTTAGAAATATTTGCATATTAATAAAGGACAGGAGCATTTCCCCCAAGGACAGAAGCTTTAATGAGGAATTTTAGTAGTAGGAAAATAGGGGCAATTTTAGAGTTAGGACCTGTCTGGGCACCCCCCTAGTGCTGTTCTATCCAACAGATACGTTTTAAACAACAGAAGTATGACAGATTTTAAGAATTCAGAGATATGTAATACATAGCCCCAGCTTCCAACAACTAATAATCTAATGGCCAAAGTAACTCTAAAATAACATAATAATTGCCGTAATGAGTAGAGAAGTGTAGCAAGCTGGAAAAGAATGTGGAAGGGGAACATCCCACACAAGGCAATATTTGTAGAGTATCAATCAGCAAATAGCACTGAAGGTGGAGAGGGAGAGAGTGTGTGTGGGGGGGCAATCTTACATTCTTGGGATTAACCTCACTTGAACATGATCTGTCACCATTCATATATGTGTGTGTGTGTATATATATATATATATATATATATATATATAAAATCCAATTTTATATTGGATTGCCTTTGCTGAAGTTTTTTTGAGTTTATTTATTTTGAGAGGGAGAGAGAATGCGGGGGATGGGCAGAGAGAGAGGGAGAGAGGAAGTCCCAAGTAGGCTCCATGCTAACGGCATGGAGCCCAACCTGGGGCTCCATCTCACAAACTGTGAGATCATGACCTGAGCTGAAATCAAGAGTCTGATGCTTAACTAACTGAGCCACCCAGGTGCCCCACCTTTGTTGAAGTTTTCTAAGAATTTTTCATCTGAGTTAATGAGGGATAATGGCCTGTAGTTTCCTTTGTTTTAATGTTTCTGTTATGAATGTTTCTGTTATGTTTTGGTATAAAAGCTTCATTACCAACCTCATGGAGGTTGCTTTAGGTTTTGTGGTCACCATCTACCTTCAAGTAACACACCTGTTCACATACCAAGGTCAGGGTTGTAGTAAGTATCAAATGCATTAATATTTGTAAAACATGTAGAACATTACCTATACATTGTTAAGTGCTATTTGTTTGTTGATAAATACGTGTTCAAATTGTTTGCTTTTCCCCAATACAATGTAAGCTTCTGGAAAGAAAAAGAAAGAAATGGAAGAAAGAAAATCCTCCAACAGCTCTAATTTACTTTATAAGTGGAGATGGTAAACTTAGACATTCTTGCAATTTAACCATTAGTTATTTTAAAATGCTTTGGAGTCCAAATATAGTTAATTGATAGGAGATTGTTAGCACATGCACTTTTAATTCTGCAATTTGGGCTTCTTTCCAGAGTTTTCATATTTTAAAAGTATTATGTATAGGGAACAAGGAGAGCATATTTGACTAAACCTAATAACATCTCCAAAAGGATCAAGCAGATGAGTATATAGCAGTCACCCCAAATTAAACTTACTTTTATCATAGAGTTACTTTTATTTCCTTTTATCAGAGTTATAGTGAATCTGTTTAGGGGTGTGTGTGTGTGTCTGTGTGTGTGTGTGTGTGAGAGAGAGAGAGAGAGAGATAGCATTTGAAATAAATTTTCATTACCAAATATTATTTAAGCAATGGTTACTTTTCACCACTCATCTCTCAGAATCCATAAACTAAATATTGAGATTATGACCCATGACCTTCTGGTAACTTGTTTCTACTCTGCCAGCATCCTGCATTTAGGACAAGAGTTTCATTCATGTAAGTGCCACCTTCCTAAGCCAAGACTTCCATTAGGTCAAGATTAATGTAACTAATGAGCATTCTCTGCCTGTATTTAAATCCCCCTCCCAGCTCATCATTTGTACTCCCCCTTCATGATCTGTCATTATGACACAGTCACCTTTGAGATAATGAATGTTGAGCCAAGTTTAGAATCCTGTCACAGGCTTGATTCTCTCTTCTCTCATCCACCTCATCCCATCAGCCCCCACCCTCAGGATAGCATTTATGCCTGCAGACTTTTTATTAAATTAACAAATGCTCCTTTAAGAACTTCTCAGGAAAAGATATAACATTAAATAAAAGTTTCAAGCACTGACCTTAATTTACCTGGCTTCCTGGTTATTCTCAAATCCTTCCTGTCTTACAGTTGGACACACTAATGAGAAGAACAGCTACTACTTTCTCCCAAAATAAGTCTGACTAATTGGGAAGTTTACAAGATTAATTGCAAGGAGTTTTGCAAAAAGTGCTTGTCCTAGAAACCATCAAGAATTTGGTAACTAACATAAATGCACTCTTTTGAATTATGATCCATTGAGAGCTTAAAGCTACTTTGTCTACTTCTCTACATTAGTATCTGTGATCATAAGCTTCATTTTTTAAAAGCAGTAAATTAGACAGTAGTTGTCCATTGTTGAACTAATTATTTGATCTGATTTGATACAGTTAGAGTGTTTCTGCAAGTGGTGTGTAAATGTATGGGAAATACATAAGCAAAGTCATGTAAACCAGCTTGCAAACCTATGACACAATTATTCCTGGAAATAAATAACCAACTTTAGACCTTTGCTTTTTTTCAGTCTTCCTCAATATATTCCCTACCTGTTTAGGTGCCAAAACGTTAATATAGGAATTGGGTATTTTCTTCAGAATGGAAGAGTCCAGGTGAGGCAACCATTCTCCTGGAATTCCCCCAGGAACTCCTGATGTCTGAGCCCAGTTGTATTTCTTGAAGAACTCAGATGCTGAGATGTTAGCAGGAAAAAGGAGAGCAGATGAACAAAGTGGCCGTGTTAATCCTTACGCATTTCTTCCAATTTCTCACTTGCTCCCCCCTCACTGTGAAAGCTCCTGGAACTGGAACTTATCTGAAAGACTTAACTGTGGGTAAGTTAAGAATAAAATGAAGAAAATGCAATAATTAACATGAAGCATGGTATTCTATTATCTATTCCTGCAAGTTCTTATCTTTCACCAACCACCAAACTCTTTGAGTTTTTTTCTTTTCTACTTACCTTAAATCCTGATGTGAATTGAGAGTTAGTCAAATGCAGCTCAACACCTAAAACTGTACTGTCTTGTGTAGCTAACTAGTCAATTCATGCTTAAACGTTTGTGTCATTACTATGATTAAATTACAGTTCGTCGAGAGGAGGTTGACATGGTGTAAATAATTAACATTTATATGTTTGATTGGTTAATTTAACAATATCAAAAGTCCACCAGACTAAGCAGAGCAAAAGATATGTTTCCTACTTTTCTATCTCAGCATGGCCTTTATGAAGTACGAAGCTTATAGCAGGAAGTCACAGTGTACAATCAGAGGAAATCATAATGTAGTGGGCTTGTTTTCAGGCTCTAGATCATCAAAACAGCATAAGAGTAGGAAGGAAAAAACATACATGATGGTGGGAAGTAAATCAGAGCCTAACGTATCTGTGTTGTAAAATGTCTCCCATGGTTTTATTTATGTATTATACCTATTAGTTTTGAAGTGCTCTAATCTTTAGAGTGAAGAGCAGTTAAATGAAGAATCACTGATTTCAAATTTTCCTTTAGTCCATTGAAGGGAAAAGCATATTACTGAGTTTAGAATGTCAACACTATAATTATATCTTTGGCAACCTGAACAGGCACATTCAAGTCTTAGCAAACTATCTGATTATGCCTCTGACCAGACTTTCTTCATACCATCCATTTGCAAATCAATTAAATTATCTGCTTAGAACACTCTTATACATTCAACAACACTTTAATGAATACCTGAAAATAAACATTCCTTAAAAATACTATTTTCAAGGACACCTGGGTGGCTCAGTCAGCTAAGTCTCCGACTTCAGCTCAGGTCATGATCCCCTGGTTCATGAATTCAAGCCCCATGTTGGGCTCTGTGCTGACACCTCAGAGCCTGGAGCCTGCCTTGGATTCTGTGTGTGTGTGTGTGTGTGTGTCTCTCTCTCTCTGCCCCTCCCCTGCTCATGCTCTCTCTCCTCTCTCTTTCTCTCTCTCTCTCTCAAATAAATAAACATTAAAAAATTTAAAAAAATACTATTTTCAGACAATAACCCATTAATAATTACTATGATATTAAAGGACTTTGTCTTCAGCTTAAAAATATCAGGAAACAACTCCATAGATAATGCATGTTTTCATTGGAAGATGAGAGGATGTACCCATTTAAAAAAATTCCCATCTTTCTTTTATTCTTCAAGAATTGCGTATACGTCACTGTAGGCTTTCATCAATTCTGTGTGCATAATTTTACACTGGTTTGATTTTCTCTAGGATTTTTTTCTGTCCCAACTTGCCCGCGTGGATGTGAAATCATTTATTACAACTGATGAAAGATTGATGATGTCTATTGAAGCTGTTTTGCCTGGTTAGAGCAGGTTTCTCCTAGCTTTACACTTTTAGTAGTTCACTGGGCTCACGGGGTTACCTTGTGACATCAGCCAAACACACTTCCTAATATTTCAAAAAGCACATTTTCTGTGAGTACAAGTATGGGAATCTAAAAATGTATTTGATTTTTCTATGACCCTATGAAATGTTAGAGCATGTATGTATACTCCCACCTGCTGTTCCACTGTTCTGGTTAAGTGGTACTTTTGTCATAAGAGTTCCTTGAGTCTAATATCTCAGTCTCAGAAAATCACACCATAGGCTAAAACCTTCATATGTGTTTATATTCCATGTATTGTCATAAGTAATTCAGCTGTTATTGATAAGATTGGTTCTGATTTTTTGTATTTGTTCTGTTTTTGAGTTTTGGTGGTGGGTTCTTTGTGCATCCAGATTTACTCACTAGGCATGCAGTGAAAAATGGCAGGAGACCAAGTTGGGACACATTGTGTCTTTATCTTCGGTCGCATGTTTTTTTGTTTTTTTTTTTCTGTTGGTAAACTCCAGTTCAAGAATCTTCAAACTTAGCTGATCAGCAGGATCACCTTTTAAGACTTCAAAACAGGGATTTCTCAGCTCTTTCCCTGGAATTTCTGATTCAGTACATTTGGAATGAGGCTTGAATTTATCTTTTAAAAGAAATAAACCTGACCTGAGGACCAAAACTGTCTTGGCATAGTAGTTGCTCAATAACTATTTGAACTGATAAATTAATTAATAAGAAATCGTAGTATTACCTACTCAGCAATTTTGTATCTGCTCTTTTTCTAGTGATTGAAAAATTAAGTGGAATGCAAAAACAAACAACTAAAGGCAACACTTGATTAATCATCAAAATACTGAGTGAAAGTGCTACATTTGTTCAAAAAAAAAAAAAGAAAATCAGAGAGGATAGAAAAATTATACTCATTCATTACCATATATCATTAGTGAGTATCTACTATTTATGAAGCTAGTTCCGGGGAATAAGAAATGAATAAGACAGTCTCTGACCTCCAGAAACTCTGGCTAGTGTAAGATAAACATTTAAAGTAATCAATAATGCTATGACATCAATAAGATTCTACGGGAACTGAGAGGTGGGAAAGATTATTTGTGCCTGTGGTGGTGGTGGTGGTGGTGTTCAAGGAAGGTTTAATAAGAAAGGCAATGCTGGAGATAAATCATGTTATTTTTAGACACAAGGTCACTTGTACTTCAGTTTTGCTTTTATCTACTACTAGGTAACTTTGAATGCAAACAACCTTCCCCTACTATGAAATGGGGGATCGCAAAAGAGTTAGAAGGTCACTTAAGCATCATTCCTACCTTTATAGGTTTAGAAATGTCAGGTGTAGGGGCCGGACATTCCAAACCTTATACAAAAATAGATTATTGCACCATCTTAAAGACCATTTGAAATACAGTTTCAAATCAATAGTAAACAAGATCATTCTGTTTTGAAAGGAATTTATGATTCTAACCTTAAGGTTGCATATTAACATAAGCCCTTGCTAATTGAGAAAGGTCACAGATTATTCTGGTCAGTGAATTAAGTGGAAATCAATAATTATGAGGTAAGAACATGTATTCCAAGGCAAGATTGATACAACGTAGCAAAATAGGCCTTAAGAGGTTAGGAGAAGGCATTTCTTTCTATACAGGAAAGAATTAGTCGTGCTGTTTTTAGTTGTTGTGGCATACACTTTAAGAACCTTCTTTTTAAAGTATTTAACCTATCATTCTAAAAACTTCTGAATCAGCCTCACATCTAGGGCCGGGTGGGCTTCATATGACACAAGAAAGGATGTAAGTGTATCTTGACAAGTGTAATGCTGTTGGGGGCTGGGGTGAAGAGGGAAAGAACATAAAGTTACTTCAAAAATAAAAATATTTTCAAAATAGAGTCCATTGTGAAGATATCAGTGTTGACTCTGTGTGTGGGGATTCTCCATGGAATAGTAATAGTACATTACTCTATTTGGAAATGAGCATATTAATTAAATTGATGTAGTCCATTCTCTGCAAGACAGATTACCTTGTTTTAAATGAAAGCAGAATATTTGCTTTGAACATTTTAGCTCTCTGGTTATATAGCAGAAAGAAATGAGAGTAAGATAAGAATACTTAACATGGACACAGGCTATCAAAGGGAGACTCTTTAATCTTATTCTTGAGTATTTTTAAGAATAAGATCAACTAGGGTGTAGGGAATGTAACAGAGAAATAAGATAGGTGGCATAGGTCAGGTCACATCTTGAGGACCTTACATACAGCTGAGAGGATTCACATTTTATTCTGTAGGTAAATGGGGAGTGATTAAGTGTTTTCAAGCTGGGAAATGATATGGTTGAAGCTGGGCTTTAGTTGTCTTATTTTATTAAGGCAATAATAACAATAAAAATCTTCTTTTCTGTATTTTATCTAATTAACTATTACAGTAACATTTTAAAAATTGTCTGTCACAATTAAATCTTTAAGAATTTCAAATTCTTTCAAATATAGCCTTCCTGGCAGTACTGAAGATTTGAAATTTTCAAATAAGATCTCTAACATCTAAGCCAGTAGAGACCTATTAGAAAATATACTTCTAAGATAAGCAAAACTACCCTAAAGCCTACTTTATACTGTTTTTCTATGTAAATTAATATTTCAATACAGTTTTATTTGAGTTTATTTTTCCTATTAGGAGGATTCAAGTTATTCAGGCAAAGAATAGGAGTCCTATACTGATAGGAAAAGAAGGGGTTAAATATAAAATACTTTGAGTATGAAAGTAATGGTAATATTATTCAGTTAACGAGCATTTGATCCAACGTTCAGCATTTGTAATGAGCACACAGGGATTTTATTTTTTTAACCAAATATAAGTCATTTTTGTTCCTATAGAATACATCCTGACAGGAACAAGAATTACAGAAGCCATAGCAGGGAAATGAAATTCACACATGGCAGTGTAGTCATGATGCTCCCTACAGAAGACCAGCCCCAGAATGCATATTATGAGTTGCTGGCTCTAGGGTTGTGTTTGTGCATCCAAAGCTGATATGCTGTGAAATAATCAGGGAAATTATTTCCATCTGCACAACCACTTTATAAAAAATCAATACTTGCCTGACTTTTAACAGGAAAACTTGAGTGGAAAATATGAAGCAAAAAATTATCATTTTTTAAATGTTTATTTATTTTTGAGAGAGAGACTGAGAGAGAGAGAGAGAAAGCATGAGTAGGGAAGGTGCAGAGATAGAGAGGGACAGAGGATATGAAGCAGGCCTTGAGCTGATAGCCCATAGCCCGATGCAGGGCTCAAACTCAGGAACTGTGAGACCATGACCTGAGTCACAGTGGGTCGCTCAATCGACTGGGCCACCCAGGTGCCCTATCATTTTATTTTCAAATTAAAATTGGAGGGAAAAATGCCTTTAGTTAATTGTGGCCACTTGAACCATATTTGAAACAATGTGGTTAAGACAGTTCTAGACTCTCTCTAAAATAAAAGAATTACATTAAAAGTGCCATGATTTAATATAATCAGGTAGTGTCATTTAGTGACAGTGAACATGGTCAGCAAATGTCTTCAGTTCCCTCAAATCAGATGCCTTAGGGTTGGAAAGTTGTATGATGAACAGAATGTCATTAGAATCATTATTCAGAAGGTAGGGGAAGTACCTGGTCTAATGGTCAGCAGTGAGCAGGTCAGGGATCTGTTCCAATTTCTGAAGCTCCAAAAGACCAGCAAAACCTAGATAATCATGACTGTTCAATCTGTATAGCCTTTCATCTAAATTAGAAAAGGAAAATTGGCAGGCTAAGTGTAATGAACTTTGTAATGATGTGGCTTTTAAACATTGATGTATCTTGCCTTTTCTCATGGAGAGAAGAGTAGAAAGAGAGAATCAACATTAACTCCTAACTGGTTTAAGTGAATGAAATACACAAGCAAGCACATCTTATCTTTGTCACCAATACTTTAATCTTGGGAGTTTCCAACATGGATAGTTGACTCATGACATATCAAATTTAATTTTGTTAATAAGTCAAATCAGTATTTTTACACAAAAATTGATTAGGTATTTATAAATTATTAAGCTATGTCTAAGATATCAAATATTTTTAATGCATTCAAATAGTTTGGCAGAGCTAATTTTGTTATACATTGATCAATTGATTATTTTTTGTATAACAAAAATAGCCCATGTGTATCAGCATTCAGTAACAGGGGCAACGCAATACAGGTAAATATGTAGAAAAATTTTGTTACTATGATGCTTAGTAAATATCCTGAACTACTGAGAAACACAAATCCACTGCTCTCCTACAATAATATCAAAACAAGAAAACAAACAGAAACAAATCAGAATGAAACAAAACAAGGAAACAAACAAAAACCAAAAGTAATAGGTTAAAAGAAATCCACCAAATTGAAAAATCAGAAAGAGGAAGTGAAATATTCTGAAGCTCCTCTGGAAGGGGTGCCAGACACTCAGCCCATAACAACATAGTTTGCTCAAAATGCAGTGGGTTTGCTAAAAAGGATGTTTTCAGCTCCCTAAAACAACATTATTTCAAGAGTTCAGTTGAGTACAACAAACATTATTATTGATGAAAACATTAGGCGCATACTGCCTTTGACTCATGGTATTGTTCTGTACTTTGCTTTCAACTATAAAATAGAAAGCCATTTTTTTTTACTCTCTGCCAGAAAACTGTCATGATCTAGAATATAAACTGGAGTCTGATTCTTTGGGTTCAAATTCTTTTTTTACCACTTGGAAGCTGAGACCTTAGGTCAAGACTTAACGTTTTCATGTTTTTGGTCCCTCATCAGTATAAGAGAAAAAATAGCGCCTTCTTCATCTCATGACAATTAAATGAGTTAATAAATGTAAAGGATTTGGAATAGTGCTTGGCACATGATAAACGTCTGGAAGGAGTCAACAAGTATTATTCATAAGCCCAACATTATAAGAGTGAAGTATATGAGTCTCATTGTAAAGTTCTCATCCTGGGACTTCAGGCATTTTTATTAATCTACCCATGATCTTATATTTTTCATCTCTTAAATATATATTAAAGTTGTGCTTTCCAATGTAATAATCACTAGCTATATGCCATATGTGGTTATGTGACTAGTCTGAACTGAGATATGCTATAAATGTAAAATATGTACCTGATTCTGAAGATTTCATTTCCTCCTATCCCACCCAAAAGAATATAAAATATGCCAATATTTTTATATTGGTTGAAGTGATTGTATTTTGTCTATATTAGTTAAATAAAATATTTTAACAAAATTAAATTCATCTGCTCCCTCTTTATTTAGAGTAATACAGTAATTAAAAAATTTTAAATTACATATGTAACTCCTCTTAAATTTCAATCAGACTGAACTGGTTTAGAGAATGTTTTTTGTATCTAATATACTAGAACTCTATCATTTTACCCAAAAATTAAGAGGTATTAATCACATCTTTTAAATAAACCAGATAAATCAAGAAAGATAGTGTAAATAATTTTTATAATCTTTCATATCTCAAATTTTTGTTCTAAAATTTCAGGAAATTATAAGAATATGAAATCACTAGCCCATTCCCAAAGTGAGAAATGTCAGGTCAATTTTGGGGTTTCAATTCCCCAAATCTTCCAACTTCACATCTAAAAGAGAGACATTTGTAAACCTCTTTATGAACTCAGTCAAGTTAGAAGCCATGTCTTCTGCTTTTTTTGTGGACAACTATCTTTCCGTCTAGGAACTTTAGATTGCATTTTAACTCCAGATGAACATGGCCTGAATTTGCTTCCTTAGCTCCACCTGTTTCCAAAATAATCTTGAGTTTCTTTATCTGACAAATAGAAGTGATATCTTCTGATAGTACCAACATAATTAAGTGAGTTTGCTGTGTTCATTTTAACACCTAGAATCATATTTAGTTCTTGTCTTTGTTAATAAAGAGTAACATGAATAATGCATTAAGCAAAAAGGTCATTCTATTGCCATACAATTTGAGATAAAATGGTATAGAAACCCTGAAAACAAGATTATATATGTGTTTTAGTGACCAAGAGTTTTTTTTCTTTTCCATTTCTTATATTGTGTTTATTAGTCAGTTTTCTTACTGCTTTGTTTCCTGTATATCTGCCTTTTTGGTATTAAACTACAATTTAAATCACTGCATCTTTTACAGCTTTTGTCATTGGCTTCTTTGGATCAGGTGAGGCACTTACTACAGTGAAGCAAAATGTTTACAATTAGGAAAAGATACCAAGAAATGTGATGAAATATTTTGTAAATTATTTTCTGAATTTAGGTTTAACCAAAGATAAAGATTTTCTCAATATTAAGAGAATACATAGTCACAAATTATTCTAAAGAGAAAATCAATCATACTTTGTTGGTATTTCTGAAGGTGAAATTTATCTTGGTTTTTCAAGTCAAGTGATGCTCTGTTTGTTTTGTCAGATTTATGATTTTCATGATTTATGTAATAGAATATATACATTATATGAAGTCTTCCAGACTATGGCATATTTTATTACCCACTAAATCCACTTATAAACTCAAACGATGGAGTTGTTTGGGTACTGCATGAATTCAGGAGTGGAAAGTTTACTTTAAAAAAATGCTTTCATTCCGAAGTTGCTGAAAACCAAAATAAGTTTGGGAATAAAAATGGAGAAACATCTTTATATGAGAGTTCTATATTTATTCCCCCTCTCACACCAAATAGAATTTATTCTCTATATTAGTTATCTAAATTTTATTATTATCATGCTCATCCTACACACTGAACTGAAATAGATCTATACACATTTAGTTTCATCATCTTTCTATATAATATTCTCTTATAGATAATGTGGTGGTAAAAGTAATTTACCACTGAGCACATACAGTGTGCCCAGAAGTCTACTTTACAAAGATTAAACATTGGACCAATGCAAACTAGCTTGAGGATTTTGCAGACATATTCTGTGACCTAGTGCCACCAAGAGTTCTATTAGGCAGAGTTTACTCTTTATATGAAATGGCAGGACTCCTTGTTGTGATTGGATGGTCCAGCAGCAAAACTTGTTTCCTTAAGAAACGAAGTTCCAATCCATATAAAGTAGCAGCTGTGCCTGGAACTAGAATGGAGATACGGGTTAGTTTCTAAAACAGCAAAAATATTGAATAGCATCCCAGGAGGTGCCAAGAATATATGTGATTGGTATCATCTAATGACAGAAAGAAAGATGAAATGGTGAGTGTTATGTAGCAGGCCTTAGAGAACATTCAGATCTATAAGATGCCCCTACTGGGGATCAGCTGTACCATCTGGATCCATAACATGTGCAGGCCAATTACAAAGCATATCAAAATAAGATCTTCTAATTTTAGAATTCTGTTCTAAAATAGCAAGATATCCAGCTGGAGAGATCCAGTGAACTTCAATTTAAATAAACAGTTTGGCTAAGACACTATAAAGCAAGTTAACTCAAAATGTGTTTTCCAAAACTTTGATATATGGAGTGGCCTTGACACTGGTAAGAATTATATATAGTGTGGATAGACAATGTTGTATCACTTTTGAAGATGGATTCTCTTCGGCACATAGCTGTTTTCCATTTGCACGAACGCACTCAGATGGTCCTATAGAAGCATGGCAAGCATGAAGAATGCTCTGGCAGCAAATTCCTATCAGCACTGACTTTCTCCGTGTGCTTTTTATCGGAAAATGTTGTTCAGGGTCTTCTCTGCTTTGAATGAGCCAAGAAATTAGCTCATGGCCTTTTCGGATAATAAGTACACTAGGAAAAAACTAATCTGACATATGGAAATGAAAGCCTCATTACTTCCTTAAAGTTCCCTGGGGTGCATCTTTATAATTTACTCAGTGAGAAAGCCTGAAATTGAAATTCTGAAAAGATCACTCTTTTAATTACCCCCAAGACTAGCCAAGTCTGGTTTTGAGAGCCATTATCATCCTAGACAATTGTATTTAATCCCATGGTAAATCAATGATTATTATTCACACTTGATGAAGGCTTTGGAAAATAATAAAAATAATTTAATAATAATAATATTATAGGTAATATGTTATCTATAAGAATAATAATAATATATAGGTAATATTTTAAACACACACCAAAAAATGATATCTACTTTTTTTAAAGGACAGATTTCAATTTTAAACTCTTTTCATTTGCAGAAAACAATTTTAAGCAAGGATGTGAAGGCAAATGGTGCTAACTGACTGCTATCATTATGTAACTTGATAATTTTCACGTTGGTTAATAACACATAATGATGGTGGTAATCAGGGCCACAGATGGATACTTACCCACATCAGGAAACACAACCGAGTTTAATTTAACTCTATAGGGAATAAATGTCAGGGGAACCCATTTCCCCAGGAGAGGTGGGAGGTGGGTAAATAATTCTCTACATGATTACTGAAATGCTTTATTTTCTAATGTGGCTGTGATAACTGAATTTTTATATGTAATCACTATATGTGACACATAGAAATTTATTTACATTATATTTTCATTTTGAAACTCATATAGGATATTCACCTCAGAGTGAGCTATAGAATAAAGTTACATTGTGGAAGCAACAATTCACACTGAAAGACTGTGAAGGAAAATAATCTTTAAGCCTCATATTTCCATTTCAGTTTGTATGTTTGCAGAGAGAAAAGGCAGTAGAAATAGGTATGCCTTCTCTTATTTCATGAAGAAAGACAACAAGGGAAAAAGATGTAGAGATTGCAGATTGTATAAGGAAGCTTCTTGGATGTCTCAGACTCTTCTCTAAGGAAGCTTTCAACATGGAAAATATTCATCACAAAAGACAACTAAGATTATTTATATAACATAAGTATATACAGCTGAATATTAGCAGTAGTGTATTATTAATGCTTTATTTGGTTAAAAAAAAAAGCACCAGCGGTGACATATCTGAGGTGATTATATTATCTTTCCTACATTCTTGTCTGTGTGGAACCACATGAAACCTGCAGTCTATCTGAACTGAACTTCTGACACATTTGAGCATGTCACTTTCCATGATTTGGTTAATGCTATTCCCTCCATAGATGGTTTATTTCTACTCCTATATGCTAATTCCATCCCCACTAATTCCTCAAATGTTTTTACAAACCGTATAAACACAGTCCTGGCTTCCCAGCTCTTGGCACTCTGTCTTTAGACTTAAGCCTGGAGAAAAAATAATTAATTAAAAATTTTAAAAATCCAGCTTTCAAAAGAGCTAATCATCGTCACCCCTCTCACACAGTAAAAAAAAAAAAGTACCAAACAAGTATTAAAAAAAAAAAGGTTACAAAAGTGTTTGTATGTTCATAATCAGAAAGAAAGCAAAGAAACATACCAGTCTCTGTATGTGATTATATCTGCAAGTTTATCACATATTTTTAGAAATCATATTGCAGAAGTCAAAAAGTGTTGTTTTGTAAAGGGCATTAGTACCTTTTAGTAAAAAGGCTCATGGCTTCATAAATTGAGGAGGTAGCTCTAGACCCGATATCCCTGTTTCTGTTTACTGATTTGTGTTTGTATGTGAACAATGATTTTTGTCTCTTTATTTTCACCATGTATTTGATGTGCTTAAGCCATAATGGAGGTAGGGGACAAGTCGGTTTGTTTACCCAATTTCTAGAGATTTTATTATTTTGGTAACCATTTGAAATTTGATCATGATGACTAGTGTTATTATTGACATTTTTAAGCACTGTTTTACCCTGATTAGAGCTCTTAAAGTGGATTATGGTGTTTTTAAAGAGTTACCCAAAGAATTATTGACCATGTATTGAACTTTGAACTGACTGATGTATGCTAATGGGATGCTAACTGAGGAGTATTAATCAGTGGTTGGGCATCAAGCAGTTCAGACAATAATGGAATGTGTTAGTGCAATGGAGGTAGAAAGAGTGGATGACATCATGTAAGTCTAACTCTAAGAGGCAGTTATGGTCAGAAGATCTGATCAAAGCTGCCAGGAGTAGCTTTTTAGGCTGTTTTTTTTTTAACCTCCTGTATCTACTTCCCAGCCATAACTCATGTGGATGAGTACTATTCCCTTCTCCAAACATAATGTCTATGACTTTAATAACTTTGCTAAGTGGAAGTTCTCAGTACTGATTGGTGGCTATGGGCAAGATAAGACATTTATCTTTTAATTGTTTTTTGTTTTTCAGTTGAAAACAGTGAGACCAAAGGAAAAAATATAAAGTTCCCTAAATAGATATAAAAATATCATGAAGTTTTAGAAGACATGAATGAGTAGAAACATGACACTGAGAGAAAATGAAACAAGTTATTTAGAGGTAGCTGCAGAAATATAAACAATAGACAGAGACAAGAGTCACTGAGTGCCCACAGAAGCAAAACATAAGAGCAAAGATCAGCCAAGGCTCATTGTGTTCTGATATATGACTTCCATCTCTTAAAATCTGAAACTGAAACCAGTCCCATGATATCCTTACTTCCATGACTATCCTTATCCACTAAATAAATGTGTTCTGTTCCTCTTTTTAGACTATTATAGACTAAAATTTAATTTAATCTCATTAAACATGTCAGATTTTTGCACTGGAGCCAGTAGAAAGGGCCATTACGTCAGTCAGTATGCCTATTTAATGAGCAGCTATTTGCTCACTCATTCAATTAAAACCTATGGAATCACTGAATAATAAAGAACTTACTGAATAACAAGAACAAAATATAGGTTAAAAGTTTCAGTGTCTGTCCTCAAAGTGTAAAAGACAGATAACGAAATAGATAAATATAGCAGAAAAGTGTAGTGTGATGAAAGCCAACATGGATTGTTATGGAAACACATATGGCAGATACTTAACCCCATCCGAGAAGTGATGGAAGTATTTCTAGAGGAAATAACATCTCAGCTGACCCTAAAATGATAAAGAGTGGCCACGCAGTTGAAGAAGGAAGGTTTCTTTGGTGAATCGTTCATGGCATTTTTTCTACCAAATGTTTTTTGCATGTACTATGGGCCCTACATACTGCTTAACACTACAGAATTGCTACTCTCTTGGGAGCAATTTAGAAACAAACTACATTCTATTAATCCAAATTCTTCCACAATTTTTGTTGATCTCCTTTCATTTCCTCAGTACAAACGGAGAATTCATTAGACCTGAAGAGAGCAGAGTATGTCTATGAAGTATTTCTCATTTCCCCGAGCACCAGGGCTTTAAGATATCTAGAGTACACGTTTATTCTACAATCTCTCATCTGTAATTATGAAATTCAAAAAATTGAAATTTTCTTGGTTCCATATTTAAGGGAAAAACTTGACCGGACTTTAATTGATGTGAGGCTGTTCATAGTCTGTATTTATCCAATTTGTTGTAAATTGTCCATATATTTCACTTAGGTATATTAATGTATTTGATTATGGGGTATTACTCATGCCATTTTGGAAGTATAACATATGTAATGCACATATACATAATGCACATTTTTAAAATCCAAAATATTCTGAATTGTTAAACCTATATAGCCCCAAACTTTTTGAATATCAAAATATGACTTGTTGATGTAGGAAAAGAAACAGGAGGAGAGCTAACTCTACCCTCCTGAGTTGTGTGAGGGGGTGGAACCACTGTGCCCTCCTTTCTCACCACCCATCACCCTCCCCTAGCCCCACCTACACATATACCCACAAACATGCATGCATACACAGCAAAGAGAAACCCTGATGAATACGTAGTAAAGGTAAGATTTAGGGTGAAGATGTGTTAGAAATGATCACTGGCTTGAGGATGAGATCAAATTTCAAAATCCATTAGAATTTCCATTAACGATGTTTCTTGATAAGAAAGGAAAAATTGCTTATTTATGCCAGATACCATATTGTATTCTAAGTACTTGCACATGTGTGTCTCAAACTGGACTTCCTTCGTATTAATTAGCCCAATGTAAACACAGACTAATTTAAAAAAAAGGTCACCTTTTTGAGAGTCAGGAAACCTGAATTAAGCTTTGATTCTGCCACTGACTAGCTATGTAATTTAGCAGTCCCCTTACCCATCTTGAGTCTTGATTTTATTTGTCAAACTCATTCCATTTATTCATACAAAAAATATTTATAGAGCACAGTAATATGCCATACAATGATGAATTCTGCTATATGAACTCTAAGGCTTTCTGCTATATGAACTCTAAGGCTTTTTCTAATCCAACACTCTTATTTTTCCTAACATTTAATTTTAAAATAAAGTTATTTGTTTCATAAACTTAAAAGGATCATACAGTAAACCATGATCTACCTGCCACTTAGATTCTTTAGTGAATAGTTTACTATATTAATTTTATCACATATATATATCTGTCTACCTGTTCATTCTTCTATCCATCCATCATTCCATCTCAGTTTTTTGTTATCCTATTTAATTTTGTGGGTTTGTAGTTTGAAATGCACGTGGATTATATTTAAACAAGATAAGAATGCTCTAAGTTACTTCATTGCCTCCTTTAAGTTAAATGATCAGCTTCTTATATACATGCTATTCAAGAAAAGTATCATGGGAGTATTGGAAGGAGCTATCCTTCCAAGAAAATCAAGAATTGAGGAGATTGAGGATTTGTAGAGAGGAAAGGACAATTCCTCTGGAGCACCATTTGTCAGCAGGGGAAAAAACAGCAGAGAAAGATTAGATAGATATAGTTATATAGATAGATATGGCTCTAGATATAGATATAGATATAGATGATATAGACAGAAACATACATATACGTATTCATATACATATGTATTTATTTTGTTCTTAAACAAGAGGGCTTAAATAATGTCACAGCAATACACTTTTACCTTGTTTGCTATGTTCCTTAGATTTATTAACATTGTTTTAGTCAGTTTGGGCTGTTATAACAAAGTACCATAAACTGAGCAGCTTATAAACAACAGAAATTAATTTCTCACAGTTCTGGAAGCTGGGAAGTCTGAAAGCAGGGTTCCAAAATGGTCGGAATCTGGTGAGGGTCCCCTTCTGAGCTACAGACTGCCAACTTCTCATTGGAACATCAGTGGTGGTAGGACAAAGAGACTTCTCTGGGGTCTCTTTTGTGAGGCACTAATCCCATTCATGATGACATAACCCCCATTCCCTGATCACTTCCCAAAAGCCCTACCTGCTAATACTATCACCTTGGTGGTTAGGATTTCAACATATGAATCTTGGGAAGACACAGACACTCAGTCCATAACACATATAATGCTTCAAAGGCAGTGTCTGGTATATAAGAACTAATTTTACATTCACAATTCATTCATTTGTCCCTGTCCACCACCTGCTCACAATTTATCTTGCATCCATATTTAGCTCCTCAGAAGTTGCTCTAAATAGCCTTATAATATCACATTAACTAATCAATACCCATTTGAGGTAGGCTCATTACCATTTCAACTCTTGATGAAACAAATGTTAAAAGCCTAAATAGAGACATAGCCAAGGTCACCTCACTTGAGATTAAAGAGAACATTTTTGTTTGTTCCACTGCTGTGCTTCTATAATCTCTGTTCTAATGATATAACCATTTTACTGGGGAAAAGGCCAAATTCAGATTTTAACCCAACAGTCTCAGCATATAGTCTATGAGAGCTGAGGCCTCAGACAATTTAAAATGTTGAAGAAAGACTCTGAAACTTTTAGCAGAGATCTGAAGTAATCTAAGATAAGACTTGCAAAAGTTGTAGGCAAGTGAACTGAATAAATGGGGTGCATTGAACATTTGCTTACCCATCCTTTAAAAGCTCTTCCTTTCTCTACTTTTGCAGTACTCCCAACTACATTGTAGTTGGCAGAGCTCATCTCTTTTAATAATGCCCAAGAATAGTAGATGTCACTTTTCCAGCTGTAAGGGCAGCTCAGGATATGCACGTAAGGTATAGCCATTCAAGTTCATTTGTTTCCAGATGTTGAATTAAAAGGCAATCATGACATAAAAGCGTGATTATGGAGATTAATTTCTAGGGATGGTGGTAGCAGCACTTGCAAGCAGTTGCTAGGGGCAATGAAGCCAGTGGTTAAGACTGTTATCTAGTGTCAAGTACTGGAAGAATTGGTGGTGGAAATCATACTGTTCCATAGAAGGAATGGTGATTTCTTCGTCTCATTAGTTCTTAGTCATGCTTTTGGTCAAGGAACTAATATTTAACTTGTGTTCTTTCTTATTTTCTGAACTGTTTCTTTTTCCTTCCTCTTAATATTGTGAGCTACTTAAAATCTCTTTTATAAACCCATATTAATGATTGACTAAATTCAGACTGAAGAGGTGTCCGTTAATTATATTAAGAATTCAGACAGATACAGGAATTGAAATAAGTTCTAGTTTCAGGCACAAGTTTTCAGAAAAATGATGGGTTATTAGTTTTCTGTGGCTGCCATAACAATTTGCAAGAAATATAGCAACCTAAAATATCCATTTATTATTTCACAGTTCAGAAGGTCAGAAGTTCTAGTAGAGCATGTCTCAGCTGGGACTTCTTTTGCGTTTCACAGAGTGGAAATCAAGGTAGGTTGTGTTTCTTTCTGGAGGCTCTGGGAATAAAACTCCTCCCAAACTATTCAGGTTATTGATTGAATTCAGTTCTGTGAAGTCATAGGACTGAGGTCCCTGTTTCTTTGCTGACTGTCTACTGCAGACAGGTCTTTGCTCATAGGGGCTGTCTGCATTTCTTCTCTTGCTGTACTTGTGGTCTCCAGAATGGATCAAGTTCCTCTCACGCTTCACATCTCTCCAACTTCTCCTGAATCGGTTTTACTCCAGCTGGAGAAGGTTCTCTGTTTTTAAAATCTCCTATATACTAAGCCCTCTGGTTAGTCTAGATTAATCTATTTTAAGGTCTATAACTTTAATTACATCTGCAAAGTCTCTTTCACCACATGAAATAACATATTCACAGGATACAGCAATAATTCTATGGACAGCTTGGAGGCCATTCTACCTACCACAGTGTGAATCCCAGATTTATTACCTGCTTCAGTTAGGGCTGAAGATAGTAAAAAGGGAAGGTCTCTGGAGGCCCATGATCTTTAGGGGCAAAGTTAGTTACATTATCACCCATGGATTTCTGGAATGAAGTGCCCATTGAACAAAAGTCTTTAAGGTGACCTAGAAATGCATGCCTAAAAGAATAAATGACAAAATTAAGGTCTCTGAGATAGGCTGCCTTCTTCTAATCGCTCTGCAAAGCTCAATGAAATAGAAAAACCAAGAAACTTTCCTCAATTTTGGCTGATGGCATAGTTAAGAACTGAATAAGTTTTTATAAAATGTGTTAAAGATATTTTTTATATCATTTGAAACCGGAAGAATGAGGTATCTTAAATCCCAGTGCATAGTTTTATTGCTCAGGTTACCTTGTTACAATGTCAATTGAATTTACAGTCTCCTTGAGTTATTGGGGGTTTTTTTTTAATTGAATGCAACAATCAGAAAAAAAAAGAGCTCTTGAAAACTGAAATGGAAATATCTGAGAAGAATGAGAATATAGTCACCTACCCCAAATCTTCAATATGTTGTTAATTAAAATCATTCTCTAATTTCAACTAAAATCATCATCTATCTTGATTGAGACATTTACCTTGCAAAGGGAAGTCACCTTCCTATATGCCTGACCTTTATAATCCATCACTATCTCCAGAGTTTTAATTACTGTTAGATTCCACAGTGTGATGTGTGGGTGTGTTTAGGTCAGTAAAGCTCACCTAAGTTGGAGAAACATTTCCACCAAAAGAATTGCAAGACATTGATAATTACAGTAAACATCAGGAAGATATATGTGAAAATTGCTTCATAGAGTGTTAAATTTTATAGAGAAGTATACAATTTTAGAATGGGTTGTGGTATGTTAAAACATTACCAGAGATTCTAGATTGAATGTCCTTGGTTAACCTGCTTAAAATATTTCTAAATTGTCACCTTGATTAATTGACTGAAACCTGGGCTCAGCAGTAACCTAACCTAAATGAATTTGAAATGCCAGAAGTTCTTGGTATATTGTGGAAAAAGGGATCTAGAAACTTTGATGCTAAAATAGTTATCCATAACTCTTCTCTCCACCTTCTGATCATGACCCTGAGAAGTACCTTGATCAGACTAGGAAAGCCAGTATCTTTGAAATGAACTGTAGTGGTTGTTCTCTGTAAGCCAGTATTTCTTGGTAGTTAAAATGGGCTGCCTCATTTATCAACATGAACTTAAATAGGTTCCTTATCTTTTAGGTCCCTCAGTTTGCTCAGCTATAAAATGGAGGGTAGTAGTAGTAGTAGTAGTAGTTACCTCATGGGGATGTTATGAGAATTATATAAATTAGTATTTGTAAAACACATAAAACAGTGATGGACATAGTAAGTACTATATGAGAGATGGGAAATAGAATCTTATGATCCGTAGTCAGACACATTATCCACTCCACCACTGTCCCCCTTGAGAGTTGTGAAATAAAATAATAAAGTTTTGGACTTCTGCTTCAGATCAAGATGGAGTAACAAGTTCCAAATATGTCTGCTGGCCTGAAACAACTCAAATACTGTGTAAACTGTATGAAGCAATTTAAGCCATTGAACAACAGGTGACAAGGACACTGATCCCTTAGAAATGCAAAACAAACAAGGTGAGACCTATAATTGCTCCAGCTTACTGCCTGAAGAAAGTTTTCAGGCAGTGGCTGAGGAAGGTGATTCCAGCCATAGCCAGGTGGACTTCTTCAGTTGAGGTGACAGAGCTGTGTCTCTGGGGAAAGCAAGGTGGCTAGAAGATGCAGGAAGGAGTATGGAGAGAAGCAAGATGCACACAAAGACAACTCCAGACAGCTGCAGAGGATCACCCTCAAGGACACAGCTGAAACCAGATCAGCAAGTGCAGATGAGGAAACCCTTCAAGGATGGGGAAAGACATGACTGAAAGGATTAGAGGGAATACAGCTAGAAGCTCACACAGGGCAGAGAGAAGGCTAACAGATGGAAACATGGATCTATTTAAAGGTGTGAAGAGCATTAGAAGTTCTTAATACATCGTTAATTATAATTTTTTTCTCTTATCTCCTGCATAGTCAACTATTTAAGGTAAAAACAACAGCAATATATGGGAGGTTTATATATAGAAGTTAAATATAAATACTAATAACATGAAGGCTGGAAGAGAAAAATGGAAGAATAAGATTCTTCTACTGTAAGTGAAATAGTAGAACTTGAAGGTGAACATGATAAGATGAATATATATCATAAAACCCTAAAGCAACCACTTAGGTAAGACAATGAATTAGAGCTAGTAAGTCAACAGATAAAAGACAATCAAAGACTCAATCTAAAATAAAGCAATAAGGGGGGTGGGAATAATAGGTAAAACTAAATATAAGATCATAAACCCTCACTCCCATATTTGCTGTTTTGTCATACTAGTTTTTAGTTGCTTGGAGAGTTCTAAACATTTATTTATTTTTATTTTGCCTAGCAGTTCAAAGGATTCAGAGTAAGTGAGCTCAATGCAAATTTCTACAACTCCACCATTTACTCTTTATAGCTTTTTCCTTTCTTGATCCTAGTGTAATGGAAAAGTGAAGCAAAAATCCCTTCCTTGCTGATATCCCAAGTCTCCTTATTGTGACCAGTTATTTTTGTTACTACCAATCCAGGAAAAGGGGAAGTTTGACTTGGGGCTACATTTCCAAGTCTTACTATTTTCATTTCTATTACCTTCTATTCTCTTCCTCAGGAATGGTGTATTTTACTTCACTGTCTTCATTGGAATGGAAGCAAACCAAAATAGAATGAGATACAAAGAAACAAATTATAACACATAGCATGTTTATTGTCTATCTTTTATCTGTCTTTGTCACTGCTATTTCCCCAGAACTTACAGCACTCATAGGAGTGCATAAGGCTGCTGAAGTAATTCTGAATGAATCCATGAATCTTAGATAATATAGTTTATGTATTTCTAAGGTTGTAAATTTTTTTTCAGGCCCTGTAAATTTGTGAGTCTTATGCTACTTCTCTCTTTGGAAGAAAGAAATAAACATGAATTTTAGTTTAAATATTCAAATTCAAATTATGTGTATGTATGCAGTCATGTGATCGTGGATACACTGTAACTTCCCAGAGTCTCAGTTTCCTTGTTTGTAAACAGAGACTTGTTAAAAGATAAACTGAGGTATATTAAAAATCTTAAGAGTTTATCTGGGCAAAAACCTATTTGAATGTGGTCATGCCAAACTGGAAGCAGTTAGGCGCACTCCATACTGGAGCTAATGGGAACATTTCATACAGAAAAGGCAGAAGAAAGCAAAGAAATTATTTGATTGGCTATAGCTAAGTGTCTGCCTTGTTTGAAAAAGCCTAGTTGTCAGTTATCATTTGTCCTTAGGTTTTTATTTCTTAACCTTGAGGCATTTATAGGCTTAGGTTTCAGTGTGCTTACTAGGCTGCTAAGATATTAGAACCACCTCAGTCTAATGGCCTTTTTAATGAATTTAACAGAGCACTGTAATTACCTTAAACAGTGGTTGAAAGGGTTAAAGATTATTTTCTTAAACGCCAATGGCAACCATGAGTAAAAACAACAATAAACATGTCCCTTTTACAAATATTTTCTTATTCCCTGGTCCATGAGGGACTTAGAAAAAATAATGTGTCCTCATTCTCCTGAGTCACTAAGACAAAATTATGTCAATTTCTCACTCTCTTGAGTTTTACAGCTACTGCACACTTCAGGTTTCTTTATATGTCCCAGCTCTCCATATATTTTCCAGTTGCCCTATTAATGTAATACCTTCTACCTTGTGGTTCTGAGTGGGCTTAATTAACTCAGTTCTGGGCTTAACTATTTGCTGACTCATTTTATCTCTTACAGTCCCCCCACCCCTGCCCTGCCAATCCTTTTACTTTACACAGCACGTGGTTTCAACTTGTCTCTTCATATGGTTATTTTGCATCATTGTAGACTCATAAAATAGCTCCTTTTAGTTCTTCAGAATGGTTATTCATTCATCTTTAAGCATGGATTTAGCAGGTTATGGTGGTCAGAGGTTGATTAGGGGAATCACTCTTAAAAAGTTTAAGGTCTTTTCAACAGTGAAGATAGGAATATGGGAGCTTCTGATATGAGGGAAGTTAGGAATGAGGCAAGGAAACTAACTAAGCACATAGAGGAGAGAAAATGGAGCTAGTTCAAGAGATTTCCCTATCAGAGAGGAGAAGAATGGAGATTGGGGAATGAAAAGAGAGGAAACTGTTGGAGAAGTGGCAAAACAAATATTTCTGCATAGCTTCTGTTTTCTTTCTCAAATGTCTAACTAAGGAATACTTCAAGTTTATTTCAACCCAAGGTTGTGGGTTGTGTCCAATAAAGAAAAGTTCTGCCAGGCATGATTGAAGTTGTGATTGAAAATATATATAGAAGTTGTATTTATAGATTCAATAGCTAAAGTTGAATGGTAGGCAACTTTAAATAATTTGTGATTGCATGGAAGTAGATCTTAAATTATATGAAATTTCTGCCTATTACAACATTAAGGGATTAACCTAGAAATGTCAACAGAATTTTTTATTGGCTTTTCTGTGGGGCATAATTAAGCCTAGAAATTTTAACTCAAATGAAAATGCATAATTTTAGTGAATCAATATCTGAAAACCATTTCCATTTTCTTCTTTCCTTAAGGCATTGTTTCTCAAAGTATTGTCTACCACCTACCTACTATACTTTGAATGTTTGTTGAAAATGTAGATTTCCAGACTATACCTAGGTCCTACAGAATCACTGACCTTAAGCATAAGGAAAAAAATGATTCCACAATTCAGGGAGTAGGGTGTGATGCTCAAAATACCCAAGATATCTAACTGTTGAAACACTGAAGCCACACTTGGTTTAAACTATTTTTAGTTCAGCAAGTGAGCAAAACATCATATTCTACTTCTAATTATGCTAGCAGGTGTTCACCAGATAATCAACTTGACAAGAAATCCATCATGGGTTTATACAGACCGGGTGAAAATGATTAGGGTTAAAATCGCCAGCTTCGCTATCATAGTGGTGAGAAATATAATAAAAAACAGGGTTAAGTTAGAGCAGTATTTGTGGGGTGAAGGGAAGACCTGCTTTTTTGTCTCATTAGTTTTATTTCAAGACAACACTTGATGGGCATAAGGTAGGGGCATATGTTCAGATATAGTTACACAAGCTTTGTATAAAGATTGAATCCCTAATGAGACAAAGAACATTACTAGATACCTGAGTGTGGGAGGAATACAGAAAGTTTAAGACTGAGTATTTGAGTTTATAATTCTACCCTCGAGCTAATGGGAGTAAGCCTGTTTTCAGATACTTAAGGACAGAAAGCTCTCCACCATTTGCGCAAGTCTCCAAGTAAGGCATTCCCAGTTATGACCAGCCTTTTAAATATAATATGGTTTTTAGTACTCAGCAAATATTTATTAAGCACTTATTCTCTAGACACTGGGAAAACTGGTGAAAAAGAGTGAAAAATCTTGCTGATCTGGTAGAGTTTACATTTAATGGAAGATCCACTATTCCTGGTTGCTCCATTCTCTTAGTTGGATCAGAAAACAATATGCTAATGGTAGCACTACCTTTGCACTCTATTAGTTACTACACAGTGAGCTTCATTGGCAACCATACAAACATTGTTTCTATTAATCTTATGTTTAGTTGTCAATGTTCAAAAATTAGAAGATCTTGATAGAGAAGACTAATATAGTCTGGAGAATAGACTTTCCCCAAAAGGCAATAAAAATATTGAGGGCATTGATCAAGTAATACAAGATGAAAGAGAATACAGTCTATTCTTATTTGAATGGTTTCCAAAGTGTCTTAGTCAGGGAACATTTGACTCCAAGTAACAGAATCCATTCAATGCAGCTTAGAAAACTAAAGGTAAATTTATTAGAAGGATGAATCTATGTCTCACAGAGGAAATTGGCAGCAACGAAGAAGTCACAGGGTATTAAATTTTGGTTCTAGCAAGTCAAGAGAGCACACTCTTTGGTTTATACTTTGTACATATGCACATGCCTTTATTCTCTCTGCTCATGCACTTTCTTTGCTTTATTAAATAAATAACTAGTCATTCTTCAACTTCACGTTGCTCTAAAAATTTTTTAGCTTCATTAAGGTATAATTGATACACAAGAAGTTATATATTTAATATGGACCTTTACATTAGTTTGGATATATACATACCCCCATGATACCATCTTCATAATAAATAATTCACTTCTCAAAATCCTCTTGTGTTCTTTTGTGGTGTGTGTGTGTGTGTGTGTGTGGTAAGAACACTTAAGAGGAGAACTGTCTTCTTAACATATATTGAGGTACACAATACCACACCATTAACTATCGATCCTATGTTGTACAGCAAAATCTCTAGAACTTATTAATTTTGCAGAGCTGAAACTTTATGCTCATTAAGCAACAACTTCCCACTCCCTTCTCCCAGCTCCTGGCAACTACCACTCTATTTCCTGCCCTCATGAGTCTGACAATTTTAGATACTCCATATAAGTGGAATCGTGTGATATTTATCCTACTATATACCCAACAAAAAATTATATAGTCACTTGAATCTCAGGAGACAGTTGGTCCAGTTTATTCCCAGGTGTTTACCCCAGCACAATTCTGGATGATCATAGTGACATGACCCACATTATCCTTGCATCAATCATACCTGGAGAAATTCCAACTCTGGATAAAATCTTACATTCCGACTTCTCCATACCTACAAGCAGTAGTTGAATTTTGCTGTGAACAATAATATAACTGTGCTAAATATTTTCAATGAAGTATGTAATCAAAAAAATTGAAAGACACTCAAATGTGACCAAGACCTTCAGATCTTTCCACCTTCCAAGATGTCATATTTTCTCTCTCCATAAACAATCTGGCTTCCCTCTTCACCCTCACTTGGGAATGATGGTCTGGCCTCTCAGTTCATTATGACAACACAAATCATCACATATAAGCTTCTGCATCTCCAAGCCATCCTGGACACCATCATCATCATCATCCTCATTCTCATTGTTGTCAATTACAACATTAACAACAGCATTAGCAATAATATAATCAGCAACTGCACTTATCATTTCTTTCATTTTCTCATCTGTTACCATGGAAAATTTGGCCCTTCAAAAGTTAATTCCTCTACCAGCATTCATGGTTTAATCTTCTTTTACTTTTTTTTTACTTTTGTTATTATTTTTTATATATAGTTTATTGTCAAGTCAGTTTCCATATAACACCCAGTGCTCTTCCCCACAAGTGCCCTCCTCCATAGTCATCACCCCCCTTCCCCTTGCCCCCTCCCCCTTCAGCCCGCAGTTTGTTTTCAGTATTCAAGAGTCTCTCATGATTTGCCTCCCTCCCTCTCCCTCTTTTTCCCCCCTTACCCTCCCCATGGTCCTCTGTTAAGTTTCTCCTGTTAGACCTATGAGTGAAAACATATGGTATCTGTCCTTCTCTGCCTGACTTATTTCATTTAGCATAACACTCATCCACATTGCTACAGATGACCAGATTTCATTCTTTCTCATTGCCATGTAGGATTCCATTGTATAGATAAACCACATTTCTTGATCCATTCATCAGTTGATGGACATTTAGGCTCTTTCCATGATTTGGCTATCGTTGAAAGTGCTGCTATGAACATTGGGGTACATGTGCCCCTATGCATCAGCACTTCTGTATCCCTTGGGTAAATCCCCAGCAGTGCTATTGCTGGGTCATAGGGGAGTTCTATTGATAATTTTTTGAGGAACCTCCACACTGTTTTCCAGAGCGGTTGTACTAGTTTACATTCTCACCAACAGTGTAGGAGGGTGCCCGTTTCTCCACATCCTCGCCAGCATCTATAGTCTCTTGAGTTGTTCATTTTAGCCACTCTGACTGGCATGAGGTGGTAT
>CM053572.1:110304248-110431644 GCA_028646485.1 Cryptoprocta ferox | reverse complement strand
TTTTCATAGTAATCCCTGATGATTGCTTGTATTTCTGAGGGATTGGTTGTAATAGATCCATTTTCATTCATGATTTTGTCTATTTAGGTGTTCTCTCTTTTCTTTCTGAGGAGCCTGGCTAGAGGTTTATCAATTTTGTTTATTTTTTTCAAACAAGCAACTATTGGTTTCATGATCTGTTCAACTGTTTTTTTTTTTATTCCATATTGTTTATTTCTGCCCTGATCTTTATTATTTCTCTTCTTCTGCTGGGTTTGGGGCGGTCTTGCTGCTCTCTTTCTAGTTCCTTTAGGTGTGCTGTTATATTTTGAATTTGCGCTTTTTCTAGTTTCTTGAAATAGGCCTGGACTGCAATATACTTTCCTCTTAGGACTGCCTTTGCTGAGTCCTAGAGAGTTTGGATTATTGTATTTTCATTGTCATTGTTTCCATATATTTTTTAATTGCTTCTCTAATTGCCTGATTGACCCAATCATTCTTTATTAGGGTGGTTTTTAACCTCCATGTTTTTGGAGGTTTTCCAGACTTTTTTCTGTGATTGATTTCAAGTTTCATAGCATTGTGATCTGAAAGTGTGCATGGTATAATCTCAATTCATTTATATTTATGGAGGGCTGCTTCATGAGCCAGAATGTGATCTATCTTGGAGAATGTGCCATGCACACTCGAGAAGAAAGTGAATTCCCTAGCTTCAGGATGCAAAGTTCTAAATATATCTATCAACTCCATCCGTTCCAATGTGTGCTTCAGGTCCATTGTTTCTTTAGTGATTTTTTGTCAGGTCAATCTATCCATTGCTGTCAGTGGAGTATTAAAATCTCCTGCAATTAGCACATTCTTATCAATAAGACTGTTTCTATTTGTGATTAATTGTTTTATGTATTTGGGTGCTCCCAAATTCGGCACATAGATGTTTATAATTGTTAGCTCTTACGGAGAGACCTGTTATTATTATATAATGTCCTTCTTCATCTTTTGTTACTGCCTTTACTTTAAAGTCCAGTTTGTCCAATATAAGTATGGCTACTCCGGCTTTCTTTTGACTTCCAGTTGCATGATAGATATTTCTCCATCCCCTTACTTTCAATCTGAAGGTGCCTTCAGGTCTAAAATGAGTCTCTTATAGACAGCAAATAGATGGATTTTGTTTTCTTATCCATTCTGCTACCCTGTGTCATTTGATTGGAGCATTCAGTCCATTTACATTCAGTGTTATTATTGAAAAATATGGATTTAGATTCATTGTGTTCTCTGTAGGGTTCATGCTTGTAGTAGTGTCTCTGGTACCTTGTATTCCTTGCAACCTTTCCCTCATAGAGTCCCTCTTAAGATTTCTCATAGGGCTGGTTTGGTGATGATGAATTCTCTCAATTTTTGTTTATTTGGGAAAACTTTTATCTCTCCTTCTATTTTGAATGACAGGCTTGCTGGATAAAGGATTCTTGGCTGCATATTTTTTCTGTTCATCACATTGAAGATTTCCTGCCATTCCTTTCTGGCCTGCCATGTTTCAGTAGATAGGTCTGTAACCACTCTGATAGGTTTCCCTTTGTATGTTAGGGCGCTTTTATCCCTAGCTGCTTTCAGAATTCTCTCTTTACCTTTGTATTTTGCCAATTTCACTATGATATGTCGTGCAGAAGGTCAATTCAAGTTACATCTTAGGGGAGTTCTCAGTGCCTCTTGGATTTCAATGTCTATTTCCTTCCCCAGATTGGGGAAGCTCTCAGCTATAATTTGATCAAGAACCCCTTCAGGACCTTTTTCTCTTTCTTCTTCTTCTTCTTCTTCTTCTTCTTCTTCTTCTTCTTCAGGAATTCCTATGATATGGATATTGTTCCATTTGATTGTATCACTCAGGTCTCAAATTCTCCTTTCGTGCTCCTGTATCAATTCCTCTCTCTTTTTCTCAGATTCCTATTTTTCTATAACTGTGTCTTCTAATTCACCTATTCTCCTCTCTCCCTTTTCAATCCATGCAGTGGCTGCCTCCATTTTATTATGAACCTCATTTATAGCATTTTTTAACTCATCACCACTGTTTTGAAGGTCCCTAGTCTTTGTATCAACAGCTTCTCTGATGACTTCTATGCTTTCTTCAAGCCCAGCGATTAGTTTTATGGAAATTTTTATAAATTCTTGCTCAGTTAAGTTGCTTATATCTGTTTTGAGCAGTTCTGTGGCTGTGACTTCTTCCTGGAATTTCTTTAGAGGAGAGTCCTTTCGTTTCATTATTTTTGGCTAGCTTTCTGTCTCTTGTCAGTTTTAAAAGCTCATTATGCACTGTGCACCTGTTAGTATTGCTCTATTAAAGGAGGCTCATTGACTGTCCAGAGCCTGTCTGTTCAGGAAGTGTTCTTTTAATGGTGTTTCTCGGTTTCTCTTGTTGTGCCTTTGGTTGTTTTATTTCCCTATTCAGTGATAGTTGGGACTCTCCACCATGTGTACTTTGCCTTGTTTCTTGAGGTAGCCCTGAAAAGGAAAACAGACAGGCAAACAGGGAACAAAAGCACACAAATGCACAGACAAATCACACAGACAAGCAAACCAAAAGGGGAAAGAAAGAAAAAAAAAAAACAAAAGAAAAGAAAGTTAAAGAAAAGAAAAAGGGGGAGAGACAGAAACAATGAAAGACAAAGGACAGTCTAGAAGCATAAAACCAGCAGAGGGGAGAGATAAGAATGAGATAAGGGAAAATATATCTGAATGGCAAGAATTGACCTAATCATGGCAATGCATCAATGTTGGTTCTTCCCGGGCTCCAGGGGGGCAAAGGAGAAAAAGAAAAAAAAAAAAGGCAGTGCCCCAGCACGGATGGGCGTGGTTTGGTGTAGGTAGGTCTTGGGGGCTGCTCTCTAAGGCTCCACCTTGGTGGGAGAAGAATGGCGTTGCCCCAAGCCCTTTTCGAACCAAACGTTGCAAGCCCCTCTTTTGAGTCCAATCTCCCTGTGCCACAGGTGGACCAATTTGTATTTTCCAAGTCCCGCCTTGATTCCAAATCCTAGTCCACGCACTTTAATGCTGCTGCCTGAGATGAGATGTCCTCCTGCAAGCGGCCGGCTTCCTAGCCGGGATTGAGTAGGGGGAGTCAGGGAGCAGTTTTCTCCTGGCTCCACCTGGAATTGGCACACCGCTGCTGAGCCCAAGGAAAAATGAGCCAGCTAAATGGGATGGATTTCTCTCCCCGCGCCCAGTGGTTATATGTGGGATGATAGTATCCTTCTCCATCCCAGGCTGAGGTTTTTCTCTTCTCTAGAGACAGTTCTATGAGCATTTTCAGTCTCTCTTTCTCTTCCCCTTGTCTCTCTGGGGCTCCGTGTGCTCTCCCCGGCTCTGTGTTGGGGAGGGGCTCCCTCCCCTCCTCCCCTCCGGTCCCGCCTGTTTTTATTTCCCCAGTTCACACTCACTCAGACAACTATGAGGCTGTCTTCTATGTGGACTCTGTGTGTTTTCCTCCCACTCTTGCAGATCAGAGTATTGTGGTTTCAGTCCTTCTCAGTTTGATAGATGCGGGCAGGCAAAAATTACAGAGCTCCCTACTTCTCCACCATCTTGCCCCTCCTCTCCTTTTACTTTTTAAAAGAATGTTTTTTCCTTTCAGTTATCATTATTCTCCTGTACTATCAACCTTCCCTTTGTTGATCAAAACCAGAAATATATATATATATATATACACACATATATATGTATATGTATATATATTAAAATGTTGTAAGGCATTATATATAATGGCTAAGAGTACAGGTTGCCCTGTTCTTTTGAAAGTTTTTCATAGGAAAATGTTGGGGAGAAAGCAATGTTTATATAAGTTTTAAAAAGTAAATACATGATGCGGTGCCTGGGTGGCTCAGTTGGTTAAGTGTCTGACTTTGGCTCAGGTCATGATCTTGCAGTTCATAAGTTCAAGCCCCATATCAGGCTGTCTGTTGTCAGCACAGAACCTGCTTCAGATATTCTCTTCCCCTCTCTCTCTGCCCTTGCCCCACCTGTGGTCTCTCCTCTCAAAAATAAATAAACACTAAAAAAAATAAATACATTATAAAGATACATTCAAGGATCCCACTGAGAACCATAAGACTTGAACTTTCAACCTTAAGAAATAATTTTTGCATTACAAATTTATCTAATAATATTTAAGTGAAGTTTTATTAATGTTTCCAAGATACTTCTCTGCAAGTATGTTAATGGAAACAGTGACAGGAAACTTAAGTATAATTTCAGATGTAGAACAGATTTTTGTAGAATCTTAAATCAACAATAACATAAAATTTAGTTAAAATTAAAAATTAAAAATTAGATAAACTTAAATTTTAAAATTACTAAAAAATTTTAAATCAGTGAATTCTAGTCAATGAGGACAGTTGATGCCAGAAAAATATCTCTAAATTCTTTTATATATTCTATTATAAAATCAAATTATAGCTTTGAGAGCATAAGCAAATTAATGAAGGGTATATTTTGATGAAGATAAGGCTACAATAATGATCTCTTCACGAGAATGCTTTTCTCAGACTAAACTGAGATTTCACTTTGTTAAAACTAGGGACACTTCTGATACCTCTTGTCTCCTGATTGTGAAGCTTAATGATGGGTGTACCAGTCTGTCTTCCCTACTCAAATACAAATCCTTTAGTAATAGGATCATTTCTCATCCCCTAACCTAGTGTCTTATTTAGAGTGGATTCTAAACAAATGTTTATTGATTGAATAGTTTATTTTGTATGTGAAGTATTTAGTTGTTCAGTGACTCAATCACTTTTGATTTTATTACTTCCTGGTTGGCTAAACAGTTTGAATGAGGGCTTTTTCAAAGTGACAAAAACCCAACTGGAACTAGTTTAAACCAAACAGTGGAATTTATTTATTTATAACCAAACTCCAGTAAGGAGACAGGAGCAGACTTGGCCTTAAGAGATACTTGAATCATGGATGAACAGACTGTCAAAAGGGACTTCTCGCTCTCTCTGTCTCTTGTTATCATTTCCTCCTTTTTTTTCCCCCTGCAGATGGTTTTCTCCATGCAATAAGACACATGATTTTAGAAAGTTCTGTATCCACATACTCGGAGTCTGACAACCAAAGGAAAAGAGATTGTCTCTCTTTCCTAGTTGAAAATTGTTCTGAGAAAGAACTTGTATTGACTAGCTTTGTCTACCCCTTGGATCAGTCACCATAGCTGGGAAATGAAGCTTTACCAATAACTTTTTATGCAAAAAACAAAAACAAAAACAAAAACAAAAACAAAAAACCAATCCCCAAACGTTGTGTATTATATTGCAGTCATGGGGTGGTCATTTGAAATGGGTTAATTGAATGGTCCTTCTTGTCTTGGTTGAGCTCCTTTCTATAGTAGGATCAAAGGCTCATCAGCTGGTTTTGTTGGTCTAGGGTGATCTCAACTGGCATGCCATGTCTCTGCGTAATGTGCTTTCTCATTTTTTTTTTTTAGTAGGGTATTCTGGGATTCATATATAGGGGCTGGGCATGTTTCAAAATAAAAAAAGAGAATGGAAATATGAAAGGACTCTCAAGGCCTTGGCTTGGATCTGGACTTAACTTACTTCTATTGCATCCTATTGGCCAAAAAATGTCATAAGGAAAGTCAGATTGAAGAGGAAGAAAGAGACTCTGCGTTTTAATGGTAGGAGGATAATGGTATTACTTGCAAATGTTGGGAGTACAGGTAAAAGTAAAGGATTGTGGCAATCTGTGTAGTCTACCACAGAGGTAGAATATTGATAACATATTATTTGTATACATTATGGAGTATAGGGCAAGATCAGAATAGTGCAGCACATGCATCACTAGTGGGTCACCTATTTTGTTCTACACATTTTTCAACAAAGGTTACTTGTACTTTCTTCCCTTAATATTGTTCTTTGCCTAATTGGCCTTGTTTCTGATTTTTCTCACACTTCTCTGCGTATCTGATACTTCTCTAGCCTTTAAATCTAGTTTGACTGGTTGTCAATGGAAAATCTACAATCTGTGAGAAGCTTTCTCTGACTATTCCAGGTAAAGATAATTTTTTTCTTCTCAGTACCTATAGCAATGGTTCTCAATTTTGGCTACACATTAGAAACTTGTGGAAAATTAAAATTCCAATGTCCAGGTGACATCCCAGATTGACTAACCCTGGATCTCTGGGGGAAGGATCCTAGCATCAGCTCCCCTGGTGGTTCTAATGCACAGCTAATGTTGAGAATCACTGTTCTAGAATCATTTCTGATAAATTTACATTTGAGAATTAGCAAAGTTGAGTTACAGTGGTTTATTTCCATCTATATTGTAAGGTCTTTGAGGGCAGCAGCCTAGTATGATACTTTATACCTAGTTGGTACTCAGCTGGGGCTGCTAATAAAGTGAGCTAGAATTAAGATTCATTTTATATAATAAAATTGAATATACCCATATACAGTCATTTTTAAATGACACATCTTTTCAAAACTTTTTCTTATTTTAGAAAATCAGTAAGTTAATAATCAGAAATAGTTATAAAGTCAACAAAATTTGAACATTACACTGATTTATATTGTTTGATATGCTAATTTGTAAGTATAATTTTCACATAGATATATTTGGTCTTGTCTTCCCAACTTTTATTATATTACAGGAAGTCTTTACTTTATTTTATATTTCTCTTCAACTATACCCGTCCCTGGCCTAGCATAATGTTACTTGATTGATGTATTTATTGGTGTATTTTTAAAATCATTTTTAATGGCCCAAACACAAATAATTACATACATATATGTGTATACGTGTGTGTGTGTGTGTGTGTGTGTGTATTTATATATGCACATCTAGTCCTGTAGAATTAAAATTCGATATTTGCCATGGCAGTGAGGGTGGCTGTTAGAAAAATATAGGTTACTCTTGCTTTCAGACAGTAAAAAATAATATTCAGCTAAGCAACAAATCAACCTTAAAATACAAATGTCCTTCACAATAGAAATAGATGAAGAAATGATTGACTTGAATTGCTTAGTCATTTCCCACAATGATACCAGGAAAAAATATTTCAAAATTGTTCTTACTGAACATTCTTCTATTCCTCCCACATACCCAAAAGAAAAAAGAAATTGTTGTACAGAGTAAATTTACATACATATGTACAATCTGAACTCCCTCAGAAAAGCAAGAAAAAGAAAATTTTCTTTTATGTCCTTGGAACATATCGTTTAAGGAAAAGAGATCTTTCTCCTTTTACTTTGGGTATTCTTTACTTCTCTAGCTAAGGGATAATGGTGGATAAAATAATAAAGAGGAGAAATAAATATAAAGATCTATATATGTGGAGTGTCTGAAGGTGGTATATGTGTTTGCATATATTTAAGCTACATTTTAATAAGACATATGTTCATCACTTAAAAACACTGCACTGTGTCCACTTCCCTCAATACAAAGAAACAAAACTTTAAAGTAGTTAAGTATATATAACCAAATGGCAAAGAGGGGCTGATGTCCTCAAAAAGAAAAAAAAAATTGTTTTCCTCATGAAAGCCTTGAAATTAAGCAGTGTATTTAACATATATCAAAATGTGATTCAAATCCTTCACATTTCATAACTGAGAAATGAAGGAGATCTACCTAGAATCATCCATCTACACTCAGGAAGAGATGGGAAGAATGGCACAGTATATTTACAATAGATAATTGACCTGCATTTTTCCTATTTACTTTGACTTTCCCATTATTTTGGGCTAATTAGTAACCAGTATGAGAAAAGTAGGCTTGGGAAGATTAGCAGGGAGCCATGTCAGGGGTATCAAATGCTTTATAACAACATTGTCTTTTTATTATGTGAAAAGGAGAAAAGAAATACATACCTGAAACTAATGAAACATTGTGTGTCAACTATACTCAAATGAAAAATTTTTTAAAGAAATATATAAATTATGAGCTTTTATAATCACCTCTCCTTGCTCTCCCACCAAAAAGAGTTTCTGCTAGTTCTTGGTGACCCAGCATTTGCTATTTAAAGATCATGGGTGGTAGAGTAGGAAACAAAAGACTGGCTGTATAGATTTTACTTTGGAAAGGGTTTTTACTCACAGAAATTGTCTTTTTTTATGTTTGTTTGTTTGTTTGTTTGTTTGTTTTTTGAGACAGAAAGAGAGCACGAGTGGGGGAAGAGCAGAGAGAGAGGAAGACACAGAATCGGAAGCAGGCTCCAGGCTCCTAGCTGTCAGCACAGAGCCCGACGCGGGGTTCCAAACCCACGAACTGTGAGATCGTGACCTGAACCGAAGTTGGACGCTTAACCAGGTGAGCCACCCAGGCGCCCCTTTCACAGAAATTGTCTTGAAGTAGAGAAAGGGGATCCAAAAAACATATTAATGGGGTAGAACTGGTAATACTAGATGAATTGTTGAATGTATGAGGTCAAGAAAGGGAGATGTGGGTATGATTATCAGATTCACTGTTTGGGCATCCAGGGTGGGTAGTAGAGTACATAAAACACAGGAAGAACAAAGGGGTTGGGAGTAAAAATATAGAGTTCAGTTTTGAACAAATTTGGGTACCTGTGGAATACACATGGAGAAAGTGGATGGATGGGTTTGGAGTGTAGAAGGGAGGATTAACTGTAGCTGGAGACATGGAGGTCTAGTAACAACCAGCAATTGAACAATATCTGTTCTGCGTTATGTGCTATTGTAAGCATTCACTCTAGAGGATGAGTCACTTATGAGGAAAGTACATCACTGTTATAATCAACTCCATTTTACAGATGAGGTAATTGGTCTCCATCAGGTAAGGTAACGTGCTAAAAAGTGGCAGAAAGTGGAAGTGGCAGTGCTACTGCTCTAAACAAGACACCCTGTCTTCAGAGTCCAAACTCTTAACAACTACCTTCTGTTGCTTCACATAAAACAGGTCATTGAAACAGTTTAGGAAGCATGAGAAAATTTACCCAGTGCTTAAAATTGTGGAACACGTGACTTGATATTCTTGAAATCTTTGTAATCTAGTGAGAGACATTAAAGTATATAAATTCACCGATGAACAATACAACCCAGTTTATCTGTGTGGACCCAAATGTGCAATTCAGATCATAAATTCTATAGGCATTAAGGAATGGGAATAACAATAGAAGATGGAATTACTGAAGATATCTGACTTAATAGCATTCTTTAAAATGGAAACTTTAGAAGTTGTCAAGAGCTAGGGAATGAAAGACCTCATGTGCTGTGAGCTTGCTGCTGATAGTAATTAAAGGCCTTCAAAAATTATTAAAATTGGAAAGAGTTGGGGAGTAAAAAAAATTCAATGAGGCTAGTATAAGAAGAAGCTGTGGGATCACAACAAAAGAATGGAGTCAGTTTATGGGGAGTATTGACAGAGGGTGAGGGCAAGAGAATTTCCAATCAGTATTTTAAGATAACTCCGAAGAAGAAAGAGATGGAAAAGTTCAATGATTTTTTTGTAAGATTATCTCACGACCTAAAGAATCACTGTCAGCCATCACAGAAACTTGCAAGAGATGATGAAATGATGAAGGACCCTCTTCAAGAATTTTAAACATGTGTTAAGTGTTTATATCTTTTTGGCCTTATCTTTCCGCCTTTCTCAATGTGCCTCTGGAACTAGATGATCCAACCATACCAACTGTTTTAGAACAGGTGTTTTTCTCTGTTCAAAGGTAATAAAATAGGGAAACAACAAGTGTAAAGTACTAACTTGGCACTAAGTTGGTAACTGTAGGCTTTTGGGTAGCCACTTAACTTTGAATTGACTAAAATTGAGGAATTTACTAAAGAGATATTAAACCAAAGTTTCTCCCATCACATTTTGTCTTAATACTGTTCCTCAATAGGAGCCTTACAAAAACACTTGTAATTTTCTGGAAACTAACTTGTGTTGTGAAAAATGCTGAGCAATACACAATGATGTACTCTATCTCGAAAAATTTTTGTTTTATATCTGATATCCTCAGTAGCAATATTCGCCAAATATTCTTTAAGAGAAAGAAGCAAAAACTCATAATAAAAGAAAAAGAGAGAGAAGCAAACCAAGAAACAGACTCTTAACTAGAGAGAAGGAACTGATAATTACCAGAAGGGAGAGGGATGGGGGTGGATGGGTACAACAGGTGATGAGGAATAAGGAGGGTGCTTGTTGTGGTGAGCACCAGATGTTGTATGTAAATGTTGTATCACTAAATTGTACGCTTGAAACTAATATCCTGTATGTTAACTAACTGAAATTTAAATAAAATCTTTTAAAAACCTCCTAACATAGAATAACTAAATAACTAAATATTTATTTGCTTGTTTGTTTGTTTATATCTTATTTACATTTTAGTTAACATACTATTGCAATATTGGTTTCAGGAGTAAAATTCAATGATTCATAACTTACATACAACACCCAGTGCTCATCACAAATGCCGTCCTTGGTACCCATCACCCATCTAGCTCATCTCCCACCTACCTTCCTCCTTCAACCCATAGTTTGCTCTCTATCATTAAGGGTCTCTTGTGGTTTGTTTCTCTCTCTTCTTTTCCCCCACTTCCCATATGTTCATCTGATTTGTTTCCTAAATCCCTCATATGAGTAAAATCTTATGGTATTTTTTTTTCTCTGATTGACTTATTTTGCTTAACATAATACATTCTAGCTCTATCCACGTCATTGCAAATGACAAGATTTCATTCTTTTTGATGGCTGAGCTAGATTTCATTGTATATGTATATACCACATCTTCTTTATCCATTCAACAATCAATGAACATTTGGGCTCTTTCCATAGTCTGGCTATTGTTGATAATGCGGTGCATTTACCCTTTGAATCTGTATTTTTGTATCCTTTCGGTAAGTAACTACTAGGGCAGTTGATACATCAAGGGTAGTTCTATTTTTAGTTTCTCAGGGAGTCTTCATATTGTTCTCCAGAGTGGCTACACCAGTTTGCATTCCCACCAACAGGGAATGTTCAACAGAGATCCCATTTCTCTGCACCCTTGTCACAACCTGTTGCTTCTTGTGTTGCTACTTTTAGCTATTCTGACAGGTGTGAGGTGGCATCTCATCATGGTTTTGATTTGTATTTCCCTGATGATGAGTGATGTTGAGCATCTTTTCATGTGTCTGTTAGCCACACTGGATGTCTGGATGTCTGCTTTGGAAAACTGTCTATTCATGTCTTCTGCCCATATCTTAACTGGTTATTTGTATTTTGGGGTGTTGAGTTTGATAAGCTCTTTATAGATTTTGGATACTGATCCTTTATCAGATATGTCATTTGCAAATATCTTCTCCCATTCCATAGGCTGCCTTTTAGTTTTGCTGATTGTTTCCCTCACTGTGCAGAAGCCTTTTATCTTAATGATGTCCCAATAGTTCATGATTGTTTTTGTTCCCCTTGCCTTTGGCAACTTGACTAATAAGAAGCTGCTATAGTGGAGGTCAAAGAGGTTGCTGCCTATGTTCTCTTCTAGGATTTTTATGGTTTCCTCCCACACGTTTAGGTCTTTTTGAATTTTTTTTAATGTTATAATAAAATGGTACAGTTTCATTCTTCTGCATGTTGCTGTCCAGTTTTCTCAACACCATTTGTTGAAGAGACTCTGTTTTTCATTGGATATTCTTTCCTGCTTTGTTGAATATTAGTTACTTATAGTTGTGAGACCATTTCTGGGTTTTCTGTTCTGTTGCATGGATCTATGTGTCTGTTTTTGTGCCAGTACCTTACTGCCTTGATCACTAAAGCTTTGTAATATAACTTCAAGTCTGGAATTGTGATGCCTCAAGCTTTTCTTTTCTTATTCAAGATTGTTTTGCTATTTGGGGTCTTTTGTGGTTCCATACAGATTTTAGGATTGTTTGTGCTTGTTCTGTGAAAAATGATGGTGGTATTTTGATAGGGATTGCATTAAATATTTAGATTGATTTGGTTAGTACTGACATTTTAACAATATTTGTTCTTCCAATCCAAGAGCATGGAATGTTTTTGCATTTCTTTGTATCCTCTTCAGTTTCTTTCATAAGAGTTCTATGGTTTTCAGAGTACAGATTTTTTATCTCTTTGGTTAAGTTATTCCTAGATATCTGATGGCTTTTGGTGCAATTGTAAATGGGACAATTCCCTGATTTCTCTTTCTGCTGCTTTATTATTGGTATATAGAGATGCAACAGATTTCTTAGGGCACGCGGGTGGCTCAGTTAACTAGTTAAGCCTCCAACTCTGGATTTCAGTCTAGGTGTGATTTCATGGTTTGTGAGATTGAGCCCCACATCAGGCATCAGTGCTGTCAGTGCAGAGCCTGCTTGGAATTCTCTCTCTCACTCTTTCTCTGCCCCTCCCCTGTTCATGCTCTCCCCCCCCCAAATAAATAAATAAATAAACTTTAAAAAGAAAAAAGAAATGCAACAGATTTCTATATGTTGATTTGTATCCTGTGATTTTACTGAATTCATGTATCAATTCTAACAAATTTTTGGTGGAGTCTTTTGGGTTTTCTACACAGAGTGACATGTCTCCATGAATAGTGAATGTTTGACTTCTTCCTTGCCAATTTGGATGCCTTTTATTTCTTTGATTGTCTTATTGCTGAGGCTATGACTTTCCATATTGTGTTAAATAACAATGCTGAGAGTGGACATATTGTCTTGTTCCTGAATTTAGAGGAAAACATTGTCAAATGTTTTCTCTGCATGTATTAAGAGGATCATGTGGTTCTTTTATTAATGTGGTGTATCATATTGATTGATATGCAAATATTGAATTACCCTTGAAGCCCAGGAATAAATCCCACTTGATCATGGTGAATGATTCTTTTCATGTACTGTTGAATTCAACTTGCTAGTGTTTTGCTGAGAATTTTTGCATCCATTTTCATCAAGATATTGGCCTGTAATATTCTTTTTCAGTGGGATGATTGTCTGGTTTTGGAATCAAGGTAATGCAGGCCTTGTAGAATGAGTTTGAAGGTTTTCTTTCCATTTCTATTTTTTGGAGGGTTTAAGAAAAATAAGTATTAACTCTTCTTTAAATGTTTTGTAGAATTTCCCTGGGAATTCATCTGGCCCTAGACTTTAGTTTGTTGGGAGATTTTTTATTACTGATTCAATTTCTTTGCTGGTTATCTGTCTCTTCAAGTTTTCTATCTCTTTCTATTTCAGTTTAGTAGTTTATATGTTTCTAGGAATTTATCCCTTTCTTCCAGATTGCCCAATTTTTGGCATATAATTTTTCACAATATTGTCTTATAATTTTTTATATTTCTGTGGTATTGATTGTGACCTCTCCTCTGTCATTTGTATCATTTGGGTCCTTTCTTTTTTCCTTTTGATAAGTCTGGACAAGGGCTTATCAATTTTGTTAATTCTTTCAAAGAACTGTCTCTTTGTTTCATTGAGCTACTTTTGTTTATTAGTTAGTTTCTATATAATTTATTTTTGCTTTAATGTTTATTATTTTCCTTCTCTGGCTTTATGGTTTATTTGTTGTTCTTTTTCTAGCCCCTATAGGTATAATATTAAGTTGTATATTTGAGACCTTCCTTGCTTTAGGCCTGTATTGCAATACACTTCCCTCTTAAGACTGCCTTTGCGACATCCCAAAGGTTTTGGACTGCCGTATTTTCATTTCATTTGCTTCCACGTATTTTTAATTTCTTCTTTAATTTTTTGGTTAACCTATTCATTCCTTAGTAGTATGTTTTTTAACCTCCATGTATTTGAGGGCTTCCAAATTTTGTCTAGTGGTTGACATCAAGTTTCATAGCATTGTGATCTGAAAATATCTCAATCTTTTTCTACTTATTGAGGGCTGATTTGTGACTCAGCATATTATCTATTCTGGAGAATGTTCCATGTGCACTCAAAAAGAATGTGTATTCTGCTGCATTAGGATGGAATGTTCTGAATATGTCTGTTAGTCCATAGGGTCCAGTGTGTCATTCAAAGCCATTGTTTCCTTGTTGATTTTCTGCTTAGGTGATCTGTCCATTGCTATAAGTGGTGTGTTACAGTCCCCTATTATTATTGTGTTATTATCAATGAGTTTCTTTATGTTTGTTATTAATTGATTTGTATATTTGGGTTCCTTCATATTAGGGGCTAAATATTTACAATTGTTAGATCTTCTTAATCAATAGACCCCTTAATTATGATGTAATGTTCGTCTTCACCTCTTGTTACAGTCTTTGTTTTAATATTCTAGTTTTCTGATATAAATATGGCTACCTTGGCTTTCTTTTGATGTCCATTAGCATGATAGTTGGTTCTTCATACCCTCACTTTCAATCTGCAGGTGTCTTTAGGTCAGAAATGAGTATCTTGTAGGCAGGATATGGATGGATCTTGTTTATTAATCCATTCCGATACCCTATATCTTTTGATTGGAGAATTTAATCCATTTATATTCAGAGTAATTATTGAAAGATTTAAATTTTGTACCATTGTGTTATTTGTTGAGTTGATATTTCTGGTGATGTTCTCTGGTCCTTTCTACTCTGGGTTTTTGTTTTTGTTTTTGTTTGTTTTTTTGTCCTTTTTTTTCCCTTCACTCAAACCATCCCCCTTAAAATTTCTTGTAGGTCTGGCTTAGTGGTCATGAACTCCTTTAGTCTGTGTTTGTCTGGGAAAGTCTTTATCTCTTCTTTTATTGTGAATGAGAGCCTTGCTGAATAAAGTATTCTTGGTTACATATTTATCCCATTTAGCATGTTGAATATATCTTGGCATTTGTTTCTGCCCTGCCAAGTTTCTGTGGACAGATCTACTGTCAACCTGATCTATATTTCCTTGTAGGTTAAGGACCTTTTTCCCTCCTTGCTACTTTCAGCATTCTTCCCTTGTCTGTGTCTTTTGTGAATTTGACTGTGATAATGTCTTGGTGATGCCAGCTTTTGTTATTTTAATGGGAGTTCTCTGTGCTTCTTGGATTTTGATGCCTGTGTCCTTCCACAGATTAGGAAATTTTTCAGCTATAATTTGCCCACATAAACCTTCTCCCCTTTTTTGTCTTTCTTTATCTTCTGGGACTCTTATGATATGAATGTTATTATGTTTGAATAAATTGCTGATTCTTAAGTCTGACTTTGTAATCCCTGATGTTTGTTTCCCTTTTCTTTTCAGCTTCATTATTTTTCACAGTTTCTTCTGTCTCTGCAGAAAGGGATTCTCTGGTGTTTCTATGCTTTTTTTCAAGCCCAGCTAGTATCTTTATAAATTGTTTAAAATTCAAGTTCAGACATCTTACTTATACCTGCATTGATTAAATAAATCCCTGGCCATCATTTCTTCCTGTTCTTTCTTTTGAGGTGAATTCCTCTGTCTTGTCATTTTGGAGGGAGATAAAACAATAATAATAATATTAGAAGGAAATAAAAATTTAAAACAAATCAGATAAAGAGATCTAGATCCCAGGAGTGTTTTGGTCTGCTTGTTAAGAGAAGCTTGGTAGAAAAAAGAGAAAAGGAAAAAAGAAGACAATAAAAATTAAAAATTAAAAAAAATAATAAAATGATAAAATAAGATAAACATAAAATAAATTTTAAAAAATTTACTCTTTTTGTATCCACGAATGAAAAGAAAAGTAAAACAACAAACAATAACAAACAACAACAACAACAAAATTAACAAACAAACAAAAAACTCAAATAAAGCTAGAATCAGTTTCCCCTAGAGCTGAAACTTTGTAGCTGTTTATGGTCAGTAGACTAAGCTAGTTGAAGGGATTTGTGATGGTCTTTTGAGGGAGGGGCCTTTTGCTCTGGTTCTCAGGCCTATTTGCCCTAGTGGAGATGTGCCTGGAGGGCACAGATGGGGTGGGGCTTGGTATAATGGCTCTATTCTCCACTCAATGGTGCTATTTAGCTCACTGGGATTGTTCAGTGTTGGTACAACGGTTCTCTAGTCTCCAGAGCAGGAAGTTTGCATCCTGGAACATGAAAACATGCAATCAATCACCCTTGCTATGTCCCCTGCTTCTGTCAGCTCCTTGCTTTCCCCTTGTCTTGTCAGAGCTATCTACCTATCAGGTGGCACCCCCCTTCAGTTTCACACATGGCTCAGTTTGAAAACCCCACACTTCAGTGCCCCCTCACAGTTCAGACCCACAGTGATCTTCTGGGGGAGAGTTTTGCCATGCTGTGGCCATGACCGGCTTGCCTCAGGAAATGGTTGTGCCACAGTGTGGCGGTAGCGGCTCAGAGTTTATGGTAAATCACAACACACAGGGGGCACTGGAGTTTTGCTGCCCTGGGTGTTCCTGCTCTAGGTGTTTGGGTGAACATGGCAGCTTGATGGTCTTTTGCCTGCAGAAGGGCCACATCACCTCTACCAAATGCACTCCAAGAAGGGGAACAGCTTCTTCCTGTGCAACCCACCGGATCCTCAGATCACACTGCCTACTCCTGAGGCTCTTCCCTGCTTCCCTGCCAGAGCACCACCAGATGCTGACCTCTGAGACTTTCGACTCTGTGAGTCTGTTGATGAAAAAAAACTGGCAGTATTGAAACCTCCTCCTTTCCCCCCATCAATGGTTTTTGGGGAACAGTTTTCTTGAGAGGTCCCCTGTATGTGTTTTCACTCTTTCTCTCTCGAGGATTTCCGGGGGACTGCTTTCTTGCACAAACCTGATGCACTGCTCTCTCTCCCCTTCTGTCTTTCTCCTCTCTGTGAAAACGGCTCTTTTCTCCCCCAATTCACCTCTCCACCTACATACTTGCCATGTTCTCTCCCTCAAATTATGCAGATTGTTCTGTTAATCCTCAGATCAATTTCTCAGGTGTTCAAAATGGTTTGATGTAGCGGAGTTCAAGGGATGAGATGAGCCCAGGGTCTCTTTACTACTCTGCCATCTTAACTCCTCCTCCTAATTAATTTTATTTATTCTAGTAGGGTATTTAGGATGGTTATATATACCTCAATTCATTCTTTCATTCATTTAACCCATATTTATTGAGTAGCTGACACTATGTTTTAGTTTTTAAAACTTGTGGTTTGTGCAAATCACCTTACCATTTGTACAAATCACCACTCACATTGAATTTCAGACTGTAAACTTAGCTTCCCATCAGGACTCTGCACAGATCTCTTACCTTTTCTATAAGATTGCAGGCATTGTCATCCAGTTCATCCTATACAATGATATCTTTTCTAAAAGGACGTCTTGTTTGTTTTCTACTTGAATCCCATCAATAGTGTTTGCCTAACTGTTAAGGTTAAACATTTTTAGGGTTATAATTAAGGCTTTCCTCAATCTAACACCTTTTTCCCTGATAAAAATCTCTTCCTTCCAGTCAAATACACCTGGAAGAATCAAATTGCTAATTAACTCACACTAAGTTTCTGGCAAACTATTTTATCCCTGGTGAAAAAACCACAAAGATTGTAAAAGAATGGAACAATATAGAAAAGGGGAGTTGGATGACTCAAAGACGAATTCACGTTTATCATATTCACACTAAAATATAAATTATAGGTCTTGCATGTGCATGACAAACGGGAACTTGTCTCTGAGTAGAAAGTAGGCTAAAAAATATGACTTGAGTGTTAATAATTTGCCAGCGTGTAGGAAAACCAGGTATGTTAAGAGCATTGGAAACATTGAAGCTTTTCATGTCATTTCCAATGTTAGAAATTCATGTCTATAAACTGTAGCTTAGCCTAAACTGCTAACCTACACAAGCAGCTCATTTTAAGACAAATGCAGGCAAAAAAAGGTCACAAAGTACTGTGAATGGCATTATGTAGGAAATTATCTTCCTAAAATAATATGTGTCTTTCCTAGTTATATCCCCAGTACAATGAGGTAACTAAATTTAATCTTTAAAAATAAATTAAATTTAAAAGTTAATTTCTTTGTGTCTTAACAGATTCATCTTCCCCCAAATCTGTTAAACATTAATATCTATTTTAGCAATAAACATCGCATGAAATGAATATCTTTACACTTCTATTAATGGGCCAGTGTCTGGTTGAATAGATGCAGCTGATTTGAAACTCCTGGAAGCTTCAATTTTCACTCTGCATAGTTCTTTGTTTATTTTACTCTTATACTTTTATCACCCGTCTACAGATCTTGAACAACAATGTTCACCACAGTAACACTAAAGTACTCTGACATGAGGTGGGAGTTTTCTTTCTGAATATATATATATATAATAGTAAGAAGTTTAAATCTCAGATCCTGCTGGGAACAAAGCTTTAAGAACTGAGTCTTGATGATCTCCTGTAGAGTGTCTACCAACTGTAAAGTTGCTATGGTTTTGTAATTGTAGTAGGAGATTTTAAAGTACCAGTTCTAAAAAAAAAAAGTCTTGCATCTCCTCCCTGGGATCCTGGTGTCCAACAAAGAGCCCGAATTTAAAGGGAAGGGCAGGGCAGGGCAGGGGAGAATGTCAAATTCTTAGGGGCAGGATACTTGCTTCATGCCAGAAGAATTCTAGTATCCTTAGATGCCTACAGAGCTTCAGTTTTGCCCTCTCTTTCAGAACATTGAGTAGACACTGGACACTTTAATTGGATCTGTACTTCAAAGACGAGAATACCTTGAGTGGTGTCTTTCAAAAGCCTGCCTTTTCTTAAGTCACAAAGACAAGGCTTTGCATGTATAACCAAATCTGTGTGTACGTGTGTGTGTGAATGCGCGTGTATTTTAATTATCATCAACTTCACCAATAACAAGGTATCTAGTGCACTCTATTGCAGATTCCCACTTTAAAGAAACATGATTATAATAATGTGTATCATCAAATATATCATACATGGCATCCTATCTGGAGCTTGACCTCTCATGCACCAAGCTTCAGGATAAATTCTACTGACACAAGTTGTATGCTAAGAGTAGGCTCATATTCTCATCTCTGTACTGCATCTCATGGAGAATTTTTCTGGGGCCAGAGTGCCAAAGAAAGGACATTGCCCTCTTGGTATTTTACCTTTTACAGGACAGACTTGGGAAAGCAGCCTCATCCGTAATCAGATTGATTGACAACAAGCAGACTTGATATGTGGTTATCTACTGTTCACAGAGGTCATCTGGAAATATCAGCTGCCAAACACCTGGAGATCTTAGGCCATGAAGAATATTGTGAATAAAAGCCTCAATTCCTCTGGAAAGTCAAGATCACATGAATAGCTCTTTCTGTTGGGAAAACTGGGAGTCAGGTCTCAGACTCACCAAGTTCATATTCCAGGTAACCCTGTATGACTTAGAAAATGCCACCTATTGTACCTAGAGTGTTTGATGTGAGCCAAGAGTTGGGGTAAACTTTTTGCAAAATTTATTTCATGTAGTCTTCATAACCACCCAGTGAAGCAGAAACTATTTCAATTCTCCATTTTCTAGTTATGGAACTGGAATATAACAAAATTATATAACTCTACCAGTGCTACATGTTAAGCAGTAGAGCCGGTACCTAGCTTTTCTAAACGACGCGGATACATAGATATGTCAGATAAATAGATGCTCATTTATAAAACACTGACCAGATTTATTTTTTTATATGTCAATGTATTATTGTTAGCATTAAAAAGTGTTACAGGAAGCTATAGATACATTGGATTGATGTGATATTCAGCAGCATTGCTGGCTATGACACCAAAATTGGTCCCAAATGAAGAACTGATAACATCTAACATGTATTAATTTCTTCCTTCCCATTTCTATTTATGAAGTTCTAGGAGGCAGGCTAGGAAAGGCATTGTGACCAAGGGTAGATCTAGGGATGGTCCAGGGTAAAATGATTAAATAGATGGTTTATCATCAGTGTCAGTGCCTTCACAAGAACTTTAAAATTCCCAGGATGAATGACTGTCCATCAGCTCCCTTAACTCCCACACTACGAGACTTGACTGAACTCTAGCATGGCTTATGCTGGCCCATGACCATCTCCCTAAAGGAACCCCAGTCCCCTCAAATTACTTGCCTGAGAAAAACTCAACACTGCCCAAATAATTTACTGTTTGTTCCTGTAAAAATATGACTCTAGGCCCCAATATCCTTTTTCTTGGAGTGGTCACTTTAAAAACTTGCAATTATAAATCCTTTCTCTCCCCTTTGAGATGTAAATATTCTACCACTCAGAAATATCTCCTTAAGGGCCTGGGAGCCATCTCTTTGAAATGGAAACATCCAGAGACATAGTTCTCTAATCTCCCAGTTCCTAGGAGTTGGAGTGGAGTAAGAACCGTAACTATGGTAGGTGTCTCGTTCCAATTTGCAAAACTAGCTCCTCTCCTAAAGATTTGAAAGTTTGTTTCTTCATCAGTTAAGCACCAGTCAACAAACTCAGATATCCTAATCACACTGATTATCCCACCTTTAACAAACTTAGAACTCAGCACTTTTCTTTAGCACACCCCAGCATTTAAAAAATGTTCCCACTGTTTTTTTTTTTTTTTTTTTTAATGGAGTTCAGTGAGCTGAGGTGAGTTTATACTGAGTCTCTCTCCCCTATTGCAATTGTCTGGGTAAAATCTGCCTTACCAGCTTTCACAAATGTCCAGCTTTGTTTCTCTTTGGCTCCTCTAGACTTTCCTGTCGAGCCAATATCTCTTGTAAGGATGTTCAACATTGACTTGGCATCCTCAGAAATGTCCTTATACTAGAAGTTCCCTAAAGTTTCCTTATAATTTATTTGCTTTTCTAGGACTTTACTAGCTGTGTACTTCTCAAATATTAATTTACATATGGATCACACAGGGAACTTATTAAAATTTAGACTCCTGCCAGTAGTTATAGGTTAGGGCTCAGAATTCTGTACTTCTGCTAGACTTCCACATGATACAGATGCTACAGGTCCATGAACCTACTTTCAGTAGCAAGGCACAGGAAAGCACTTAGTTATATTGATCTACAGATCCTTTTTGGTCATTGTTGAATGATCTGCTCATTGAGGGTCTCTCTGATTATGCTACTTAAACAGCAAATCCTCTCCAGTCCCCATTCTTGATATTCCCTTCTCTCTTCTCCACATTTCTTTCCTCCACAGCTCTTTTTACCATCTGAATTATTTTACTTTTACTTATTTATTATGTATTTCTCCCTAGAGTGATATAAGCTACATGAAGGCACAGATTTATGCCCTTCTTGTGTCATATCCATGGTGTCTAGAACATGTCTTGCCACACCATAGGTGCTCCAAAGATGAATTTGATGGATAAATAGATTCCCCGAAATGACACATAGAACTAATGGTGATTAAATAGCAGAAATTTCACGCAACATGGGGGAAATATCATGGATAAAAGGACCAATACACTTTCTTCAGGTGTTATCATCCAGGTGACTTCTTTGGCTGTTCAAGGAATCAGCCACTACAGGGCAAATATGCAAGATTAACTAATTAATTAACTATTGCAAAATAAGACTCATATTCTTTCTACTTTTAGTCATTTTTAATAACTATATTCTGCATTTCAAATTTTATAAATCTAATGGCAAATCTGTAGGAAAATAGAGTACACTTTGCTCTTTCCAAATTAATTTAATAATTTTTTCCTTGCTACTTCCTCTTCTTACTCACTTTTATTCTTCCTAACCCCAAATATTTATTTTCCATTACAAAATGTACTATCTGTTCAGTAGTAAGTCTACTACGAAAAGTGCAGCCCAAATCCCTTACACATCAGCATTTAGGACAAGGGTTCCTAACCCTTTTTATATCTCCTTTTTATAACTAATATCTTATAATAGCTCCATTACCCCATTACAGAATCAAATTAAAAAAAATATGTTATGCCTTGCATGTCATATGAATGAAACCTAATAAAAAGTACTTGTAGTAAAATAATAAAAAAGCAATGTATAAATACTGGTATACAGTTATATCAGAACTATTTTAAAAGTTTCTCACTTTCCTCATACAAACCCACACTCTAGGGATTGGTACCCACTAGATTGTAGACTAGATTCTTTATGTAAAGAATTCTGCTATTGTAAGTACATGAGAAGGCATATACCTCTGGCAGTGTGCAGTTTTGTGTGAGTGTACACAGTATTCATGGACTTCCTATGTTTAAGTCCTGGAAAAATTTGACAACTGTTCACTCTTGAGTGTGCTCGGGTAGTAACAGGAACCCTCTCTGTGCACCTAGCAATTTCCTTCCTGCTGTGGAGCCACTCTTTGTCCAGGAGTAGGTTTGCTTCCCTCTAGGTTGAAAGCTGTTGTTTTTATATTTCTGAATAGGCATTTTTAGGCCTTTTCACGTTCTTAGTTCAGTCCACATCGTCCTCTCTCCAAAATGGTCATATTCTTCTGAAAGGGAAGTGCCCAGGATTTATTGTGATGTTATTGTTAATGTGTTATGAATAAGAAGTAACTTTTTAACTATATTAGTTCCGAAGCATAAGCAGAAACATGTCTTGTCTTCCAACACTTTCCTCCTTCCTAAAGTATCCTATATTTTTAGTATCTTGAAACTGAGTTCCTATAACCTGTGGCTTCTCCTTTCTCCTTTGCATTTCCATTGTTATTATAAACTACTGGTTCTCCCTCATTTTTAAAAGTTTTTATTAATGAAGATTTTGTGGCTTCCTTTGAAATGCATATCTTTGCTTAAGGTATACATTTTTAGCTTCACTATAAACAAAAACACACGATTGAGAGGATTTGTCATAACAAATAAGGAGATTATTAAATACATTGTTAAGAAAGGCCCATAAAATACATCTTTAAAGAGATTGAGGACTCTATAAAGACATGCCAGAAGGAAAGTAAGAAGAGAGAATTGGAATTAAATGATGATCAAAATCAGCCCCTTTATAATAAACCAAATTCTGTATTATATATTCTATAAAAACCTCCATAAACTTTTTAATGCCAGACTCCCTTTTGTTCTTTAGGGCTAATACTGTGACACTCCTTGTTATCACAATGAATATTTAAAGCTCTTTTCAGTTATATATTTGATCTCCGTCAGTATCATTTTCCCCTCTTTCCATGCACCGCGCGCTTGAATTGCTTTTCCAATGTGTACTGTCAGCAAAGCTTGTTTCCATGTGAATCCAAGGGTTTGTAGCCCCTGTGGATCCTAAAACAATTCTGATATGTCTGATAAGGTGGGCAGATCAAAGTCTTGTTTACATAAAAAAGATTAAGCTAGAACAGTTTAAAACTGAGATGTGCTGTGTCTTTGTTTTTGGCTGGTGGTCAACCCTTGTAATTTATCTTGCCCTCCGACCTAAAATAAAGTTTCAAAATTTCCAAAACCATGGTCTCCTCACCTTATATAACATGAGCCTTTGAGTCCGTCAAATACTTTGTTAATCGGAGATAACAGCACCCATAGAAATGTCACAGTTTCTCTTGCAAGAAACTTCACTAGGTTTTTTTCCCCATCAAAAATACATATGTGTTAAGAAATATGTTGTGCTTGAGACCATACCATAGGCAGGAATTATTTTAGATGAGCTATTTAAGCCACGTAACATTTTGCAGATATAAACTAAATTCCTTAGGTAGATAGAACTGTTGAAGTCACTTAAAAATGTGTGCAGGACAAGTTTATCTTTTACTCTCCTACAATGTATGTTACAACTTAGAAGTAAAAGGTATTTTCCAAACCTACTTAGGGCCAGAACTCTTTCTAGGACATATTTCTGGGCAACTTGGAAAGTAGTTAACATTCATGATAAAATGCTTGAGCAATTTTCTGATGGACTTTTAAGAAATTAAGATCTCTACTAGAATATTTCTTTACTCAACTAATATTCAGATTTATAAAGTAGTTAATGCTTTTTAACCAGTAATTTTCTTAAAAGATGATGGTTAAACCAAAGAATCTTACTGACCTAGAACCCTTTTGTCAAGTTTAAACTAAAGCTTTGACATATGTTTGTAATCAATTTAGCTGAGAAAATGAACAAAACAAACTAGCTAAAGTCTCAAAACTTGCCAACATTCATAGCTTGAAGCAATTAAAATCATGTAAAAGATTCTGCTTATGTAGCTCATGTGAAGGAGAAAAATAACCTAGCTTCAGAAAGACTAAACTCTGATTACAGGTACCATTTTAAAAAGTTATTGTCTGAGTTTCACATGTGGAGAAATTAAAAGTCAATGTCATTTATTCATAGAAATGTAGAATGTCATATGTAAATACTCACTTGTTCAAAAATAACTGTGCCAAACAAGCCCACATTGATGGCTTTGATCATTGTTCTTATGTGAGAGTAAAAATAACTTAGGGTAGATATAAAGCTATAAAATTATTAGACCTTTATAAGTACATATCACAGATCTTTAGATTCTTGAGAGTTTGAATTTGGGAAATCACATATATATGACAGAAAGGGAATGAGAGAAAGAGAATGAGAGAGAGGGAGAGAGAGAAAGAGTGAGAGAGGGAGAGACAGAGAGGCTTTTGGAACATGTTTAGGACTTCAGACACAATTTATGGGCCACACATAAAAACAATCACGTTTTGTTTTTGACTGCAAATAGCGATGCTAAACTAGATCATTTGCTCTTAAAGATGATAGCGCTTCAAATGAGTTTTGGCTAACTCCCAAAATGGGACCTAGTACTACAGAGACAAACCACTGTTGAGAATATTCATATCAACTCGCTGAAGGTCCTGAAGGCTGTTCTAAATTGCTGGGAGAGTCAAACGTATTTGATTCACGTTAGTATTTTTCGGATATGTGTTTAGCATTCGAAGATAATTACTGCAAGGAGGACAATAATCACTTGGATCTTTTAATATGTTTGTTAACAAGCCAATGAAGTTAATATACCTTGATCTTTGGTATGGAGATATAAGGAGAATTCATGCTACATAGTGTATAGAAGCCTATTTCACTATTAAATATTATTTAGGATTTCTCAATTGAAATACTTCATTATGTTAGATATCAGAATATCATACATTGAGCAATTCAGAACTGCACATTTTCAATAGAATTGTAGTATGTTAGGTTGGTAATAGATCTTAGAGAATAGTTAGGCAAACAACTTTTATTTTGAAATGCTTGGAAACTAAGGCCTTGGACAAATACATTACAAGAAACAAATGAGAATACATTTGGCAAACTTTTTTTGAGTCTTTCAAACTTTTTTGAGTTATATTCTTTCTTCTTTCAAAAATACATTTCCCATGTCTGAGGAGCCTCATAAATTTAAGAGAAGCTAAAAATTTGTTTAAAAAATACCTTTGCCTCAACAAATCTAAATTATCTATCTCTGTGGAAAGATATGATTAGCCTGGCAAAAAACAATTTGTTTCCTTTTTGTAAAATTGCTTCATTATTAAAAACATGTCCGAATAACTCTGAATTACTTGTATTTAATTATCTAAATCTAATGAAAACATGAAATAAGCCTTGCCTTTTGAGCAATTATATTTACTCAGATGTGTTCAGTTGAATAAATAAATGCTATTCTTTGCTCAAATGTTGTTATTTAAACATTTACAATAAAAAAATGAAGAAGTGTTCCCCTTTGGTAATAAATGACTATTGATTCTACATTAGGAATGAAATAGCCCCTAAGAATATCCATCTTTATCAATCTTTTTTTTTTTTTTTAATTTGTCAGTCTTTGAAGTGTAATGCCTCCAGTAAGATTTGGAGAATCTATGGAGTGTTAATTCGAACCATTCCATTACTCCTTTCTATTCATACAGGTTCTAACTCTCATATTCTCAAATTATCCCCCAGCCCTGTTATGCTTTGTCTTGGGCCAAGCAATTTCCATTTCAGCTTCTCATCCCCATTATCCTGTTCAGCAGATCTAGGACTTTCCTTAGGAACCAGCCTCTCTACAGGGCTCTGTTCTGATAGGCTCTATTGCATCCCATTTGCTGTCACAAATGACTTTTCCTGTCACCTTGGCAAAACACATTTCAACAGGTATCCACCCAAACAGAAATCTTGGTTTCAAAAACTTAAGAAGATAAAGCATAAAACTGTAAAACCTCTGGCCTAATAATAAAAGCTCTTTAAAAGGCTTAAAAGGTTTAAAAGCAGTATTTCTCATTCAGTTTCTGCTCTTCTCCAGCCTATGATGTTGGCCAGCTGCACCAAGCTGCTGATGTGCCCAGTCAGCTGCATTGTGTAAACATCCCTGTTTTAGAAAAACAGGTTTCCTTTGTCAGTAAAGATTAATTCTTTCTCCGGCATTTAGTACATTACTCTTGGAAACAAATCCAGAACCTTATGTACAGGGCCTTTTAATACAGCCTTGGGAAGATTCTCAAGGTGTGATGGAACAAATAAGGGCAAAGCTTCTACCAAAAAATCCCTTCAAAGCCCTTTCTGTCCCATCAAAGTCTCAATAGGTTGCAGGGTGGGGAGGAGTGAGGTAACAGGTAAGGGCCATGAAAGTCTGGGGTTGGATCTTGTCTTCGTTTAAGATCATGCCAATTGGTTCATCATTGCTTGTTAGCTTAATTTTGATTTAAAAAAAAAGGCATTAAAATATTATTTGCTTTGCTTATTGAGATTTTTGGCACTTTGAATTTCTGTGCAAGGGGCTTCACTCATGTTACCCTTGTGCTGGCATTGTTTAGGGAGATGATCTCCTTATCTGATTGTCCAGTGGCAGAGAGAGAACATGTTTGAATTGGGGGAAAAGGGAGCAATGATTTCTCTGAGAGAGTATCCAAAACTGAGAAGCAGCCAGGTATTACAAAATTGCCGATATTTTCTTCTAAAAAACTGTAATAAAATTATCGTTGTCTTGCAATAGGTTTGTGAATATGCCATGAAAATTTTCCTATATAGAAAGGTTCAAGCTTTTCATGCCCTAAAGCTCTAGAGAAAATGATGAAGAACAAAATGATAAATATTAACACAAACGTTAATTGCCCCTGGGAAAGGAAGGAATGCAGCCTTTGGTCAAAAACTCCAAAACAGGAGGAGGAGAATATGGATCTTCTGGCTGGATTTGCTCCTATATCCTTGATGAATTTAGGTAAAATGATTTATACTTTTTTTGCTCCCTTTTAAAAGCAGGAGTTCTCTTCATGATTGATTTCATTGTTGGCTGGTGTATATAAAATAGATGCCATTTTTAAAAAGAACAGAATCAAAATTGCTTAAGAAAGTCACTGTTTTCCATGCCAATAGCACGTATACTTAACCCTGAATACAACGGCAACTCTTCTTTATTCTTCATCTTATTACCCTGGAAAAAGTATACATGAAATAAAGTTATAGAACGGAGCTAACAATTCAGTGCATGCAGCCAGTCACACTTGCTTAAATTTTGACCATTACTTTCAGGACTCAAAATAGCCATTGATGCTCGGCTCCAATTATTCCATAAGGATCACATTTCTTTTGTATTGCACAGAGAAAGTAGTTTTCAAATAGGCAAAGAATGTGATAAAATTTTGCCAGGTGTAGTGTATATGAACAAAATAACCAGACCCAGGTTTTATGGCATATATTCTAGAAGTTTAGAGGCATAAGGAAGATAAATCTTGTTCAAACAACTTAATGTTGTAAATTATGAAAGTAAAATGCATAAAAGCAAAGTAGCATAGTAAAATTATAAAGTTAACAAATATAAACTCTTAAATTAAAAAAAAAAGGCATGGAGACTTTAAAAGTAAGCCTGCAAGATGATGGAGATCATTTCCATTTTAAAGTATAAATAATTCAAGATTGGAAATAATAACATCTAAAACTTAAAACACATCCTACTGTTTACATCACCCAAGTTCTTTAGGAATTATTCTAACTTGACTGTGTACTTTGTAGTGTTCTGCAGATGTTATTCTCATTTAAGTTTATCAGTGGCAAAATAACTACCTTTTTTAAGTGGGACGGCATCCGTCAGGGAATCTTGCTCATGGAGTGGTCACTGAGACCTTTAGACATGCTGTTTATTTGATGAATAGAGTCTATCGCCATTCCTGCCATTTATCCTTACAGTTTTCAAAGAATCCTTCACTCCATGCAATAAACTCTATGTCAACCTTTTAAGTCTGATTCAAAATCCACTTGAATAGGGAGGGTCTATGACTATTGAAAGCCTTTGCAAGGCCCAACGTTATCATAAAATAGGTTTGTAGAATAAATTATAAGGTGATTTTTTTTCACCTCTAAATCTAATAGCACAGAAATGACTGTGTTTTGGAATTGGACCATAACCACACGTGAAGGAGGTACAGAGCAAAGAATTAAAAAAGCCTTCAACTGGTAACATAGGGAAGAGGTAAAACACAGGGATAACTGGAAAACCCGTGTTCTATTTACATTCTTCTCTATAGTCATAGAATATCTATGATTAATTTTATAATGACTATCAAGTATAAGCCCTCTTGGAAATCTTACGATGTAAAGGTAGAAAGAGGCAAATCTGTACTCATTAATAAAACAAAATGTTTGATTAGAGTATATTGATAAAATAAAATATTCATGATTTTAGTTTATTTTCTGTTGAATTTATTAATAATCTTTATATATATTTATATATGTATGGCTTTGAGCAAAGACAAAAGAAATACTCTAATTCATCCCTGATCATACAGTTGTTGTAAGAATCAGCTATTCTACTAATTTCCCAGCCGCAGAAAGACCAATCTTTTCAATAATACATTTCTTTCTGTACAGATTAAAACTCCATACTTACGGGCTTAACTATGTACAGAGAAAAGAGGTCACTTTTCAACTAGCAATGGACTTTTATATTACAGGAATGTGAGTCAATTTGTTTTCTTAATCTAAGCATATATATTCATACATATATATGTATATAATTTACCCTGTACCATTTTATTAGTTTAACATATAAACCTTAGTGTGTTTTTGTCCATTCTGTTACAAAGTGAATAAAAATTTTATGGTTGCACTGAAAGACCATGCAATTCAATTTTGCTTCTGTTTCCCAATAGTGCTCAAAATAAAAAACCAAAAATTTATATATATAAAAATATTTCACTACCAAACCCATTGGTGCTATCAAATGTAAACCTTTAATAATTTAAAGGACCAATACATGATCTTAATAAATTGAAGTGAATTTTCAATATTTTAATAAAATAAAGGAGTTTTGTACTGATATGTAAATGGTCTTGCAGCTTTCCCATAGGATCTAGGTAGACTGAACAATCCCCTTCTTACACCACTCCTGACCCGCCATCAGATGTCACCAGCATGTTAATGACAACATTACATTGACTAGTATTGTTGAATACTTCCATACAAGCTGGGATCTGTTAGAAATTAAACATAACAACTCATTTTGGTATTATAGGTATTATATTCATAAAAGGCATAACAGGCAGCATGGATCCATTTTAGAGTTTTTGCTTTGTTTTGTTTTCTGTCCTCAAGTCTATCTGGAGGCCCTGCCCCATTTCATGTGTGATCTTTGTTAAGTTCTTCTTTAATGTATCGCCAGTGTCAAAGATACTGAAGACCTCCACTTCAGGTCATTCTCTTGGGTTATTTACAGAAGTCGGTTATTAGGAATCTTCCGATTGTGTTCCAGTCATCCACCACATTCGTGGGATGCATTAGGCACAAATAATTACTATGGGACTTCTTTGAGAAGAAGATGTTCACAGATCATGGAGAGTTAAGGAAACAGATGAACGAACAAACAATGCTCACATTCAGTTTGCCCCCTGCTTTCTGTCATCATGTCCATACATTTTCCAGCACATTCAAAATAATAATCCTCCTACCTAAGGGCTATGTTAGTCACCACATGCCTTAAGATTTACTAACCATTTTATTACAATATACATAGAACAAGTGTGTGTTCCCAAACAGACATGATGCTATAGTGTATTTAGTTATTTAAATTAACACCAGGGTTAACTACCACCTACCAACAGTGAAGACACAGAACACACTGGCAACTCCAAATCAAGCTGTGGTTTACAAATCATTATTTAAATAATAGTAAGAATATTAAATGAAAGTGAAAACCTCACTTCTAGACTTAAGTCAGAGATCCAAGTCAGCCTTATAGGAATTTTAAGATAGGCAATTAATGAATGGTTATACTTTTCTAGAAATAAGAAATACTGTAAGCCTCTCCCTATAGTGACTGATCTGAACCTATTTTGTTTTTCCAAAAAGCATGCAGGGACTATTTTCAGATGCTTAGTTATGGCAAGAAGGAAGAAAAGTAATGATTTTTGGTGTAATACAAGCAATTTGTAGAATTGAGCATACAATTTTGCATAAAACATTGCAGGTTAAAATAATATTGTAGGTTTCAAGCCATTGCATTACAGTTGAATAACTGTCACAATTAGGTTTTGTAAAATTTAAAACTCTAAGTTTTGAAGTGAAGCAATAAAACTAAATTCTTAAGTGATGACTTTTACCTTCATACAGCACAGAATAGCTATTTTTATTTGGGTTGAAAAAATTATTTACAACTAACATTGATTGAGTCTTGGTAAAAGTCCGATAACACCTGAAGACAAATATCCCCTCAGCGTTCTGAAAGATCAATGGACGAGTATGAGGTTAGAGATACTCGGAACAGTGGCGATGCTAGTCTCCAACCGGCCGAGCACACCACGTGTTCTAACCTAATTCAAAATTGAAAGCACCAAAATACAATTTAGATCTATAAAGTGGGATTTGCCATTTAATCCTCCATAATTCATGATTAACAATTTAGATGCAGAGACACAGCTAATGAAAGAAGATTTGGTTGGTGCTATTCAGTAGCTCACTTGAGTTGCCTTTTTAAAATCAGAGTTTTGTTTCCATTGAATCCAAGAACTCTTCATAAAATAGAGAAATACATATATCAAAGGAATTCGGTAAAAGTTGGTTAAAAATAAATGATCTTACAACAACATTTTAAATCCTTTAATGATTTAAAGAAAGGAAGACATATAACACTGAATGCTAAACAGGTCTTTTGAACTTCTCTTGGGAATTTAGATAGATATTGAATAGTAGATATATATTTATATATTTTACATTTTGCATGTAGGCCAGAGCTGTCTAAAATATCTCTTCATAGTAGGCTATAGGAATCTATCAGGAGATAGAAGAAAATAATTTCTGAGACTATCCTCAGTTTATTAGAGTCTTTCTTTCTGCTTTGACAATCAGCAGGGATCATAAATTTGAAGCAAATCGTGGCTTTTCTGCCTCTGGGTCTGTAGTTAAGACTGAGGAAGCCTCTCTCGGAAGAGCTGCTGCTGGTGGAGGGGGTGCGGGAGGGGCTCCTCGGTTAGGGGGAATGGCTCCCGACGACATCTGTCGGAAGAGGGTGACTCGCTGGGGGACAGTGCCCCGGGCCCCTGCCTGGAGGCCCGGGCCGTGAACAGCTGTCACGGGCTGAGGGATGGAGGCCAGGGACTCTCCCACAGTGGGATGAGGTCTGGAAATGAGAGTGGAAACCTCATGGGGCAGCGAGGGCTGCGAGGCCGACAGGGGCCTGACCTCTCGGCTCAGGCTGGTGTTGTGGAGCGCCTGGGTGCTCCTGTGCACGTCGTTCTTGGGCGTCGAGCTGCTGGGCGTCTGGGGCTGCGGGGGCTGCTGCTGGGGCTGCGGGGGTTGGGGCGGCTGGATCTGCTGCTGTTGCTGCTGTTGCTGCTGCTGCTGCTGCTGCTGCTGCTGCGTGAGCGACAGCTGGGAGGCGGTGGGGGAGGCGTAGTGGAAAGTTCGAGTGGCCAGCGGGCTCTGTACAGGCGGGCTGCAGACCGCAGTGGTGTAGGAGCAGGGAGACAGGATGGCTGACGGCTGGGGGGTCTGTGTGCTGGGACTGGGGGAATGCAGGTTGCTATGGGACAGGCTGGTCGCTGTGTACACCGGCGGAGACTGTGTCCTCATGCGGGAGGTTGGAGTCGTGGTGGAAGAGGTGGAATTCAGGGCTGTCATTTGAGGGTAGTTGATGGGAGCGATCGCCTGCACCATCTCCCGGTCATGTTTCACAATCTGCTTCAGGATCTCGTTCTCCTGATTGTTGAAGACGCCGGTGTTCAGATCCTTCTGGAACTTTTGCAGAAGAATTGAATTTTTCTTTCCTGGCAGCGCAAAAGAAAGAGAGGCATTTAGAAAGCCTACAAATGACAGATGACAAGCCCAAGTGAGAGTGGCCCTGACGATAGGAGTGTGCCAGTGTTTCCTAGAAGAGGCTTAAAAGCCAAGTACTCACCTTTAGACCCAAACAAAAAGATGGCTCCTGCTCTTCTCGCTTCCTGTATCTTTCTGGGAAATCTTAACTTTCTATGCAAGTCAAGTTGAAAAGTCTGTATCTGGCAAAAACCATCTTACAGAAGAAAGGGAGATATCTGACATGAGGAACTACTTTGAAGAGTGGCAGAAGAAAGGGCATTTGGATCAGGATGTGTATGGAGGCAAAACTTCAGTTTAAAGCTACTTTGTCAGGAAAGGACAATAGACACGCCCCCTATGACAGGTACTTTATACAAGGCTTTAGGTTGATTTATTTTATTTAATCCTCAACTCCTGGAGGTAGCTGTGTTTATAATGCGATTTCACCCAAAAGGAGAATGGGATATGGGAAGGTTAAGAACAGTGTCCAAGAAAACATGATCAAGAAGTCACATGACTGGGGAAGAAAAACAGCTAATCTGATTGTAGATCCTTAACCATGGACAACGAACCAGATGCATCTGTGTCATGTGCGTGGTGCCTTCTAGAAATGCTGTCTCTCAAGCTCCAACCTACTCGCTGAACAAGATGCTGCATTTTACTAAGATCCTTAGGTGAGTCTCACATGCAAGTGTGAGGCACACTGTGGGAAGTCCTTTGCTTTTGACGAGTGCCCCCTACCAGTGATCCTCTACCATACATTCATAGTTTTCTCACTGCTGGAGCTTTAGAAAATACTGATTGCCATCTCTACCCTACCAATTAAATCAGAAGAGCCAGACATGGGGGCCAGATTTCAGTACTTTAAAAGCAAATTTCCTCAAAGGATTTTTATGCACCGCCATGATGAGAACCATTTCATAGTCTTTCCTTTTCTGAAAGGTCTTTGTGAGGACTAAGGGACACGGTGCATGGCAGGCTCTTAGTTCCCTCTAGAACCTTGATAAGCATTACCTCTCTCTCCTTCCTGCCATTGTCTTTGGAGGGCTTTGCAGGAAGGAGACATTCTCTGGCAGAATATCAATAGAATCAAAATGAGGTGGATGAAAGAGGGGAAAATCAGTGAATTTTGGTGACATCACTGATAACATAATACCCAGATAAATATCGTAACTGAAAAGTAAATCCATTTGCCATATTGCTAAATAAAGTTAGATTTAGAAGGGATATTTTTTAATGGAAATATATGTTATAATTTACTTGGCTGCTGGAAAACTACCATTTTAAATGACTGCCAAAATAAACACTTGTCTCTCCTTACAGAATTGTTTTAATTTTCTAAAGAACAAAAACTCCTATATTAGTAATAAATATAATGCTTATTTGGCATATTGCCTTAACTGCATATGGTGTACATTTATAAGCAACTGCCAAAATGGAGAAGAAAAATATTTCTTTGTGATCATGTGAATAGTCAACATTTTGTAATGTTAATATCTGTGAACTTATAGAGAAATACTATACTTTTTAATGTACTGTTGGAATTTTATAAGGATCAAAACTGCACCTGCTTGGTGCTTATTAGCAATTTTATTGCCTGTATTATTGATTGCAAACTTTCTTATAAAAATTAGTTGGAATGAGTGAGAAAGTGAAGCTGTAGCAGATTAACAGAAATTCTCTATTAAAATATTGTGATTTTATTGCTTTCTCTAAAGATGTCTAGCTGGCTGAGGGAAAACCTCATGTGCTCAGATATTAGTCTCTAGCTCTACCATGAGCAGTCACATACTACAAAGAGGTTATTTTCAAATGAAGTAAAGGTGCTTTCAGGAATACTCACCTTTATGGGCACTGTCTCTCTCCATGCTATGTCCTGTCACCTAAGTTGTCAATATGAATTTCTAATATGTGCGTTTTGCCTAATGATAAAGTCCAAATACTGCCTTTACTTCTCCTAACCTAATTTCAGACTTTTATGCCTCTGTCATCCCACTTACATAGAAAGAAAGAAAGATATAATGTGCGGAAGAAAAGCTGACATAAGACTACATCCATCAAAAATCCTTACCTTTAATAAGAATGAAGCACTTGTTTACTTCCAAGTGATCCCAACCCCATCTCCTTTGAGATCATTGATTCCTTCATCCCTCCCCTACCATCTCTCTTCAAGAATATTCACTGGGTACTAGGTACTGTGAATGTAATAGTGAATTAGACATGATCTCTACATTCACAAATCTTAGCATTGTTGGAGCAATTACAATAATAAAGGCAGTATTGTGATGGAGGAAATTCCTAGGCGGGGATAGGAAAACATACCTAGGATACTCAGCCCAGTAGCGGTGGGAAGTCAGGGGAGATTTCTACAGGGAAATGATATCTATATTGAGGTTATGAAAGTTGAATAGAGTGAAGCAGGGACAGGAAGCAGGGCAGGGTAGGGTGGGGAAAGAGGATTTAGGGGTAGAGAATAAACACTTACCACCTTCTGATATCAGAATGTTCCAGCATATCTTAGGAAGCTAATAGCAAGCCAATCTGATCTAACTTTACTATAGAAATTATCCAGACTTTAAACTAGTGTAACTAGTAAAGTCTAATTTATATATTCTTCTTTGAGAGCGGAGAAGACTTTAAAATAAGTCATTGTTTACAAAAGAAAGCATCTATGTCGGGCATTTCTATCAAGGCTTTTTCTGCTTGAGTCTGTATTACAAACATTTCAATTAAAATGTACAAGTTTTCAGTTCTCAATATAAAGATAAAAATTTTACTTGATACGTAAACATTTTTTTAAAAACCTTGTAGCAAAATTTGGTTTGTAATGTAGACTCATACTACTATAATTTTAGTTCTATTTTAGTGCTACCTAAAATTTTATCATTGTTTTTTACCTGAAGATTCAAACTGTATTGGTATCACTGGGGAAATCAGACTGAGCAGCTAGTAAAAACAGAGATGATTAAATAAACCCAGAACACTTAGAAGAGAAAGTTAGATAGTAGATATAGGGCTAGAGCTAACTGCTATTTCTATGCTAATTAAAAGGCAACTTATGATAGCATTTAGGACTTATGATTGCAAACATATATCAGTCCACTAGAGCATAACCTAATTGTTCATGAAAAAGATAATAAAACTGAAGAGAATACCTATTCGATCTAGTCGGTCAATGGCAACTGTCTCAAAGGCTCTCCTCATCATTGGATATTCCTCCAGGACCTCATTGAAATTGTCCACGGATAGTGAATAAAGACGGCAATATGTATCAGCTCGAACACTGGCGGTGCGGCGTCCCTTGGTAAGCAAGCAAATCTCTATAAAAACAAGAAAGATTTGTTTGGTCATTTTCTTTCCAAGGCCACTGAGACCTACAATTAAAAAAAAAAAGTCTCACCGTGTGATCAATTAGTGATTGGCAGCATTAAAAAAATTTTTTTTTATTGTTTATTTATTTTTTAGAGAGAGAGACAGAGTGTGAGCCAGGGAGGGGCAGAGAGAGAGAGGGAGACACAGAATCCAAAGCAGGCTCCAGGCTCTGAGCTGTCAGCACAGAGCCTGACGTGGAGCTAGAACTCACAAGCTGTGAGATCATGACCTGAGGTGAAGTCGGACGCTTAACCGACTGAGCCACCCAGGTGCCCTGGCAGCATTTTCTATTTTATCAGTAAATTCCTTGTGACAAAAACACCCAATTAATAATACACAACCTTAAAATAATATTGTTTTTTAAACAATTAAAGATTTTAGTTCAAATGGAAAGCAAGACAAATTTATCTATCCTTCAGCCCTCCTTGCAACCCATCTAAAATAACAATAAGTATGGAGAAAATGGAATCATAAATCCATGGTGGAGGTGAGTATTGGAAAAAACTGTAATCAGAGAAGATTTTTATAAAGTTTGGAAGGCAGATCATAGCATATAGACAGAAACCAAAGTGAACCCAAGCATTGGTCTAGAAAGTCCTATGATCAAGAAAAACTGGACCACATGTTTCAGATGGATACATTTCAGGTATGCCTTATGTAGTTCGCATATTCCCAATGAGACTGGTATAAAAAACTATATTCCAAATGCACAGAGTGGCTTTCTATTTCAACAATTTCTCAGAAGAATTCTTTCTTGAGAATTAGATTTCCAAAATATGGTAAGCAAACATTTGGAAATTCGGATTCCCTTGTTAATTAAATCATTCTATAAGTGGTAATTTTCTATTTCATTTCCCCAAATTTATTAATTAAACTCTATAGACTGATTTGAAAATAAAAACAATTAAAAAATTTAGTTTCAAGATAACCAATTTGAAAAAAGAAATGGCAGAAGTATTTCTGAAACATACAATTTCCTAATGTAAGGATGAAAGGGATTTAAATCCACACTCTTCTGAACTCCAATAAGTTCAGTTCATGTTGATAAACATGTGAATAAACTATGTGGTTGACATTATGTACTCGATGTTAGGGCTGGAAATATGACTCAAACATAATGTCTACTTTTGTTTTACTTATATGCTTATGGTTAAAAAAAAAGAGTTAATCTTAATTAAGAGTTCATTTAAAGGTAATCTGGCAAGAACAACAATACAGACTGTGGGCATTCTGGAAGTATTTGGAAACACATCTGAACCAGTCTGGGAAGACCGGATTTTAGGAAACGCCACCTAAACAACCAGTCATGCTGTTGTTCATGCTGGAAACTTGTTATAAATTTAATAAATAATATTGTGGAGTGTTCATGTTTATGTGTGTGTGTGTACTAGGTGTATGTAGAAAGATGGATCTATATTGGTCAATATTTAAGCATAAAGCATATTATTATGCCATGGAATTTGCTGGCTACTATACTCTATCTAAACAATGTACAAAAAGGAAGTACTTTTCAACACTGCCCCCAAATGAGATTCCTGTTGTCAATAAAGTACTAATGCCGTATTATAAAATTTATGATTGGCATATTTTGATGAATGAGGTGATGAGAAATGTATGACTGCTAAATATTGCTTTCAAATCTATTCATGGTATCATGTAGAATGGTTATAAAGCTCATGGAATATAACCAATAAGATATAATAAAGGTCTTAAAAAGTATCCATACTCTTCAACCCAGGAATTTCACTGGACAATCTAACCTAAGGAAATAGTCTATCATTAGAACAATATTGTTTACATGGTGATACATACATATTTATACATCTGAAAATGTGAGAATATCCTAAATGCTTAACAAGTCAAGATTCATAACCAACTATATGGCCACTGGATGAACTATGTGGCACGTTATTAAAAGTGAAGCTTTTATTTATTGATATTTTTAAGTTTATTTATTTATTTTGTGTGAGAGAGAGAGCAGGGGAGGAATTAAGAGAATCTAAGCAGGCTCTGTGCTGTCAGAACAGAGCCTGACATGGGGTCGATCCCATGAACTGCAAGATCATGACCTGAGCTGAAACCAAGAGTCAGAAGCTTAATTGACTAAGGTACCCCAGGTGCCCCAAAAGTGAAGCTTTTAAAGTCAATGTGATAACAGGAGACCGGTCATGGAAGCTTAAATGGAAAAAAAAATGATACAAGATTGTAATTACAGTATATAAAAATGATTATAATGATAAAATCTACCAATATGCCTTGTTCCGGGTGAAAAATATTCCTCTATGCAGATGTGCAGTATACATTTTTTCAAGTTCTCTTTATATAAATTATTTTTGTTTGTGAGGTGCATAACTTTTATTTAAAAAAATTCAGTTATAAAATCAATATCTAAGTGCATCGAATAGGAAACAACAACGAAACCAGGATATGGAGGCATGTAAACCAGTGAGTAGTGATTTCCTCAAAATTACTGGTCTCAAAAGTACTGTAGGAGATTTCCTCAAGTTTACCTTCCATTCTTTTTAATCTGTTTTTGTTTTGGCACTTATATTTTTAATTCCCAAATGCTTTCCAGTTTTCTATGTTTATTCCTTTATCATTCTATCCTTCTCTTTCATTATAGATACGATGTCTACTGTCTCCGGATAGCTGGCAAGAGTACTGATTGTGAATGACACATATATGCCACAACATGGACAGACCTTGGTATGTTTCACAAATGTTAAGTGAAAGAAGCAAGACATGAGTCCACATATTATATGATTCCCTTTATACAAAGTATCCAGGGAAGGCAAGTCTATAGAGATAAATTATCAGTTCCTCAGGACAGTGAGTGGGAAAGGAGATTAACAATAAATGGTCACAAGGAATATTCTTGGAAAGTGATGAAAATGTTCTAAACCCAGTTTATGGTGATGGTTTCATAATTTGGTAAATTTACTGAAAAAATTAAATTGTACACTATAAATGGGTGAATTATATATGTAAAATATATTGCAATACAACTGTAAAAGTGAAAAGAAAAAAGGACTTTTGTTTTTATATTTTGTATGTATAATATTTATATTTTAAGTTCCCTTCTGTTTTCTGAATTCTTTCTCTTCTCTATTTCTGCCTCTTTGCCTAGATCTTTCCCTTGAATATTTAACGCTCTTTCTTCAGGTAATCCACTGACATCCATTCACACTGAAGGATGAAAAGTCTGGTGATGTAGCATAATTTGTTGATTTGGAGTTTCTCTTTAGAGCAAAGAGATGGGCAGTTTGTTCTGATGTTTCCTTAAATGCCAGAATGGGGAAGGCTTTACTCCAGGGTCACTAACACCTCTTTTAGCTGTCCTACTTCTCTTCCTTCTTCAACTGCTTTCAAAGAACTTCAGGAGAATTAATGTGTGGTTACAGGTTGTTCTGCAATGTGGATTGAGGGACAGAGAGTACTTTGTACCAAACACAGACCTTTGGTGAGTCACCTGCTTTCTCCCTCACTTTTAGTTTGGCCCTCTGTAGTCCTACCGTCTCAGCTGGGAGCCTCTTTTGGGTTCTTCCAGGAGATCTGCTCTCTCCCTGGCCACAGTCCTTGATAAATATATTCCAAGTTCCCTCGACTTTCCTTCAAGTTTCATTTGTAACTATGAGGATTCTTCTTTTTTAAATTTTTAATGTTTATTGATTTTTGAGAGAGAGAGGGAGAGAGAGCTCAAGCAGGCAGGGGAACGGCAGAGAGAGAGAGGGAGACACAGAATCTGAAGCAGGTTCCACGCCCTGAGCTGTTGGCACAGAGCTCGACATGGAGCTCAAACCCATGAAGTGCGAAATCAAGATGTGAGCTGAAGTCAGATGCTTAACCAACTAAGCCATCCAGGTGCCCCAGTAACCACCAGCATTCTTACAACAAATTTTTGGCTTAAACAACTGAAATTTTATGTCATCACAGTTCTGGAGGCAACTCAGAACTCTTCAGCCGTTATCTCTTGGCATCTCCTCAGTAATTTCTTAGTGAGAAACAGAACAAATGAAGGTATATTCATTCATGAGTGAGAAAGGTCACTGGTCAGTGTGAAAATCACTTCAAAATAGTCCCCTCTTTTAAAGCCTCCACACTTTGTTTATACCATGAGTAACAAAATTAAAAAATGCCACATAAAAAATGACCTGATCATTAAAGAGTTTTAGATTTCATGAACTGAATTTCCAAATTCAATATGTGAATGGCATAGTGCTTCTCTATGAATAATTTTTGCTTCATATTAAGTCATTTTAGAGATCCACTTATTGAGGGGAAAGAGTCTTGGGACGCTTGGGTGACTCAGTCGGTTAAGCGTCCGACTTCGGCTCAGGTCATGATCTCACCGCTCGTGGGTTCGAACCCCGTGTCGGGCTCTGTGCTGACAGCTAGCTCAGAGCCTGGAGCCTGCTTCGGATTCTGTGTCTCCCTCTCTCTCTCTGCTCCTCCCCCCGCCTCTCAAAAATGAATAAATGTTAAAAAATTTTAAAAAAGAGTCCTGTGTTAGGTGTTGCAGAGTTTTTGTGTATTTACTCTCTGTGCATGTGTGTGTATTTGAGTTTGGTTAAAAAACAGAGAAAGAAAACACAACTTAGTCATCTGTATCTCATACTATCCTTTAGGTTCTTAAGAAATTATGTACATATTAATTTATTACTATTTTTATTTTCTTGTATTGGATTTTCTAATTGCTTCCTAAATATCACTTATCTCCTTCGTTGGTTTTAGACATTTTAAAGATAGTAACTATATAGTAACATTATTGTATCCCTCCCAGTAACTGCAACCGTGAGTTTTGAGCCCAGAGAAAATTATTTAAAAATGTTTATGAGTATATAATAATAGTGGACAAACCCAAGATGCACATTAAGTTCTATTCTTATATATATATATATATATATATATATATATTTGCATTTACTTATTTTTGAGAGACAGAGTGAGACTGAGTATGAGTGGAGGAGGGGCAGAGAGAGAAGGAGACACAGAATCCGAAGCAGGCTTCAGGCTCTGAGCAAACATTCAGCACAGAGTCCTATGCGGGGCTCAAACCCACAAACCGTGAGATCATGACCTGAGCTGAAGTCGTACGCTTAACCGACTGAGCCACCCAGGCGTCCCAAGTTCTATTCTTAAGTTGTAGATAATGTAATATTAGTTCCCCTGTGAGGTGTTTCTCCTTTGGAATAGAATTGGCTAAATGATTTATGTACCTTCTTTGGGCAACAGGTACATAAATTGCAGGTTTTGTTCAATGTCTATAATGAAGAAAGTACTTAGAAGGTCTGATAATATTTTCTTTAATGTAGATAATGTCCTTACTCACTAGGTAGAAAATTAACTTGCTTTTGGGTGCTCAGATTGACTTCACACAAAAAGCAAAATACACAATGAAATAACATTGAACTCCCAAAAACCAAGTTCATCTTCCAGAGCTGTAAGCTTTTTAAAGAATTTTATGCCATATTTTCTAGACCAGGTTGATTGTTACAATCTTTCTGATTTTTTTCTTTCTTATTTACTCTTTGAGAACTCGTCTAGGAATTTCCCAGTGGTGCAATCACTGCTTTAAAAATTGTAGTGCAAATATACTTGGAAATAAGTCCCTTTGTCTGGATACAAATTTCTAAATAATAATCAAATGCACAAGTATTGAGTTCTCAGCATATTTTAATTCTGTATGATTCTCCTTTTTCTTTACAGAGCAAGTTATTTCACTTACTGAAGAGGAAAACTGACAGGAGTGCTCCCCCTCACAGGCACATTGGAAAACTATTTTCAATTTCAGTATTATAGAGTATGTCCCAGGAGATTAAATTTGACCCACCACCCACCAAATTAAAAATATTTTAATAAACCTTGGCATAAGACATACCAAGTACTCAATGCTATTTTTGCTGACATTAGTTAACCTTGATTATATGCATTTCAGTCTACCGACATTACTGTCACCTACATAAAGTCATTTTATAAGGTAGGGCAAATGGCGTCAACAATTCCACAACTCAGACACATTTCCCTGACCCCTAAAACAGAATTTGACATTGCAGTAACACGGGAACTTACCAGGAACTTATGACAGAAATTTGTAAGGTAAATGTTTAACTTGAGTTTCTAGAATTTATGGGAAAATTTGTACTTGGTTGCTCATAGTAACCTAAAAAAGAAGCTGCTTCCTTTTTTTTAAATGTCCAATATCATGAACTAAAAGTAATTCTCTATTGTGTATCAAAATACTGATATAAATCCTATAAATTACTTAGGCTTTTAATCCAGTGTCTCATATAATGTGCAAAAGGAAGTATCATGTTTTTTGTTTTCTTTCTATATTTGTATTTGTAATCTCTCTATATTTAATAGTAGTAAACTAGTAAAATATCATGTCTTATGGCATAGGAGGTGATAACATCTGGCTGAAATCGATCTGCATATCCAGCTGGGCAGAGGCACCTCAGATGTCAAATGGATTTGAATAGGAATCTAGGAAATTTGGACTAGAATAGAACATTAAATTGATGTAAATTTGTATTTTGAAATGTTTCACATCTTTTATAACCTTTTGAAACAGATTGGATATAATATATTTCCAAATTTAGATATTATAAAGGAATAACTATGCATAAATATAGATTATATTATGATAAATAGTCTCATAACTAGAATATCCAATTTTGCTTTATTTTCTAAAGATATAACTGATCCTTTCAGTTCTCATACACACGGTCATACTTAAACAATAATTAGCATCTTCTACCACTGGCCATGCTAATTGTCATTTATATCATCTAAAGGTATTGCTTTTCCAAAAAAATCTTAGCTCTCCTCCATATGTTTGGTCAATACATCTCTCTTAAAACATAGAAATTAGGGTGATCACTTGTAGCTTTGAATATTAACCCACTAGTGGCATCTCAAAGTTGTTACAAGGATTAACTAAAATAGTGCTTGCAAAGTGCCTGGCACAAGCCTACCAGAGTGTGGACCCTCTTAAAACATGAGTCCTTTCCCTTCCTCCTTATGTTCCCTCTCCTCTTGCTGAATTTTTTTTCCCTTGTGAGTTTGACTATACCTGCTCAAACAAGTAGGTATATGAAATATATCAAGTAAGTGTCCAATGTGTAAAATATATTTTCATTCCCCATACCCTTATAATCTGTTTTTAAACTAATCATCCCAATTCCTTAGACTTGTCTCCGGTGAGATGGTTTCACATCCATGGACACCCTGCTTAATAATCTTTGTGCCCACACTCTTTGATAATCGTGCATTTTAGACCCTACAGCACATTTTCAGACTTATTTGTTTCTGTGATATTTCTCTATACTAACTTATAAAGTCTTTAATGAAAAGTACAACAATCACATTTGCAATGTCTAGTGCTTACCATAGATTTAGTCATAAGATATCATTTGGTTCAAGAACTAAAAATGATGAATCAATAAGTAAATTAAAAGCAGAATGACTAACATCAGTGTGCAAATATTCATCATCAAACAAAGTGCTCACATTTGAGCACAACATTCCAAACAGCCATGTCTTTTTGGAGTGCTCTGAACCTATCTACCAGAAGTTACATTGCCCTTATCTTTTATCTGGTTCCTATTGATTACAAACATGTTTGTGACATGATTGTTCATTCTGTTGAATATACAGATGTTTCCATTAAGGTTTATACTTTCTACTCCTAAACCTCTCACCCCTTCCCCTTTCTTAAGAGGTATATGTCTTTAACTTCCACTGTGACTCCTTCAACTGCCTGATGTCTACATAAAATTTGCTTTACACAATACTATTTATAAACCGTTATCTACTATATATTTATACTACTGTCTTTGGCAAGTTCAAATACTTGATGGACTGCATCAGTAATTTTCAGAATATCTGTTGAGTAGATAAAAACAATCACCGCCAGCCCATGTTAGCCCATGTGACATAGAGAAGATTAAAGGGGATCTGTTACTCAATTGAAACAAAAATCACATAAATAGTATCAAAGCTAAGAAGGGTAAGACCACAGTTTTCTTGGTTCAATCCACCTTTAAAAATCCACTGGACCACATCAAATCTTTCCTTTTGATTTTAAATCTACCAACACTCAAGTCTTTAAAAGTTAATCAAACACCTTGAATTATAAATGCCTTTAAAAAGCAGCCAGCTTTTAAAAAATTCATCAAATGATTTTGGCTCTTAGCTACCTCGAGTGTGTTTTTTGAAGCGATATCTTGACAGTTCTGTTTTCCTATGTGGTTTAATTGGCTTACACCAAATGAAAAAGAAAAGTATGGCAGAAATAAAGTCAAAACAGAAAATATATTCAGTAGATATTTAGGAGGCAAGTCTACTATAGAAAAAGAGTTATTCGTCACCAAAAATTTCCCCTGGTTCTCTCTGTTTCTTTCACTCACATATAACACATACACGTGTGAATGATCAAATAGGGATTTAAATACACATTTTCTTGGTTTATTTAATTTATTATTATTTAATGGTTTGGTATGGTTTATTTAATGTCATGTATTATTAAGGGTCAACTGATTCATACTGGAATCTTCTGTGCAGTAATTCCTACATTTTAATATGCATAAGAATTGCCTGGATGTCTTACTGAAAAGCAGATCAGGATTTAGTAAATGGGGGGTGGGATGCTGATGCTGCATTTTTCTAACAAGGTCTTAGATGATGTCAATGAGGGATTTTTTTTGGGAAATGAAGTCGTGTAGCTAACAGGTTTATCTCTAAACCAGGGTCCCCTGTTTAAAAGAAACTGAAAAATGGTGGCAAAATGAATGGAAATTAAGGGACCGTGTAAATTCAGTGAACAAATGATTTCCTTGTAGCACCTTGAAGGGAACCCATAGTTCCCTTCCCATAAGAGAAAGTAACAAAAATCAACTCAGAGTGTATAGTTAATTAGAAATCCAACCACAATGCATAAAACAAGACTGAGAATAATTACGAAGCTGAAGTGTCTGCTAGGAACTTTAACCTGATAAAAATCTAAAAGTCCAGACAATACATCATTTGTTGCAGGCTGGTTCTGTACACTTTGGTGACATGAGGAAGCTTAGGTAGGCTCTGAAAAAAGTGTAGGGATTGCTTTGGTTAGGCCATCAAGATGAAGAAGACTAATAAATGGGATGGGAAGGAAGACACTGGAGTGAAATAGTGCCATGAGTACAAGTTCAGAGAAGAGTGTGGGAAGAGGGTTTTCATGGAAGTGTAAGTACAGTGGCCACGGGTTTGATTAGTCACAGAGAATATTCCTCCACAGGTAAGAAGTTTGGTCTTGATTGAAAACGTTATTGCAAGGCTTCTGAAGGAAGGAATCTGTGTGAAATATTGTCTTAGGAAAGGAGACTAAATGGAATAGAGCTGGAGAATTCTAGATCTCTTGATATTTTGCCATACATGGGAAAAACACTCAGCCTCTCTTTCTCTAGAAAGAGATAGAAAGAGTATTCTCTTTTGGGTACTTTCATGTTGTTTCATGATACAGGAATATTAATCTATGGTTGGCTTATAAAATGAATGGAAAGAGAGAGGCTCTTAGAGGTTAGAAAAGATTTGTGAAAAAGTTTCAGTAATAATTTGGGTATGAAGTGATGGGGATTTGCCTAAAATAAAGCTAGAGCATCCGGAACAAAAATGATCTCTTTTAAGAATAACTGTAAATGAAGCTTCAAAAGAACTTGAAAGGAGATGAAGCATCTGTGAATTTTGAACCTCTATGTAAAGTCAGACCACTAGAGAGTGTTTGTTTTGAGCGAGATACGATAAAAGGTTGTTTTGGGAAAAAATTCAAGCAAAACTTTGGCATCCTGAGAAAAATCTCATTTCATGAGACTTATCCTGACATGAAGCTTGTAGCCCCTTTTTATAAAATTAAAGGCAGTATGTTTTTGTGTGCATTCAAGTTGGTAAGCTTTTATCATGTGACTGAGTATGTGTGATAATAGGTGCAACCATGACTGAGGCCTACCTCAAAGACTGTCATTCAAAACCTAGCCAGTTGCCCATAGGCTGGCCTGGCTGGAGAACTCTTCCCGATGTGGATGCTTTACATCGGATTGTGACCCACAGGCCTAGCTATCCCTTCTCAGGAGGAAACTGAAAGTAAAACAATGAACAGCTAGGAAAGTCAGAGATTATACATGTTATGAGAATGGTCCCCTACAACCCCAATCCCTGGGGTACTGGAATTGCTGTGGTTTCCTTAGGGGGATTCTCTCTTGCCACAAAACCAGCCTGTGACTTTGTTGGGGTGGTTTGCTGGGCTTCCCTTCTTCCTGTATTCCCTCAGAGTAAGCTCCACTACTCCTCAGCTAACCCGAGCTTCACTCAATGCCACTTAGCCTGAAAATGCCTGACTCATACTCCTCTTTCCAGGTGTTCATACCAGTCCATTTTGTTAAAAGCCTCTACCTTGTCTATTCTTACCCTCTCTTGAGAGATTACGGTGAGTTCTTCAAGTCCAGCGCACGAGTAGTCACAGAGAGGCCTTGAAGTGAGTAGAAAACTAATATCCTACCTATAGGGTTTCCATTTTCTACTTCTGAGTAATCCAAGGTATCAGTAGAGAGGTCAGCTGAAAATCTCTTTTTGTGCAAGGTAACAGCAAAAATTTATTAGGCACACAAAGCAACCCCACTTGCATCCCGCCACCCAGAAAACAGGCACATTCACAAATCCATCCTAATATGGTAAATGTCTGGTGATATTCCTCCTCCAAGAAGCACCACTGTATATGACAACAAATAAGCATCTGAAGGTAATAACTACAACCATAAAAATGACACTTAAGTTCTGGATTAAAAAGTTTGTGTATAGGTTCAAGTAGGTATTAATGAGAAAAAATAATCCACGTCAGTAATTAGCTGGTTTAGTTAGTGGCATGTATTAAGTAATAGAGGTAAAATGCACGTGTATTAAAGGAATAATAATAAGTAAAATATATTTTACGGAATGCTTTTGCTTATGTTATTCAGAATGAACTTAATTTGAATGAAAGGTTAATTTTAAAATGAGAGGATACTGGGGTGCCTGGGTGGCTCAGTCAGTTAACTGTCCAACTTCACCTCAGGTCATGGTCTTGCAGTTCGAGGGTTTCAGACCTACGTTGGACTCTGTGCTGACAGCTCAGAGCCTGGAGCCTGCTTCAGATTCTGTGTCTCCCTCTCTCTCTGCCCCTCCCCTGCTCATGCTCTGTCTCTTTCTCTCAAAAATAAATAAACATGAAAAATAAAATTAAAAAAGATGAGAGGATATGTCATGATTCCCATGCCAAACCCAACCTTCATATTTTTTGCTGCTTTTTGTATTATTAAGCATAGTTTCCATATTTAAAAAAATTTTTTTTAACATTTATTCATTTTTGAGAGACAGAGACAGAGTACAAGCAGGGGAGGAGCAGAGAGAGAGGGAGACACGGAATCTGAAGCAGGCTCCAGGCTCTGAGCTGTCAGCACAGAGCCAGACACCAGGCTTGAACACACAAACTATGAGATCATGACCTGAGCCCAAGTCAAACACTTAACCAACTGAGCCACCCAGGCGCCCCAAACATAGTTTTCATAGTTTTAAAGGTTTGTAAAACAATAAATAAATAAATAAATAAATAAATAAATAAATAAAAAGATAAATATGCGACAGAGACCATATGTGGTCCACAAAACTTAAAATATTTCCTATTTGGTCTTTTACAGAATAAGTCTGCCAAACCCTACGTTATATAGATTTTTTTCCCCTTCCAAATAGATGCCCTTTATCACATCTTAACATAGTTAAATAAAATCTGGAAAGAATAGCAATCAGTGGACTAAAGATGCACAAAGTAGGTTTAACTTGTGATTTCAAGAAAAATGCGCTGAAAAATTGGGTCAAACGCCCCAACCATTTATCTAAACTACATTAAAAAAATTCCTTTCTGACCTACTTGGTCAGTATGATAAATGGACATCAGGAAACTGCTACCAGAGATGGTCTGACTGTGATCCTGGAGAAAAAGAGATCTTCTCATCCTTTAATAAGCTTAACTGAGATATGATTGCATCTTTTTCAAACTATATCCAATAGAAACTTCACTTAACCAGGTATGCAGTCAACCAGCATTTTCTTCTCAGTTTTGTGGAGAAGGTAGGGGTAGAAGGAACATATCTTAAAATATAAAGTTTATTAAAAAAAAAGCTTACTTTTTTCCTATTTTTTTGGTTGTTAAGATTTTTACTGTGGAATATTTTAAATATATAAAAAAGGTAGAATAGTATAATAGTATAATGTTAGAAAACTAGTAGGATAGTATAACATCAGAGTCTAATAAACTATAGAACAGTGTAAATAAAAATAAAATAAACCCCCATTTGTTTCCCACCCAGCCCAAACAATTATAAACCCATAGCTAAACTTATTTCACTGATATTTTACTCGCATATTTGTCCTCTCCCTGATTACTCTGAAATAAGCTGCAAATACATTAGTTCAACTGCAAAGTTTCAGTATGCATTCCTAAAATACACATAATCTTAAAATAAAAATCACTATACTATCAATATCATACCTTAAAATTAACAACAATTTTTAATATTATTAAACAGTCACTGTTCAAATTTCTACCCAAGAACAAATTTTGTAGATTTTGCAATTTCCAGGTCATGTCACAACTCCCTCCCCTTCCCAGATGCACCTTAAGCAGAATTGTCCCCTAGAGCCTACAACATTTAAAATAATTACAAATAAGTTTTGAAAGACGAAAGGTCTGTAATGCATTATAATACTATACCAGGACAAGAAGAGTATACTCATGTATTTCAAAGAAAGAGAGTCAGCAATTTTAAGAGAATATCACTTGGAAACAAAAAGAAACTCAGTTTTTGTTGAGCGCAGTAAAATATAACAAGAATACCTCAGTCCTAGAATATTGATTTATCGAGGTATAGCCTTGTTTACTATTTTCTGCATCATCATTGTCATTAGCAGAAATCCCTAAACAGAAAGAAGGATGACAATGAAAACTTCAGAGACCAAGTGAGAATGGAGGAAGAGCTGAAGGGATCTCAGGAGAACAACAAAATAAATGTAAGAATGATAATCCTCGCTGGCAGATTTGTATTAATTTTTGGACGTGTGTATCAATATATAAAATTGAATGAGACTCTCTAGACCAGTATGTCTCAACCTCAGCCTTAATGACATTTAGGGTTGGATAATTCTTTGCTGTCGGGAGCTGTCCTGGGAATTGTAAAGTGTTCTGCTGCATCTCCGGCCTCTCCCTACTAGGTGCTAGTAGCAAATCCCTTGCCTAGAAGCACCATGCTGCTGGACTGACGGTAGTGCTGGTGAGAACATACTGTTGGGCTCATATCTCCATAAACCCTGCTCTAAAAGGCCAAGGCGGCAAATGTGCTATTGCTTTGTGTCTTTGGACAATTTCTGCATCATCTTGACAACAGAAGCTCAAAATTATGTTTTGGATACCAAAGCATCTGTAATTAAACTCTTTGGACATTTGTTTTAATTATGCAATTTTGGGGTATAATCTTGAAGCACTATAAAATAAAACCAATCACTTTGCTAATGAGAGAAAGCTAATATATTTTTTTAAATGTTTATTTCTGAGAGAGAGAGACAGAGACAGAGACAGAGACAGAGTGTGAGCAGGGGAGGGGCAGAGAGAGAAAGAGGGAGACACAGAATCCAAAACAGGCTGCAGGCTCTGAGCTGTCAGCACAGAGACCGACACAGGGCTCAAACCCGTCAACAGTGAGATCATGACCTAAGCCGAAGCCAGATGCTCAATCGACTGAGCCACCCAGGCGCCCCAAGAGAGAAAGCTAATATTTAAACACATCAGAAACGTTTTTTGAAAGCTCCATCTATTTTTCTTTCCCATTCAAGTGTCAGGTAACTCCAGTTGGTTTCCTAGTTTAATTAAACAGAATAAAAAAGATCTACTAAAGAGTCCATGGCATTTAGATGTAGGGAAAAATAATGAGAAAAAGAAAAACAAAATTTAAATTAGTGTTAATAAATAGCAACCAATGTGCAAATTTTTAATGACAGAAAAGCCTGATTATGTTGGGGCTTTTTATAGTGGTGTGGACAAAAAAGCATCTGAGGATATGCAAAAAAATAATAAAAAGAAGCTCTTCTCTTTGGTTAGCTATATAATATGATTAGGGAAATGTTACAAGAGCCACATATAATGGTGTTTCCTTTGTGTTGGGATCTGTGGTTAAATTTACTATTTTCTCTAACACAAAAGCAGAAAGGTTTTTTTTGGTAGAGAAAAATAAATGAAATATGTCTGCTATGTGTTACATAGCAGCTTTACGTAATGAACAACTTCCCCAACAACATACTTACTGTCATGGCCATGACTAATTTCATAGAGTAGATGAGTCGGGGAGTAATCTACATTAGCCCAGTTAAAAACGGTGCAATACTATGCATGGAAAACTCTCATCCAGAAACTGTTTTATTGTTTCCAACGCATTTATAATTATCTGAAAATATTTTATTTATTGATTTGTTTTTGTATTGTCTGTATGTCAATGGGAATTGTAAACTACATGAGGGCAGGATATAATTTCTCTTCCTCACTACTGTATTGCCATTACCTACAACAGTAACTGACCCTTTGTAGTTGTTTAATATTTTTTGAAGGATGAATAAATTAATGAATGGTTATGATACATTTAGATATTATGAACCAGTAGCATATTTAAAAATTTTTAATTATGACCAAGATGTGGTCAGTACATTTGTTTTTCCAGATCTGGACACAAGTAAAAAGAAATTTAAAAAATTAAAAAAATTATCCACCATCATCGTCAGTACATGAAGAAAAAACATTTTAGCATAGAAATAGCAAGAGTAATTTCAAAATAATAAAAACATAGAATAAAGACAGGGCAGTTCAATAAACTCATCTCTAAGGATAACTTAGTCCACTGTTTTTATATCACTGATTTCATCATTGACCAGTGAAAACTTCAACACAGACCTGCACCAGCTTGCCCCCTGGGCTGTAGGGAGGTAGCTATAAAAAGTGGCTTTCCATCACGGTACATGAAGATGGCATGATTATCTGTTAATAATTGTTAATTTTATCATAAGCTCATGTTTCTCCAAGCTCCAGACTAGTTAGTCTAATGTTAAAATGTCAAACTATATATGTGGTAAAAGGTGCTTGGTAATCAGTTTTAGGGTTAGAGATTTGCCTTTATTTTCTTTGTTCTCATTGCCAAAGTTCTTCTTTCTCTATGTTCTAATATATCTTCTCAGCTTCCTTTGGTCTCCCACAAAAAGTTTAAACTATAGTGTGTATCTTTCCACCATTGGGCTGGATTGTCTTTTCCTCAGCAGAGACAGCTAGAGACATTCTATCGAGAGTGTTTTTATAGCCCAATTGATAATTAGGGTATTAGCATAATGAGATATAGACCTCTTTTCTTCTCTCCTGGGTAAGATTTATGTAACTTCAGAACATTGCATATGAATTCTAGATGTTATAAAGTTCAGCTATAGATTTGGCCTTTTTGGGAACAGAAACATCTTGTAATATACACAATGGTTATGGACAAAATAGTAGTTCTAAATGTGGAAATGCCAGAAACTTGTTGAGAGTTAGATAAGGAAATTAAGTAGGACCCCTAATGAGAAGAGCATCAAGTTTCTTTTGCTTTTCCTATTACTAGTACAGAACGCTACTTATTTCCTATGGGAAGTAGGTAGTTGTAATATTAGGGGGAGGGAAGGGGGACTTTCTCAGCTAGGACTCCTCATCTAAAACATACAACACAGAAAATCATTTCAGTGATTATTTAATGAATACTTACAAGGATGGTACATAAATAGTACCATTCTAGATGCACAGGTGCTAAGTCAATTCATTACTTGTGACATATGCTTTAGGACAGGAGGGTTTAATTCTCTCTAGGATCTGGCTCAGAAGGGTGTGGAGTAGTAGACTAAATTGGAAGAGGGTTAAGTAATTATAATAGGTTATAATAGGAACACAGATGCATTCTCACAATTTTGTAAGAATTCCACATGTTTGTGAGGTTAGTGCGCCTTTTCTGCTCTCAAGTTAGTGGCAGCTTTCAAAAGGGAAATTAATTTTTCTGATTTATTGAGAGCCAGAGTCATCTTAATCTTCATTATATTACAGGCGTTCTCTGGTCCTGCAAACAGACTGTTGATCCTCCTGGATGCTTACAAGCTGCCTGCTTCACAGGCACTTATTCATCAATTCAACAAATAGGTATTGGAGAAACATATGGATTAAATAACTGCACACGTGGCAGACCTTGGTGATAAACTGTATATATGACAAATAAAACCACTGCACAGTTAGAATGTATAGTCCAGCAAGCTCCACAGCTAACTCATCCCTTATATCCTCTCACCTCTACCCTTGCAAACCTGATTCATCTACACTCACTATCATGTTAATAGCACCACATTTACGCAGCTATCCAAACTTAAAACACGGTGCCATTTGTAAATCTTCCCTTTTTCTTACTCTCCATAAAGAGCTGGACTATAAATTCCACGGATTCTTTTTCTTTAGTGTCTTTTCTAATCTTTTGCTGAGGATTAGTTTAAATCCACATTACTTGTTATCTGGGTTATTTGAAGACTCTTTTGTTTATCTCCTTGCACAGGTGCCTCCCTCTATGAGAATACTTGTTCCTGAATGCAAATTTGGTCATTCCATCCCTCGTTTTAAAAAGCCTTCAATTCTTGCCCATTGAGTGTTGGAGGAAACCCTAATTTCTTGCCAAGAAATAGATCTGCATTTACTCATCTCCTGCTACTGCCTGCCTCCCACTCTACATTCCAAACATACTGAATACTGAATGTGCATTTCCTCAAACCGCCATGTTTTCTCTAGCCTCTACCTTTACACTAGCTGCCCCTTCCATCTGGAAGGCTGATTCCACAAACATCCCCTCGATCCTCTACCTCCCATACTGCCTTCAGGACTCAAGATAGGTGTCGTCTCCTTCAAAAAAGATATCTTTGACAGATTCCTCAATCTTAATCTTGATTTTATCTTAAGTTCTTAATGAATTGAATTGTACTCATGTGCATATTTATATCACTTCCTACATGTTTGCTTTCTTGTAGGCATGCTGATTACAAGACATAGTGACTGGTGTATAAATTATGGTCTCAATAAAGCTTGTTGAACAAATGAATATTAGTCAAAGCATAGACTGTCAATATTTAGTTGACAATGATGCTATTTATAACATAATCAAGATTTAATTTTAATGACTATTATGCCATAGGTTGAAAATGATTTCATATCAATATATCAATTAGGAAATATTTATGTGGAATAGGGAAACAAATGATGAATAAAAATGAAATATATTTGTATGTGTAAGTACGTGTCTGTGTGTGGATGGTTATTTCAACAGACATTATTGAAGACCTACAAAACCCTGGACTAGGATTAGAGTTACAAAGTTTGCAAAGATTCAGTTTAGTAGGTAAGCACAGATAATTTAATTGTAATATATTCAAATTAAATAGGCTGAGACTATTATCAGAAAGAGGAAGGATGCATGGACCAGCCTCGGGGTTCAGAGCAGGCTTGCTGGAAGGGTATATTTGAATAGGTTCAAAGAAGACGAATGAAGGGAATGAGAAGTTTTTGCCATGTGTGAAAATGTTTCTAGCTTTGACCATGAAATCTATCTAAGTTTTTCACTGGGAAATTATTACCTTTTATGGTTACCTTGGACCTTGGGAAAATGGGAAGGCAAAGATAGTCAATCACTGTAATCACACTGCTCTATGGCAAATATTTACTAAATGGATACATAAATATATGTGAATATGCTGATACAGGTAGGGACTATTATAACAAATCAATGTTCCATTTTGTGTCTGCAGCTACTTTACCAAACCACACCTGGTATTTTACACACACACACACACACACACACACACACACACACACACAATCATTTATCCTGTGGAACTGCCCCACAAAGTGAGTATTATTATCGTTATTTTACAGACTAGTGCACTCAGCTACAAGAATTTGATTAACCTACTTAAGGATAAATAACTAGTTAGTAACAGGGCCAACATTTGATTCTCAGTCTGTGTGAGGCCATACTTGTTCCACCATACACCATCACAGATATTAATGGCATTCATAAAGAGAATATTTTAATACATTGTAAGCCCTTTCTTTACCAACATTGAAAAATTTTTTTGAGAGAGAGAGAGAGGGAGAGAGAGAGAGAGAGAGAGAGAGAGAGAGAGAGAGAGAATGAGTGGGGGTGGGGCAGAGAAGGAAATACAGAATCTAAAGCAGGCTCCAGGTCCTGAGGTGTCAGCAAAGAGCCTGATGCGGGGCTCGAATTTGCCGACTGTTTAGATTATGACCTGAGCTGAAATAGCACATTTAACTGACTGAGCCACCCACGTGGGGAACAAACATTTTTGAAATATCTTAGAGGAAGAAGACTGCATTTATATAAATGACTGGAAAGATGAAAATTAAAAGGATTGAAACAAAAATATATTTAGTTGATAGCTAAGTAGAAGTAAAGTGATCTAAAGCATACCTTCAAAGACACTTAGCATCTGTGCACTGAAACGCTTGTTTGAACAAGTCCAACTGTGTTTCCTAACTATGCCAATCCTTTCCTTTGGCTAATACAGAATCCAGTTTACAGAATATATCAAACTGCAGCCTTCTTGCTGAGAGGAGCTGAACGCTCCTTTAATTTCCCAGCCAGGAGCTGGTATTTCATCATGAACCAGGCATATTAAATTTTTGTGTAAATGGAAAGACCACAATGTAGGCCATATGGCAGCTTCTCTTTGCAGAAGAGGAGAGACCTTCAAATCAAACTGTTAAGTCTGTGAACCATTTGATGTCACAGTCATTAGTTTGGGGGCATGGGCAAGAGATTTCTTTATCTTGTCTAAGTGTTCTTCCCTCCTTCCTATGCCCCATAAGAGTGATGGGTCCATTTATAGTTGAAAAAACAATCTAGGTCAAGCTTAAATCTATTATACTCTGAGTGAGACTTCCAGAAGTTTCTATTTCATAACAGATAGAAATATGCTACTTTAAAATCAATTTTCCAAGTCCACATTTGGGTCATGCTTCTCTGTGGAATGAGCTGGACAGATTTCAGATCACCACAAATGGGTTTTCTGAGGTGAAAGAGCAGGAGTAGTTTTTCATAATTTTTTTTCTCTAAAACAGACCAATTTCCCCTTCAACTTGGGATCTCTGCCCCAACTTTTACTTGGCATACCATTGTTTAGCTTTTACAATTCAGCACGGAGAATTACTTCATTCATCCATGTGGGAAATTTATATTACAGTCTAATGTGTGTCAGGTATATTCTAGGTGTTGGAGGTGTAGGACAAGGACCTTACTCTCTTGGAATTCACACTCTAGAGAAGGACACAGAAAACCTTGAATCAATAAGATGACTTGAAAAATGATGGTTGCTGTAGGAAAATAAAACAAGGTAATGTGATAGAGTGATAGTGCATGTCTAGCACATCATAGTCATTGGATTGTTGATGCTTCAGGACTTTTGATGTCTATTTTAATAATTTCCATTCATTTGTTTTAATGATTACGCTTTTCTTCAAAGATTTTCTTCTTCTCAGTTCAAAACATGTAAATATTTCTGAAGCTTTGATCTCAATTACAAGTTCCTCAGTGATATGTTCACAAACTCATTTTCTCTCCCCACTGCTGTTTTAGCAAATTCTTGTCCAAATCCCTGCAATTGTGGCAATGCCATAAATTACCAACCTTTTATTAGGGATCTTTAGTGAGAAGGCCAATCCCTTCATTCAGAGTCATTGGCAGAGTCAAGTCCCTTATGGCCATCCCTTTTATAGGATAATCATTTTTTCTGTTCTGTGGAGTCCCACCTACTCCCTCCCCCTGGCTACTCCCAGAGCCTCAAGTATTTGGTTCAGGCACAAGTGGGCCAATTAACACAGCAAATGCAAAGAATTGAACAATGAACCCAAGACAGCTTTCTAAAATGTTATCTTCTGGGCTGAAAATGAAATTTCACATCCCCTGGTGCCATTTGTTTTTCTCATTTTCACTGTTCTTATATCATTACAGATTTCTCACTCAGAAGCCAGTGGGAATTAGGTTGATTCTCAGGTATTTCTGGAGTCCTACAGACACAGACACTTTAAAAACAATAGATTTCATTTGGAAGTGTATTCCACTTAAACATTTCTACTGAATCGTTTCAGCTTTCAGTTTTATTAAAGGTATCCATATCTTGGCTTCTTATTTGTTTCTGTGATTCCAGTGCAAAATCTCAAGATTGTTACCTGAAAATGTAGCCAAGAACAATTATCACCAGTTTTTTCTTCTCTCCACAGTTTTAGTGACAAAAGGCCTTGGCTCAAAGATGTTCAAACTAATGATGGCAGGGATGCTAATTTTAGCATTTTTTTCCCTGAAAGAATGTATATTCTCTGGCAAAATTGCAAGGTATCAGTCTATACACACACGTTATATGCCTGTGTGTGCGTGTGCACACACACATGTGTGATGGTAATTATGACAAATGAGTGATTTAGGGATGCTTCATAGACCAGAAATGACCTAGGATTTGTTCAGCAGCACTCTGTGATCCTCTTATACATAATGTATCAGATACCATCAGTTCCCAGTCTTCTCTGACAAACTCTCTTCATTGCTTTGGGAAGATATACAAAAGCAAATTTAATTTTTAATTTTTGTCCAAATCCCTGCAATTTTGGCAATGGCATAAATTACTGACCTTTTATTAGGGATCTTTTAAATAAATCATTTTTATTTGTTTATTTATTAAATGTTTATTCACTTTGAAGGAATAAGAGAGCATGTGCATGTGTGCAAGTGGGGGAGGGGTAGAGAGAATCCCAAGCATGGTTCTGGATATCAGAGCAGAGCCCTACATGTGGCTTCATCTCATGAACCATGAGATCAGGACTGGAGGTGAAATCAAGAGTCAGATGCTTAATCGACTGAGCCACCTAGGTGCCCCTAAAGCTTTTGGTGTTTTAAACTTGCTAAATACATTCAAACATTTCAAAAAATGTATAATCCCCTGAAAAATAGGTGATAAAATGCAATTTAAAGTACATTAGACTTTTTCCACTTCATTATCTTTTTGCTGAACTATTCTGACTGGTAATTTCACTTTCCCTTCTAAGTAAATTCAACCACCAAGTTGTATCTCCATAGATAATAGGTCAAAATAGTCACACGTAATTGGAACAGGCTTAGAATTAGTAAATTCAGGTTATTTAGCAATAGTCACAAGAAATTTGTTTATGTGTGTATGTATGCATGCGATGTGTGTGATAATTCAATCTAAGAGGTAAGAATCTTTTTCTGAAATGCTATAAAGTAACATCATTGGCGAAAACTTGCAGAAAATGCACCTGTTACTCTATAAAGCATAGTAACCTGAAATAATGCATCTCTACCACTCCCAACCTCTGTGGCCCATGCATATCTCACGGTCCTCATTTGTACAATGTGGTAAGATAATGGATTAGATCCCTCCTAATTCTAAATTTTACAAAAATGTTTCTGAATAATTCAGTTTGTGAAGACATATATATTTGTTCTTCCACTCCTCCTAATGCATCTAAAAATTGATATTGAAAATGGTAAATATTATATATTTTGTAGTTATTTTAATCTAATATGGAGTTATATGATATATGTGAAATTACTTAATACAATTTCTGGCACGTCAAGCACTAGTTGTATGGATAATTTGGATTTGATGAAATCCTACAGTATTATTTCTTGTGTATGTGTATGTGTGTGTGTGTGTGTGTGTGTGTATGCAGGCACAAATACATGTATATATAGTGAAGAAGTTAGAATTTTCAGAGTTAAAGATATCTTTAATTTGAAAAAGCATTCAAGATTATTTATCCAACCCTGTGTCCCCACTTCCCACCATTCACACTTGATTTATAGTGAATTTCTTTGCTACTGGATTAAGAATAACATTGACTCCAGGGAATATACAAATTGACAATCAGATTCTCCAGTGCTGATTCACTCCACAGGAGCACTGACTCCATAATACCTCAGTGACATCTTATACATATATCAGCTGCTCTAGAGTATAACAGCACTGTTACTTTTGTTACTATCTAACATCACAGCACATACTATGTGCCAGGTGCTCTTCTAAGTATTTTATATATGTTAAATCGTTTCTTACTCTAAGCAAGCCTAATAAGGTAGGGATTATTATTATCCTGGTTTTACAGATTTGAAACAGAGGCTTGGGGAAGATCAGGACTTTCTTCAGGCCCAACAATATCTCAAGATCTGACGATAACACCTACACCCTTAAAGAGTATCCTTCTGTCACATTCCAAAGAGCTTCACAACCAGCCCCTGACACTTTCTATTTTTTCACTACTCATGAAAAAGAGTTGTAGTTAATTTTTATCCACTAGAGCATGAATCATCACAAAATCACCTGCTTACATTTCTTTTCAAAATGCCAGGGTCTTGTCTTAGAAAATACCCTCAAAGACAATACTACAAACAAAATATGCAACCTTCATTCATTCAAAAATACTGTGGATTCTAGAATAGGTCAGGACATTTTGGATGCTCAGAAAACTATTAAAACAAGCAAGCTAGCAAAAAGAATATATTCCAAGAGTCCAATTCCAACATAATCATAGCACTGAAAGGCTGTAGAGACTGTTTACCCTAATCTTATTTTGCAACTGATGAACTCAAGCCCTTAGATGTTAAACAAGTTGCCTAGGGACATGAAGTTGGGTCCATTGACAAAGATGGGACTAGAAAGAACTTTGGTTTTTGGATTCTGAATACTTTGCTACATCATGCTGTTTCCTAATCCTTTTATAGTTTTGTTCCTAAAGATAGAATTTGACCATTTAAATTGCAATATTATGAGAGAATAACGTAACAATAAAATATGCTTACGTTCCTCAGACATAACCTTTTAGACTGAATGTGGTTCAGTAGGGAATACCACTGGGGCAATTGTATAGTTTTAGCAATGTCGACCTTAAGACTTGAAGGGGAAGGTCTAAATTTAAGAGTAAGTAAAACCTGGGCACAGAATAAAAAGCCTCTGTTATTAGCACAAGTGGGAGGCCACTTGGAAAAGGAGCAAGCTAGAGATAGAGTTGAAATGAGGACACAGTGAGAAACCAGCCATCTGTCCACCAGCACTGATGCACATAAAGTAACCACAGGACACCATTGCTTTCCGAATGAACCTGTTCAAAGAGTGGATTCCGAAGATCATAAACAGTATGTGTTGGGCATTTATCAAATAAAACATTTACAATGTTTTAAACTCAAATACTACACTATGTTAAAGAGTCTGGCATGTTTCATATGCATATCTGTTAAGTCTTCCATAGGATAAAAATATGACTTTGAGAACATCAAAAAAATTGTTTCTAAATGTAATACTTAATGCCTCAGAAGATAACATTTATTATTCCCACAGAAAAATCCTCTTACTTCATCTCACCTCACTCTAGGCTAATAGCACAGGACAAAGGGAGAAAAAGGGAGAGGAAACCAAGACCATATTAAAACTAAAAATGTGAATCCCAGCTTTTCCCATGTAGTAGCTTTCTTGCACACTTAGTTGAAGTGTGCCTACCTAGAGACACCCTTCTCCCTTGTTTTCTCTCTTAGATTCCAAAAATACAATGAAGTATGACGATGGTCCTTAAAAAGGGTGTCATAACACAATAATAGTTTGCATAACTTTTATCCAAAGAACTCAAAATGCTTTACTAATGTTAGCTCATCATCATACCCAGCTGTGATGGAGGATGAACAGATCTGCCGAAGTAGGGCAAGAAGTCCTTAGTCAGCAAAGTTGTGCTCAGGCTTTGAAAGCCAAATGTGAGGCTGGAGAGCAAAAACCCAGAAGCATCAAAAGAAGCAACCAAAAAGGAATCTTGCTACTCTATTCAGCACTAAGTAAGATATTATCAAAATATTAAGTCTAATATCTGGTTCACATTTGTAACTTCTGTGAAGAACTTGTAGGAAGAACAAAGAAGCATAGACACTATAATTTTATGTTTGAAAAACTGAAAAGAAATATAAACAGAGATCACTTATTAAAGTTTGATATTTAACTTAATGATATGAAATATTATTCAATTAAAGGTGGCTCCAAAATTAGGTTCAATGCCACAATTTATTGAATGCTTATTCAATAAAAATGATGTATCAGGGAATATGCTAAGATTGAAGATACAAATAAAAATGTAAAATGATCTTCTATAAGTTTTCAGTATAATAGGAATCTCTTAGTCCTGTAGTTTCTGTGCATCTTTTATCTAAATGCTGCAAATAAATCACAAAGAAACATTAGAGATGGAGAGAAAATAAAAGAATATAAAAATATATAAAATAAAAAATAGTCTTAAAAAGATAGCCATAATTTAGTTTAAGTATGCCTTCACTGAAATATAGATAATTCCTATCATCACATTTGAGTCATGTCATCATTATGTTTATCAGAATGCTTGGAGATGCTCTGTCCAACACATCGTCCTCACTATTTTTTGATTAATTTGCTATTAACAATCTTTCATTTTAAAATTCCTATTTAGCCATTATTTCAATGGTCATATCCTAGGCCTCATTATCACCAATAACTTAACCAACTCTAAAACTTCCATACAGATCACCACTCTTTGTATTTCCAGCTCACTTTATTCTATTGCTCTAACCTTGACAATTTCTCTATCTTATAAGGACACCTAGCTCATTAATTCCACCTTTTGCTCACTGTTCAGCACGTTTCCACATGAACTAAGTTAGAATTCTTGACCTATCTCTAAGATACCCAACTTATAAATACATTATGGTCTACATATGTCCATCAGTTCTGTCTTCTGGACATCATTTTGAGCATAGCTCTTATAAGTCTTTCAACCTTTCTTTGTTCTAACAATACTGGCATTATTTTGTTCTTGGAACTCACCATGTATATTCCTGCTTCAGAAACTTTGCTCTTGCTATTTCTTATACTTTTCCTTCAGGTATTATATGGCTAGCTGTCTCTTTTTACCAAGGTCTATGCTCAACTGTTCTTTTGTCATCCTGCTTTATTACTCTTTTTCACGGCATCTACTACTACTTGAAATTATTTCATGCATTCATTTATTTTTTGACTATTGGTGGTCTATAACATCCATGAATGCTAAGGTTTTATCTTATTTGTTACTTAGCAAATAAGATATTTGTACAAGTATTTGACAAATACTTAGAATTCTGCCTAGAGCATTGAAGATTCTCAATATTTGGCTGTCGAAAGAAAAGTGAAAGGAATAAAGGAAAAAAAGGAAGGAAAGCAGTATCATTTCTCTCCTTTATGAAGTAAATAAACTCTTAGGGATATTTGGAGCTTAGCATGAGATAAGGACTTTTTGAAAAATTAGAATATTTCCAAGAAGACTAGAGATATGAATAGAGGTGAAATAACACCCTTTTATACCATTTTGGATACAACTGCCTTGTAAATCCCTTTCACCCCAATCTTACAGTAATCTAGAACTGTTTTATCCAACATGGTAGGCATTGACCACATGTAGTATTTATATTTAATCTAAATTAATTATAATATAATATTTAATAAAATTAAATATTTAATCTCTCAGTCACACTTGCATCAGATGCTCAATGACTGCCTATGGCTAGTGGCTTCCTTGTTGAATAGTATTGAGTAGAGAAAGTTTCTTTTACCACAGAATGTTCTCCTAGACAACATTCTCTAGATTCTCTTATTTTAAATCCTAGAACTATGTTATCTGATACCTAATATAGTAAGATTAATTTAAAATTATATAGATAGTAATTTAAATATTAATTGACACCACATTTCTCAAAAACAAATAATACCTTCTCTTTCATTTAGTTTAGCTTATAATTTACCATTATTTACATTGATTTCCTGTCTTGAGATAAAGACAATGAGTTTAATTCAGTATAACACCCACATGAAAGGGATGCTTAAGTGCTTTTCTTATTTTTAGGCTGGAGAGAAAGTAGAAGGAATAGAGATAAAGAGAAGAGACAAGGGAAAATATATTCATCCATTCATCCATCCATCCATCCATTTATCCACTTATTACACAAGTTTTTACTGAATGTGTTATATAGTTCAATCACTATGCTGTGGTACCTCATGTTTAAATTGAAAGAAACCATAGCATCTAAGCTCATAAAACTTATAATTTAATATGAAAGACTGACATATAAAATAATAATGAAAAAAATTCAATAGTAGGTTAAGGTTAAAGTGCTCTGAAAGCAGAAAGAAAGAATCATCTGCCAGGGAGATGAAAAAAATATTTGAGTAGTGTCTTAAAAAATGCAAGATGCAATGTGTTAGACTGTAGAGTGGAGAGGGATATTTTAACCAAAGGGATCATCTTTGCAAAAGCAACCTTTGCTTGCTTAAGAACTGGCAGTCTTTGTGGCCAGTTTAAGGGTATCTGGAGAGAAAGATAGGAGTTATGATTTGGAAGATACGTTGAGCCAGATTGTACAGAGTTTTTGAGATTATGTTAAAGGATTTGGATATTAATCTTCTTTATAAGAGGACAAGGGCCACAATTCAGATGATCCTTCTGGAAAGAATAGCCACAGAATGAATAAAAGCAGAGAGATCATGGTTCAGGAAGCCCCCTCTTCTGGGAACCCTGGGAAAGATGAATGGAATAGGAAATTGGGGGCTTCAAAGAAATGAGCCCATTGGTTCCTCTCCAGTCACAAATACAGATTTACTCTAAGGAGAAGATCTAAAGGAAACACAGTTTTTTCTTAGACCATGCTTATTGGTGATGTATACCCTTTTCCTCCAGGTATGTTTGACAGAAGGCCCTGCTTCTTTCTACTTTCTGAGATATGCATATAAACACAGAAACATCCCCCCCAAACCTTCCATCTGTTCTTTATCACCAGAAATTCCTTTAATAGTATATAAAGTTTATCAATGCAAAAGTTACCATTTGAGTGAAACAAGTAAAATGTGCATTCCAAAGACTATTAATCAAAATTTAGCAATTCATGTTTTCAAAAGGAAAAAGAATAATACCAAAAAGGTTCCATACTGTGATCGCAGAGTCTGATGAAGGGCTCCATCTCACGAACTGTGAGACCATGACCTGAGTTAAAACCAAGTCAGTCGCTTAACCAGCTGAGCCACCTAGGCATCCCTGATAAAATAATATTTTTTAAATATTCAAAATAATTTTATATTCTAAGACAGTGATCATAGCCTGCTAGATTTGTTTCATCTTGCAATAAATCCCTATATTTTCACTGAAATAATTTTCCCCAGTTTTTTTTTTTTTTTTTTTTTTGCTAAACAAAGCTGTGGTTATATGGTATTTGGTATAGATAGACTCCCAGGTGGGCTAAGATCTGTAAAAAGATCTGTCAGATCTGTCTTATCACTATTAAAATAATTATTTCATTAGGCTTGTCTAAGGAGAGAACAAATGAGGAAGCAAATACAATAAAACGAAAAAAATTTACAGGATGATTTATCATTTTTCTCTGCTGTGGCCATCTCCTCATAAATATAATGTAAGAATTAAGCTAATCAAGTTTTGAATTTACTATATGCAGATTCGTCACGGTCTCTAGAAAATCTGTGCCAGCTTCTAGAAATGTACAATGCACTAGAGGTGGAATCAACTGTAAACTACAGATTGGCAGATGCTTTAGTTCTCTTAAAAATAAGGAATAGTCACCATGACAGGATTGCCTGTGGTCTTTTAAAGCTCTGGCTCTAAATTTAAAAATGCCAGATGATCATTATCAGGCCAAATGCATTTTGGGCATAAAAATCCTAAACATACACATTAGCTATATAAAGTATCTGGCAGTCACTTCAAGGCTGGCAAAATATTAGACATGATGAACAGCACTTAAGATCAAACTATTTATAATGGCAACAATCATGGGAATTACTTTCCTTCTGGCAGGTTTGTCTCATATGACTAACCAAAAGAAGAACTTATGAGAGAGAGATATTTTGAAAGAAAAAAAGTTAGGACATGGAATCAATAGAATGCTTTGGTGTGTAAATAGAAATTGCGGCTAAGAGGTAAGTACACAGAGATACCAACGATAATGGAATACATAATATTCAAAAAATAGACAATTTTCTTCCAAATCATAAACTAATGAATAAAGATATATTGTTTGAAATTTTAATGAGGCACATTAATGACATTTTACGTTACTCAGTGGATAATGTATTAATAATATGTTTACTTTAATAGGAGGGTCAGGTAGAACATAAGAACAGATTTCCTTAGCTAATGTTTAAATGTTCTAGAGGACATTTTAGCTAATGTTTAATGTCTTAGAGGACAACCATCATGCTTTCTCATAGGATGGAGTGAGGTACAGTGGACAAATAGGCTTTAAGTTCAGATTTACAGTGGAGTTCGAAACGTGGCTCTGTTGCTTTTCAGGTATTGGCCTTGGCCAGGTTGCTTAACATCTCTGAGGTTTATTTTCTTCATACGTAAAAGGAGAATTATAAAATTTCCCTCAGAGGAAGAGTCAAGAAGGAGTCCAGGAACTCACCCTCACTCCTTAGCACCCCAAACTCATTTCCTCACCATCCACCTGGCCTGAGTCATGAGGACTGGTCTCTTAGGTGCTTTATCCTCATTCACCATCACTCCCAATGGGAAGCCCGGGACTCCCACATAATCAATTCTACATGCCTGGACCTAGCCCCCAAGTGGCTATATGGGCAGGAAAGTATTCTTCACACTTCTACTTAGCTTTAATTTTCCTAGAAGTGTTTATCACCAAGTGGTGACGTAGTTTAATATTTCACTAATTTAGCTTTCTCTATTTAATTTTTATTTCTAAAATTTAAGTACCCTATAAAATAAAAGCTACATGACTGTGGGGAATTTGATCCATTTTGCTCCCTGCTGAATCCTCAGGGACTATGAATGTGCCTAATACATAGTAAGCACTTATTCTATGTTCATTGTCTTGCAGTCTCTCCTTGGGACCTCTGTTGCTGAGAACACTGGATGAGATGGTGCGTGTGCTGACCTAAAATTTGTCCCCCAATCTACACACACACACACACACACACACACACACACACACACACATAGGGGGAAATATCCTAAAATTTCCATGGGTTAAAAACAAAACAAAACTAATTTGATCCAGAAATATAATTCCATATTATTGTAGAAATAAATCAAGTTAGGCACAGAATACAAAACTCGGAGTTTGATCTTTCTTTGAATAACCCACCCAAGCGCCCCTCTTCTATTCATTTTAAAATTTCATATCAGATACTTAAAGAGGTATAAATTATAAACCTTAACGTGAAATAAGTACAACTTGTTATTATTAGGTTTTAACTGCCTTTCATTACCTTCTTTGGAGTTTAACTTGAACACACATCAACTGTATATGTAAATGAATTGAAAGCAATGCAGACCTACTTTTTCCCATAAACAATCCATCAAAGGATTGTGCTTTCAGTACCCCGAGGCCCACTAATAGCCACTTCGGGTCCCCATAGTGAAAATACGAATGTGGCTATAAACATGGAACTCAAACAAAATATTATTTTACAGAATTTCTTACTGAAGTAAGTTGGGTTGAATAAGTATATATTAGAGTTTTATAGGAATAAACTATAGGGGAAAGAATGCTATTGAAATGTGGGATGACTTCAGTGGTAATTTTATAAGGCTAAGTTTAAAACTCATCATTTATGTCTTAAGAAATTAGGAGAATGGAAAAATATTTTATATAGAATTGTATTTTAATTTTTATAAATGTCTAGCAGTTGTAGAACATTTCATTCCTTTAAAAAATAAATCTCTTGGGGCGCCTGGGTGGCTCAGTTGGTTGAGCATCCGGCTTCAGCTCAGGTCATGATCTCGCGGTTCGTGGGTTCGAGCCCCGCATCAGGCTCTGTGCTGACAGCAGGTTCAGAGCCTGGAGCCTGTCTTCGGATTCTGTGTCTCCCTCTCTCTCTGACCCTCCCCTGCTCATGCTGTCTCTCTCTTTCTCAAAAAAAAAACCATAAAAAAATAAATCTCTTTTAGAAAATCTTATCATCTTTGTTATATATCACTTATTATTAATACAATTTGTTATTTAACATATTTGATATTCTGTAATTCTCTTATTCACATATGTTTGTTTTCTCTCCACCATTCCATCTCCAAATATTTCCATTTAAAAATTTTAACAACAGGGGCACCTGGGTGGCTCAGTTGGTTAAGTGTCAGACTTCGGCTCAGGTCGTGATCTCATGGCTTGGAAGTTCGAGCCCCACATCAGGCTCTGTGCTGACAGCTCCAAGCTTGGAGCTTGCTTTGAATTCAGTGTCTCCTTCTCTCTCTCCCTGCTGCTTCTCACTTGTGCTCAGTCTCTCTGTCTCTCAAAAATAAACATTTTTTAACAACAATGTAAATAAAAGACAACTCATGAACTATGAAATAACTTCAGACTTAAAGTGCAATCTATTTAGAAATAAGCAATAATAGTGGCACCTGGCTGGCTCAGTCACAAGAGCGTGTGGAACTTTATCTCAGGGTCATGAGCTCGAGCCCTTCGTGGGGTATAGACATTAATTAAAAAAAATAAAATTAAAATTTTTTTAAAACTATTTAAAGGAAGGAAGCAATAATAAATCTTCATCTAAAGAATTCAATGAAATTTGACTAAAGCAGTATAGTAGAATTTATATGTATTTAAATTGCAGTCATCAAATTTATATGTACTTAAGTAGTTGAAAATAAATATACTAATATTTTTCACTCAAGAAACTAAAAGAAAAAAGCAAAAACTAAAAACTAGGGGTGCCTGCGTGGCTTAGCTGGTTAACAGTCCGACTCTTGATTTTGGCTCAGGTCATGATCTCATGGTTTGTGAGTTTGAGCCCTGCATTGGGTTCTACGCTGTTAGCTCTTAGGTGCTTGGGATTCTCTCTCTCCCTCTCTTTCTCTGCTCCTACCCCACTCATACACTCCCCCCAAAATAAATTCACATTAAAAAACTAAAACCTAAAGAAAATAAAATATTTAATAAAGAAAAAATATCCAGAAATTAGTTAGAAGAAAAACTTCTTTCTTTGAAAGCACCATGAGAAAAGAACAAATATTAACGCAAGCGATTCAGGAAAAAAAGTGACAAAATAAAAAAGAACTGTGCTATGGAAAAGATTATAGATTTATATATATTACAGATTTAGAGGAGATTAAACAAACATGAGAGGGCTTTCAGTTTTATTTCTGACATATTTGGAAGTTCTTATTCCCTTTGAATAAAATAAAATAAAAACAAAATAAATGGAGAGATAGTCCATACATTTGGACAGGAAGACATAAAATTAAAGTGTCAAGATATAAGTTCTTCCCAGTTTGATCTATAGATTCAATTCAATCCAAATCAAAATCCTAGCAAGTTATTTTATGGATTATTAATAAATTGATTCTAATTTTATGTGGAGATGCAAAAGACCCAGAATAGGCAACATAATATGGAAGAAGAACAAAGTTGGAGGATTGATGCTGCCCAACTTCAAGATTTACTACAAAGCTACAGGAATCAAGAAAGACAGTGTGGTATTGGTGTAAAACTAGACAGCTAGATCAGGAAACAAAAACAAAAACAAAAACAAAAACAAACAGAGAGCCGAGAAATAGACCTCTTTAAATATAGTAAAATTATCTTTGATAAAGGAATACCAATACAATGGAGAAAAGACAGTCTCTTCAACAAATGGTCCTGGAACAACTGGACATACACACACACACAAATTAATCTAGGCATAGCCTTTATACCATTTGCAAAGTTAAGTCAAAATATATCATAAACCTAAAGGTAAAATACAAACTATAAAACTCCTAGAAGATAACATAGGAGAAATCTAGATAACCTTGGGCATGCTAATGTTTTTCTTAGATACAATACTAAGGACACAATCTATAAAAGAAATAATTGATAAACTAGACTTCATTAAAATTAAAAACTTCTGCTCTGCAAAGAAAATGTCAACAAAAGAATGAGAAGACAATCCACAGACTGTAAGAAAATACTTGCAAAATATACATTTGATAAAAAAACTTTTATCTAAAAACATACAAAGAAGTCTTAAAACTCAACAAGAAAACAAACAACTTGATTAAAATGGACCAAAGATCTTAACAGATACCCCAATTAAGAATATATAACACATGAGAAATAAGCATATGAAAAGATGTTGCACATAATATGTCATCAGGTAAATGCAAATTAAAACAATAAGATATCACTATACATGTATTAGAATGGCCAAAATCCAGAACACTGACAACGCAAAATAAATACTAGTGAGCATTTGGAGCTACACTAACTCTCATTCATTGCTGGTAGGAATGCAAAATAGTATAGGCACTTTGAAAGACAGTTTGGCAGATACTTAAAAAACTAAAAATACTCTCACAATATAATCTAGTAATCACACTCCTTAGTATTTATCCAAAGGAGTTGAAAACATGTCCACAAAAAACTTGGATGTTTATAGCAGCTTTATTCATAATTGCCAAAACTTGGAAACAACCAAGATGTTTTTCCGGAGGTGAATGGATAAATACACTGTGGAATATTATTCACCACTAGAAAGAAACAAGCTGTCAAGCAATAAAAAGACATGTGCAAACCTTAAATGCATATCACTAGCTGAATGAAGATAATCTAAAAGGCCACATATTGTATTATTATAACATATGATATTTCTGAAAAGGCAAAACCATGGAGGCAATAAAAAGTTCAGTGATTGTTGGGCAGATGGAGAAGAGACAAATAGGGAAAGCACAGAGGACTTTTAGGACAGTGAAAATACTCTGTATGATATTACAGTGATGTATATATGTCATTATACATTTGTCTAAAATCATCAAATATACCATTCAAGAATGAATGCTAAGGTAAACCATGGACTTGAGGTGATTATGCTGTATTAATGTAGGTTCATTCCTGGTGCCATTCTGGTGAGTTATTAAAAAATTTGTTTATTGTTTAAGTATTTTTGAGAGAGAGAGAGAGAGACAGACAGACAGACAGACAGAGTGAGCAAGGGAGGGGCAAAGATAGAGGGAGACACAGAATCTGAAGCAGGCTCCAAGCTCCGAGCTATCAGCACAGAGCCCAATGCAGAGCTCGAACTCGCAAACCACGAGATCATGACCTGAGCCAAAGTTGGACACTCAACCGACTGAGCCATCCAAGTGCCCCAGGTGAGTGATGTTAATGATGTGGAGGGTGAGCAGGTGTGGGGGCAGGGACTACATGGAGAATCTCTGTACTTTCTGTTCAATTTTGTGGTAACCCTAAAGCTGTACTAAAAATCACAGTTTTTAAAAAATACAGAAATAACCCCTTGCATATATGATCAAATGAGTTTTAACAAGGGTGATGAGATTATTTAAAAGTAAAGGACAGTCTTTCCAACAAGTGGTGCTGGGAAAACTAGACATCCATATGCCAAGAATATAGCTAAACCAATACCTAACACTATAGATAAAAATTAACTAAAAATGGACCAAAGACCTACATGTAAGACCTAAAACTATATAAAACTCTTAGAAGAAAACCTGAAGGAAGCTCCACAACATTGGATTTGGCATGATTTCATGGAAAGACATCAAAGGCACAGGTAAATAAAGAAAACAGAAATATTGGGCTTCATGAAAGTTAAAAAAAAAATGTGCGTCAAAATACACTATCAACAGAATAAAAAGTCAAATAAAATATTTTCAACTCATGTATCTGATCAGAGGTTAATATCCAAAATATATAGAAAACTCCTAAAAATCAACACCAAACAACCTGATTCAAAAATAGGCGAAGAATTTGAATAGATATTTCTCCAAAGAAAATATACAAATGACTAACAGACGTGAAAATATGCTCAGCATCATGAATCGTTAGGGAAATGCAAATCAAAACAGTAAGGCAATACCAACTCACACCTATTAGGAAGATTACTAGCAAAAAACAAAAAATTACAAGTGTTGAAAACGTGGAGAAATTGGAACACTTGTGTGCTGCTGGTGAGAATGTAACTATGGAAAACAGTATGAGGATTCCTCAAAAAATTAAAAAATAGAATTACCATATGATCCAGCAATTTTACTTGTGAGTATATACTTAAAGGAATTGAAAATTGGGTCTCAAAGAGATATTTATACATCTATGTTCATAGCAGCACTAATTACAGTAGCTATAAATGTGAGAGTAACCCAGTTGTTAATTAATGAATGAATATATAAAATGTGATACAGACATACAATAAAACATTACTCAGCCTTAAAAAGAAAAGAGATTTTGACATATGCTACAACATGGATGAACCTGGAAGACACTATGCTAAATGAAAGAAGCCAGTCACAAAAAGATAAGTGCTATATGATTCTACTTATGTGAGATACTTAGAGTAATAAAAAAAAATCACAGAGACAGAAAATAGAAAAGTGATTGCCAAGGGCTGGAAGGAAGGGGGAAATGGGGATTTATTGTTTAATAGACACAGAGCTGCAATTTTACAAGATGAAAAGTTCTGGAGATGGATGGTGGTACTGGCAGTATATATGAGTGTGTTTAATACCACTAAACCATACACTTAGTAATAGTTAAGATGGCAGATTTTATGTTTGTGTATTTTGCCACAGTAAAAAAATATATATATAAAAAAAGGTACAGGGCAATAAAACGATAAAGTTAATACTAATCAAAAGAAAGCTAGAGTAGCTGTATTCATTTTGGACAAAGCAGATTTCAGGACAATAAAAATACCAGGAATAAAATAGGGCATTACATGATGATAAGGGGCCAGTTATCCAAGTAGATATAACAATCCTAAACATGTACGGGCTCAACAACAGAATGTCAAAATACCTGAGGAAAAAACTGATGGTCCTGAAAAGAGAAATGAACAAATTCTTTATTATAATTGTAGACTTCAACACCCCTCTTCTATTAATTGGTAGATCAAGCAGGCTAAAATACAGCAAGGACATAGTTGGTTTGACCTGCAGTATCAATTAACTTGATCCAATTGACATTTATAGAATGCTCCATCCAATATAGCAGAGTATACATTCTCCTCAAGCTCATATGAAACATCCATCAAGATACAAAGCCATAATATATAAACTAGCAAACATAAAATAATGGAAACCATACAAAGTAAATTCCCAGGTCACAGTGGAATTAAACTAGAAGTTGACAATGAAAAAATAGCTCAAAAATCCCCAAATATTTAAAAGACTTTAAATAGTATATAGGAAGAGAAGAAGTCTCAAAAGAAATCAAACAGACATTTGAGCTACATAAAAATAAAATATGACATCAAATTTGTGGGAGGCAGGAAAAGCAATAATATTTAGAGAAGAATTTATAGTATATAGCACTAAATACATAGAAAGAAGAGAGATATGCATCAGTAATATAAGCTTCCATTTTAACAACTATAGCAAGGAGCAATTTAAGCCTAAAACTAGAAGAATATAGAAATAATAAAAGAGTAGAAATCAATAAAATTGAAAACAGAAAACAATGGAGAACATCAATGAAAACAAAATCTAGTTTTTAAAAAAGATTTTCAATATTTTTTTCTAGGAAAGTTAATGAGAGAGAGAGAGAGGGAGAGAGAAAGAGAAAGAACATAAATTATCAACATCAAAAATGAAAGTGATAATTACTATGATCCTGGAGTAATTAAAAAGGAGTAATAAAAGAATACAACAATGGTCCTAGAGTAATTAAAAAAGGGTAAAAAAAGAACACAACAAACAACTTTATGTCTATAAATTTGAAAATTTAGATGAAATGGAGCAATTCCCGGAAAGTATAAACTAAATTCACATAATGAGAAATACATAGATGAATAATCTTGTGTCTGTTAAGGAAATTGAATCAATAATTAACAACCTGCAAAATATGAATCACATGTTTCCACTAATGGATTCTGCCAAATATAAAAGGAAGTAACAATATCAATTCTCCACAATTTTTTCCAGAAAATAGAAGCAGAGAGAACATTTTCTATTTCATTCTATGAAGTGAGAATTATTTTTTTATGTTTACTTATTTTTGACAGACAGAGAGAAAGAGCACATGAGCTAGGGAGGGGCAGAGAGAGAGAGAGAGAGAGAGAAGACACAAAGCCGGCTCTAAGCTAACAGTGGAGAGCCCAATGCGGCGCTCAAATTCAGGAACCATGAGATTATAACTTGGGCTGAAACCTGATGTTTAACCAACTGAGCCACCCAGGCACTCCTGATGTGAGAATTATTTTAATATGAAACCCAAATGAAACCCAACCCAACCCAAACCAAACCATTTTGAGAGAGAGAGAGAGAGAGAGAGAGAGAGAGAGAGAGCACATGAGTGAGCAGGGGAGGGGCAGAGAGAGAGGGAGATAGAGGATCTGAAGCAGGCTCTACACTGACAACAGAGAGCCTGATGCGGGGCTTGAACTCATGAACTGTGAGATGATGTCCTGAGCTGAAGTCAGACACTTAACCAACTAAGCCACCCAGGTGCCCCAGATTTCTTACTTTTGAGTGAAGTATTACAGATAAACAGGAAAAGAAGGTCAAAATAATACACATGGTAATGGATTAGAGTTGGAAATATCAGTATGAGCTCATATTTAGCTTAACATGGGTACAGATGGATACACATAAAAATGTTTATTACACATATGTGTATATACATGTTATATGAATATATATCTCTTTGCTTTGTCATCTGAGAGGGTCTAGAAGTAATGAAAGCCCAGTAGTAATGAATACACCTGGTGTTCAGATCTTTGTTTCTAAAACTACTCTCCAATGAACAGAACCAGACATCCTTGGTGGAATGGCTGAATCTATGACTGGGTAGGAAATATACAAAATAAGCCAGGTGCATCTTCTAGTGCCAGAAAAAAAAAATCTCAACAAGACAGAACAAAAATAAAAACCTCAAACTCACAATAATAGGAATGTTGCCAAGGTACACAGTCCAAATGGCCAAAGCTTGAACAATTTGAGCAATACAGTTAATAAAGTAGAATTGGACCCTTGTGCACTGTTGGTGGGAATAAAAACAGGTGGAGCCACTGTGGAAGACAGTATGGAGGTTCCTCAAAAAATTAAAAATAACAGTACCCTACAATCCAGTAATTGTACTACTGGGTATTTACCCAAAGAATAAAAAAACACGAATTCAAGGGGATATATGCACCATATGCTTACTGCAGCATAATTTACAATGTCTAAAACATGGAAGCAGCCCAAGTGTCCGTCAATGGATGAATGGTTAAAGGTGTGGTATGTATACAATGGAATATTATTCAGCCATAAAAAGAATGAAATCTCGCCATTTGCAACAATATGGATAAAGCTGGAGAGTATAATACTAAGAAAAATAAGTCAGTGAAAGACAAATACCTTATGACTTCACTCATATGTGGAATTTGAGAAACAAAACAACTAACAAAGGAAAAGAGAAAGAGCGAAACCAAAAAAAAAAAAAAAACAGACTCTTAACCATAGAGAACAAACAGATGGTTACCAGAGGGGAGGTGAGTGCAGGGAAGAGGGAAAATAGGTAAAAGGGATTAAGAGTACACTTATCTGGATCACCACTGAGCAACATATGGAACTGTGGAATTACTATATTGTAAACCTGAAACTACTATTAACACCATACAAAGGAATTAAAAACAGATAAAGTAGTATTGAATTATAAACCAAATTATAAAATGTCCATCAGTCCATACTGATGTATAAAAAGGATTTAATAGATAAATAAAAATGTAAGACACTAAATAAATTTCCCACTTAGAATAATTTCAAGTAATTTATGTACATAGTCTGCCCTTAAGAAGTGGAACATTATTCCCCAGTCCTTAGTCATTGGATATGCTTAGTTACTGTCTTTCAAACAGAGAAGTATGGTGTGTGGAGGAAAAAAAGTAACTTTATAGTGGAGAAGCCTGAAAAACACTACCTCTATCCAAGTGATCAAGGTTAACATCAACAGTGATAAGACATATTGATAGCAGATACCTTGGATATTATGTGCAGATAATGGCCCTTTTTGTGTGTGGTCGTCTTTCCAAAAAAATTACCCCAATCTAATCGTGAAATCATCAGAGAAATCCCAACTGAGGGACATTCTATAAATACCTTACTAATGTTCCTCAAAATTGTGAAGTTCATGAAAAACAAGGAAAGTCTAAGAAACTTTAAAAACCAAGAGAAACCAGAGGACGTTACAAGTAAATGTGATCCTGAATAAAAAGAGGATATTAGGTAAAAACTGGGAAAATATGAATGAAGTGTGTGCTTTATTAGATACATATTAATAATAATGTATCAATATTGATTCATTAATTATGACAAATGTATCATACTAATGGTAAATACTAATAATAGAAAACTGGGTAGGAGATATATGGAATTCTCTGTATAATGTTTGTAATCATTTTGTATCTAAAATTGTTCAAAAATTAAAAATTAAGTGTTTATTGAAAATAAAAAGGGAAATATGTGTGCATATATATATATATATATAGGCTCTTGCATCAGATTTTTTCTTAAGCTTTTCAGTATTATGAACAATTGAATTAGATGAACTAAATGATTACTCATAAAGAAGTAGAAACCTGGAGTACTTTAATAACTATAGAAGACAGAGAATCAGACACAAGTGGCTTTACTTGTGAAACCTAAGAAGGCTTCAAATAACAGGTAATGACTACATTGTGTAAACTTCCTTATAATAGAGAATACATTTTTAAGAAAGTTTTCTTATTCTCTCCAAGAAGTAAACAAAACCTGATATCCAAAATCAGCTAGGGGGTCACAAAAATAACGACCATAACAATAAATAACAGCCCCAATTTCACTTATAAACAGAGATGCTACAATGTGTTCAAAATAATAATATATCAGGACAAACTAGTTTTTATCCCATTAATGATCTTGTGACTCAACACAAGGATATTCATTACTGTAAACTGACTTCACTAATAGTGTAACCCACTTAAACCTAGGGAGGAAAGTGTTCTAGTCTTTGTATAAAACCTTATTACTAGCAAATATAACTGTAATTAAAAGCTCCTTTGAAATGACAAAATGTATGTCAAATGTAAAAATACATTCTTTTAGGGGCGCCTGGGTGGCTCAGTCTGTTGGGTGTCTGGCTTCGGCTCAGGTCATGATCGCACGGTTCGTGGGTTCGAGCCCCCCATTGGGCTCTGTGCTGACAGCTCAGAGCCTGGAGCCTGCTTCAGATTCTGTGTCTCCCTCTCTCTCTGTCCCTCCCCTGCTCGTGCTGTCTCTCTCTGTCTCTCGAAAATAAATAAAAAACATAAAAAAAATTTAATAAAAAAATACATTCTTTTAAAAAAATTTTAAATATTTATTTGTTTTTGAGAACAGAGAGAGACAGAGCGTGAGCAGGGGAGGGGGAGAGAGAGAGAGGGAGTCACAGAATTTGAAGTATGCTCCAGGCTCTGAGCTGTCAGCACAGAGCCCTGTGCGGGGCTTGAACTCATGGACCATGAGATCATGACCTGAGCCAACATCTGACGCTTAACTGACTGAGACACCCAGGCGTCCCATAAAAATACATTCTTAAAGCATAATAACACTTCCAGAAAGTCCTTTCTAGATGTTTCTTCAAAATATTTATCACACCCATTAATTGCCTCAAAAATGTTTTTCCTCCCAAACCACCTTTCCCCAAACTTGGCCTGTACATGCATACTTTTATTTCTTACCCCATCAATTACCCTGTTTTTCTTTATTTTAATATTAATTCTCTGGGCTTTCTAAAGGAGAATTTTTTGGTTCTTAGCTTTTTCAAATCTCCTTTTTCCTTAGCACAATCTGCACAAAAGGCTAAGGGGCTGATGAGGAGATAAAGGATCATGGCAAAGACGAGTAGGAAGAAAGAGAAGCTGGAAACTTCAAAACTATCCTTCATGGGTGAGAGGGAAAGTCAAGGAAGCTAATTATCTTGAGTGGATATATTTTAGTCAGCTACAACAGGTTAATGGATAAGAACCTTATGGTTATTTTGATACATTCCAAAAAAAGCATTTAATAAAATCAAAACTTCTCCTAGTTAATACTTCTTAACTGTTATTGAAGAAAACTTCTTAAACTCAGCATCAATTTATTTTCTATGACAAAAGAATTCATTGCCTTTTTCTCAACTGTTACTAATCTGACTTGAATACTTTTTAAATGATTACTAATTGTTTTTCAGGGGACCAGATATACTGATTGACTAGTCTCTAATGAACAAATAAAAATCTATCCCCAGTCTGAACTTAGTGAATCAGAATCTCTGATGGGCGGGGCCTAGGGATTTTGGCTTTAAAGAGCTCTCTGAGGATTCTGATGTACACATTTCTTACCATCCAGATAGGAAACTACACTATTAATTTCAGTATGAGGTAGACTGAGACCAGGATTCTGGAAAGCTATGAGAGGTACTATGGAGACAAAAAGGTGAGAGACATTGATTCTCACTGAGAACCCTTCTGAAGATGGCATATTATAAAGTCTGTGAAGGATGAACGCAAAGTAATAAGGATCATTTTCCTTCTCAGTTATGAGAAGGGAAAGAGATTCACTTGAATTGCCTCTTACAGGATAAACCTGTGGATATTTGAAGACAGACTTCCTGTCTTTTTCTAAGAAAAGCATTTCAGTTTTCTAGTGTTGGGGAATATTTAAACATCAAATTTGCCAGGTCCTGATACTGTAGTACCAAAGGCCTAATATTAATCATTAAGTTTCTAAGGTGTTAACAGAATTGGCAGAAACTAAGAAAAGTGTGTAGAGTGTTCCCCTTCTTTTTTTTTTTTATAGTGTTCTCCTTTTGTTTGTTCTAACATTATTTCCTCTATGCAAGAGCCTCAAATGGTCATATATTAGCAAAATGGCTCCTTTATTGCTGTTTTACTTTTTGCTTTACCTCGATCTGGAAGCATCTTTGATTGGAATGATTAAAGCCCCTCTGGGAATCAGCGTGTATACTAGAAAAGGCACAGAATATATGTTTTTTCCCCCTGATATATAAAATCTAGTGGACTTAATATGTATATATTTTCCTGAGGATTCTCTTTGTTTACTGAGATGCAATTGACACATTATGTTAGTTTCAGGTATACGACTATAGAGAGAAACATGGAGTCAAGCAGTTACTTGTGTCAAGCAGTAACTTATGTCAGTGACACAAGAACCAAGGGCATTGCAGCTAAGATCAGATACCACTGAAAGCAGCCCGAGCCGACAACACATTCAGAACTGATGCTCAGCAGTAACAGGAAGTCTGCAAAGGCCCAGGACTCATTAAATCCCTTTAAAAAAGGAGGAGGACTTTCAGGACACTGACCCTTTCATGTGTGACCACATGAAACATGGAGGGTTCAAGGGCAGCGGCCACCAAAGGCTCTGATTGATTGATCTCCGATCCGAACAGAGATCCTCCACTGCTTGAACAAAATAAGCGGCACATGCTGAGAGCTGATCTGGACAGACCTAAGCCGTATCTATCTCAACGGTGCATCCAGAGACCAATTTCATGTTTGGTTTGTTATTTTCCTACCCCCGTTCTATCTTGTTTGATGTGTAATTTGTCTTGTGATTTTCTTTGTGTGACATGTAAGAAGCCAAGTTAAACAAGTAGTGAAATGTCATTGAGTATGGAATACTGAACCTGCTTTATAATCATATTAACATTGCTTTATGATCAATAAAGCAGACATTGTAGAAAGACATAACTTGTCTTTGAGATTTGTATATAGTGGGAAATGATCACTACAATGAATCTAGGTAACATATGTCACCTTATATAGTTACAAAATTTTTTTTCCTTCTGATGAGAACTTTGAAGATCTACTCCCTTAGCAACTTTCAAATATGTACTCCAGTACAATTAGCTATTGTCACAATGATGTATATGATTCAGCATATTATTAAAGAAATATTTCAAAGTTTTGCAGAAAGGATAAAATCTTCCATGAGTGATGGTGATAAACTTGTCTCTTCAGGGGAAAAATACAGAATCTTATCTCATACTATACTCACAAATATATGTTGGATGTATTAATACTAAAATAAAAATATAATTGAAGTATGTTTAATCATAAATATAGTAAATTTTAATAAAATAGTAATAAAATATAAAACCAAACAAAATGGAGGTAAAGATGAAAAACATTTTCATAACTTTGCAGGTACAAAACCCACTTAAGGAACACAAAATCTCTAATGCTATAAAGGAAAGGAGAGGCAGGTTCAAGTCAAGGCAACAATAATAAAGATCAGAATGACAAAAGGAAAGTTAGATAGTTACAAAAGAAATCACAATCTTGAAGTAAATAGTTAAAGCCTATCAAAAATACATTAAGAACATTTCTGTAAATTGGTTTTAAAACGGTAAAAAATATACTAGAAAAATATGCAAGGAATAGAAACAGAAAAATAAAGTACAAATAATTAATAAATATGAAGAAATGCTTCAACCTCAATATTAATAATGAAAATGCACACTAAACAAGAAGTGGATGCCATTTTTACTTAGTAAGAGGTCAAAAGTAAAAATGAATTGGCGAGGCATGTAGAAACAGGCAGGCTCAGGCTCATCAAAGACAATTTGGCGTTTACCTTATTTTAAAAATATGCAGTCTTTGATCCAGTTATTCAACTTTTAGGCAAGTTTTATACATGTGCACAAATATAAGTATATATCCTCTAATAGTAAAAAGTTGGCAACAATTTAAATTTTCAGATTTTTAGCAAGGCAAATTTCCACTTGTGATGGTTAGTTTTATGTGTCAACTTGACTGGCCACAGGGTGCCCAAATAATTTTTTGGATGTGTCTGTGAGGGTTTCCAGTTAAGATTAGTATTTGGATCAGTGGACTCAGTAAAGTAATTTGTCCTCCTCAGTTTGTGGGTATCAACCAATCCATTGCAGGTGTGAACAGAACAAAAGTAGGAGGAAGGGGGAGTTTTCCTTCTTTTCCTATCTTTCCTCTTTTCCTATCTCACTGCTTGAGCCAACATCTCATCTCATCTTCTGCCCTCAGACTGGGATGTACATCATCAACTCCTCTGCTTCTCAGCCTTTGGAACCAGATTAAATTATACCATCAGCTTTCCTGGGTCTCCAGTTTGTAAATGGCAGGTCATCAGCCTCCATATTTGCATAAGCCAATTCCTCATAATAACTCTCCTTTTGTGTATATATTATCCTATTGGTTCTGTTTTTCTGGAGATCCCTGACTTACACATCACTCAACTAGAAGCTACATTTCTCAGCCTTTCTTACAACTAGAAGTACTTCTATAACTAAATTCTGGCCAATCAGATATAAATAAGCAGTGATAGTGAGAATTCTGAGCATACCTCTAAATAGAGAAACTGCTCACTCTTCAGTTCTTCTGTCCCGCTCTCCCTCTCCTATGGGCCATATCAAACATAATGGAGAGGAACCAGTTCCTCTTGTATAAATGAGAAAAACACTCTTGAGGACGGCAGACCAACAAAATAAAATGAAATCTGGGTCCCTGAAACTGTCCTGGGGAGAGCCATCTGACCCTCCTGGGACTTCTGTGTGAGACAAAATATACTTTTCATCTGCTTTAAGCCACTGTTAATCCAGTTTGTGAAGATAAAAAGATACTTTAACTGATCCAGTAGTGAATGTACAGACACTGAACGTGTGACACTGAAATGTGAAACATACCATTATAGACACTTTTATAAGAATTCAAATACAAAGTCATAGTCAAACCCCACAAATCAGCATTCTGACATCTCCAAAATTTGGATGAAGATACATAACCAAGGCAACTTATACTTCATCTCATTTTGTTTTTCACTAACCTCCGAAGTAAGAGCCATCTGTCAGCTTCATTTCTTTACTGGATTTTGTGATGACACCAGCAACACCATGTTGAATGAAATACATTTTTTTACCCACCGCTCCTTCTCGTATGATATAATCTCCGGGTTGAAACACCTCAAATCTCAACTTGCTCAGCATGGCGGTCACGAAATTGGGATCTGCATTAGCAAACAGTGGCATTGTAGCCACTAGTTTCCGACAGTTGAAGTTGACAATCTCCTAAAGATGGCAAGAGTAAACCAATATTAAGAGATATATTAATCATATCAGAGAGAAAAGCACGCCCTTAAATTAAAATCTACATATAGCAGTTTTGCAATTTAAACTCAGAACCAAAGATACATAAATTCTAAAAATCTGCACATCTCTTCAAAGTCAGAAATGATGGTCTATTTTGGTGTTGGAATTTTATATTCACAGCACCTAGTATAGTATAGATATATATTAAACATTCTTATTAAAATGTGAATTAAATGTATATACCTCACCTTTTATACCTTCCCATTCCTTTGCTATACTCTATGTAAAATTAGAACTCAAATGTGGAAGAGTTTCAGTCTCCCTTTGATCTTATTTTATGAAGAAAAGAAGTCACACTACCCCCTATTAGCTATAATACTGCTGCTTCTGTGCTCCGTTGTATTGTTGAGTGATCTAACTTGTACCTACTGACCAGAATTCTGAAACAAAGACCCAGCTGTCAGACAACAGTATTTTTTTTCCTTAATGTTATTCACATTGAAGTGAGGACAATGGAGTGTACTGAGAAAGATTACCCACGAAGGCTCTAATCTAACTATAATCTATAATTGTAAATTCAACCTGTTTCTGGGATAGATCAGAAAATCACTCTTTTCAAAGCCTCCTGGGTTTCCATTGGAAGTCTTGGGATGGAGGGGCCGTATTTTCTTTCTCTTGAATTATTTGTTTGTTTTATTTCTGGAACCAAGCCAATTCGAAATTAGAAGACTTACATATTTGATTTCATTCTATAGATGCTGGTCCGGATTAGACATAGTGCTATCTTCTTGGGCTAACATACAGATAGGTGACCAACCATTTTTAATCTTGCAAGTTAGATATGTAAAAGGATAAACAATAGAAATCTAAATTTTACCACAATGCCCTTTCTCAAAACTTTCTTCTCCAATGAGCCCCGAGGGAAAAGTGTTAAACTGAATTTGTGATCTCTTTTAAGAGACATAGAAACTGAAGGAAACCCTGCTAAGAGGAGGGAAAAGGGCAAAAAGATTTGGAGATAGTAGCAAAGGCTAAGATCTGAATTCTTTCTTGGGGAAAATTTATTATACAAACTTACAGAGTAAGACTGAGGGAAAAATGTTTCCTCGACCTTAATTTTTTTTTAAAATATTTATTTATCATGAGAGTGAGAGAGGGAGCATGCATGTGAGTGCACGCACTTCAGCAAGAAAGAGCAGGGAAGGGGCAGAAAGAGAGAAAGAGAGAATCGCAAGCAGGCTCCATACTGTCAATGTAGAGCCCGACACAGGGCTCAATACCAAGAACCATCAGATCATGACCTGAGCAAAATTAAGTGTCAGAAGCTTAACTGATTGAGCCACCTAGGTGCCCCGAAAGTTTTCTCAATCTTGTTTTATGAAATGACCCGACCTTATCCTGGAATAGGTAAAAAAAAAAAAAAAAAAAAAAAAAAAATTCCAGCTGATATAGAGGGCACAAAATTTGGGATCTACCACAGAAAAAAAACAGGTATTTCATCCTTAATAATATCTTCCGAGTTCAGCAGAGCAAAGAAGAGTCTCTAATGGTGGGGCTTCATGGAGGATGGTAAAATATTTAAAAACCAGCTGTAATAAGCAAACAGTGAACATAGCAAGAACAACAAGAGAAAGATATTACATACAACATCCAAGCCTAAATAATGTGCAACTGACTCCATGGGTGGCTGTACCTGGGAAAACTTGTGGACAATTTTAACTAGTGCTGAAGTGCCCGTGGTGGGGGTGGGACTACAGTAAGGTTCAGCATATAGTCAGTGCTCAGTAAATATGCATGCATGCACATATGGAAGGTGGAAGGAAGGAGGAAAGGAACAAAAATGTAAAAGTGAGAGGGAAGGAAAGAAGGAAGATGGAGTTCCCACATGGAAAAAAGTGCACACAAAACGAGTTTTGCTCCCATTGGTAAGTATTTACTTAAAAACTCTTTACTTAAAACTTTACTTAAAACTCAAGGAAACCGCTTGAGAAATAAGTTTCTTGTGTTTAAAAAATGTGTGTGTGTGTTTTTTTTATTATTCAAAATACTTCTAAACAGAAGTTCATGAAGATAAGAGATGAACCACTCAAAGTACTCAAGATAACCACATGAGTTGAAGGAAGACAGGGTAGGTCATTAAAAGGACCAGATTGATTGAGAATTAATGATTTCACATGTAAAATGACATAGAAGAATACTGCAAAGGAAAGTGAAAATAAGTCGGTTGCAGAGAAAATAAGAATTTTCAAACAAAAATAATAAAACAGAATCTTTTAATCTATGTTCTTTGATTTAAACTACACATTTTTTCTCTTCATTGTTCTCTTACACTTTATTTTAGAAAATAATTGGAAGTATATTTTCTAAACAATTAAACTGTTCTTTATTTATATGAATAACTCTTTTTCTATGTTGCATTGCATAATAAGGTATACCTATTGTGACTGCCTTGATTATAACACTGTGGGGATAACTTCATATTATTGTTATTGCTCAAAGGAATCCATTAATTTTCTCTCTCTTCCTGTGGAACTTTTACCTCCAATGTGACTACAATCAGATTGAAACTGTAAATTCTAACAAGTATTTGATAAGAAAAAAACGTAATTAGACAGAAGGTGATTTGCATTTAAAAGCCCACTCTCCTCCCATGAAATTTGCCTGCTTGGAGGGCATATAGTTTAATGAAAACACTCATGTGAGTCTAGAAGTGAAGCAAAACTTTTAAAAGCTCTTCTCCATCAATCATATTTCTTTATAGCACATTTTCTTAGGGAACATATTTAATTAAGTTATTAATATCTCTCCATATGTAAAACAAGACTTTTAAAGCTCCTCCTCCATCAATCACAGTTCCTTATAAGCACATTGACTTAAGTAAGACACACGGTTAAGTTATTAATATCTCTAATTTCCATCCAGATTCTTTATGGCACTTGTTACAATGAGCTATTTTAGCAACATGTCTGGCCTGAATTAAGTGTGTTGACCATATGCTTTAAATTGAGGAAGGCTCCATTCCTAAGGGAATCAGACATGGCCCTGACCTTAATAAGGTACTCCAAAGTACTAAGCTTACTATCAACACTTAAAAAAATGTAACTACTTCTTCCCAAAGAATCTTGTAGTAACAGAAAGTGTAGATGCACTAACAAACAAACACAAACATCGCCCCTCCCCCCGCAAAAAAAAATCCCACAGTGATGAAAGTATTTCAAAGGAGCCAAGTGAAAGAGCTACCAATGGCTAAAGCTTTAACAATTTGTATAACAAAGCAAATGATGTAGTAATGAATCAATCCCAAAGTATAAACTAAATAATTAGAAGACTGTACTTACGCAATTAAACAACTAAGTTAAACAGACAAATCTGTTCAAATTCCAAATACACTTTTACCTATTAAGTAGAAGCATAATACAACAAACAATGAAGAATCCTGCATTTGATCCTCCTTTGGCTGTCAGTCTATTTCAGGTATGAAAGTCTTTCCTTTTCAGCATTGTTTTGTCTTGTTTTGCTATCATATGACAGAATTACTTCTGTTCATTGTTTAGTCACAGAGGTGTAGAGTATTTTTTTAAAGTATAATATAGACAGAGTAAACAGCACAAATCATACGTGAACACAAATCTTAAATGAATTTTCAAATGTGTAATCACCTGATCCCCCTATAGGGTTTATCAGAAAGTTTCCTTTTATTTCCTTTTCCAGTTAATACCAGAGGTTCTAGCTATTCTGATTTCTATCACTATAAGAAATTTTACCTGTTCATGAACTTCAGATGAAATGGGATCATATACTATGTAGTCTTTTGTGTCTTGCTTCTTTAGCTCATCATTATATCAGTGTGATTCATCCATGTTGTTGGGTGGCGATAGTTCTTTCTTTTTATATTTCAGCCTACATTTCATTTTGTGACTATGCCACAGTTTATTTATCCATTCTATCCTTCATGACATTTAGGGTGTTTTCAGTTTTAAGCTATTAAGATACACCTGCTATGAACATTCTTGAAGTGCCATATGCACTGATTTCTCTCTCTCTCTTTCTCTTTTGGCTTTTTAAGTTTTTAATTTCAGATAGTTAACATACAGTGTTATATTAGTTTCAGGTGCACAGTATAGTGATTCAACACTTCCATATATCACCTGGTGCTCATCACAAATGCACTCCTTAATCCCCGTCACCTGTTTAACCCATCTTCTCACTCCCCTTCCCCCGCCCCTCTGGTGAGCATCAGGTTGTTCTCTATAATTAAGAGTTTGCTTTGGATTTGTCTCTTTCTTTTTTTCCCCCTTTGCTCATTGGTTCTGTTTCTTAAATTCCACATACGAGTGAAATCATCTGGTATTTGTCTTTCTCTGACTGACTTATTTCACTTAGTATTATACTCTCTAGCTCCATCTGTGTTGTTGCAAATGGCAAGATTTCATTCTTTTTTACCGTTGAATAATATTCGTGTGTGTGTGTGTGTGTGTGTGTGTGTGTGTGTGTGTGTGTGTGTGTGTTTGCGCGCGCATGCGCGCACGCACATCTTCCACTGATGGACACTTGGGCTTCTTCCATATTTTGACTATTGTAAAAAAGGCTGCTGTAAAAATAGGGATGCATGTATCCTTTTGATTAGTGTTTTTGTATGCTTTGGGTAAATACCCAGTAGTGAACTGCTAGGCCATATGGTATTTCTATTTGAAATTTTTGAGGAACCTCTGTACTGTTTTCCACAGTGGCTGCACCCACACTAATTTCTCTTGATATTTATTTACCTTATATTGGAATTGCTGGGTGACAAAATAAGCTGATATTAAGTTTTAGTAGATACTACCAAAAGTTATCTAAAACAACCGTATTACTTTTCTCACATGCTAGTAATATAGAAGTTCCAGTTGTCTTACATCCATAGTAAAATTTGATGTTATCATTCTTTAATTCAGTCATTAATCGGTACACAGAGACATCTCATTGTTCTACAATTTTTTCTTATTGTAGTTTTATTTTACATCCCCCCAATGATTAATGTTGTTATGCACATTTTTGCATCTTACTGATCAGATGAATATCCTGTTTGGTGAAGTGCCCAGTCAAGTTTTCCTCATTTTCTTCCGGCTGTTGGAGTTCTTTTTATAGTCTTGACATGAGTTCTTTGTTGGGATATACATTGTAAATATCTTCTCCCCATCTGTGGCTTGCCTTTTCATTCTTAGTGGTATCTTTTATCATATTTTTTTGGTGAGCTGATTCCAGTTTGTTTAACTTTATGGCATCCAGGAAAATGGGATTTGAGATATATGTAGATTGCTTCACAAAATATTATTATTTTTTATCATAAATCAGCACTTAGGAATTATGCAAACTCTGAGACCCTGGGAAAGCTTAGGCAATATTTTGTTTGACTATTGTTAAAAAGAATAGTAATATTTTAAGGCTCCTTGAAGCACTAAAATTCTTTACCGATAATTTAAGCATCACTGTGGAAAGTTCCATTTTGTGAAGCATTTAGATCTCCTCCATTCTACATTATTTTATTCTACACAGTATAGTTCTAAAATGTCTTAGGGACGATAGCTATAAATGTAATTACCATCATTACAATAATGAATCATAGAGTAATCTTAACAAAACAGAGCTGCTGTTACATTGCTAAATTCCTACACCCAACACACCCTGTATTTTTAGACTCGCAGAACACACAAGACCTTCCTTCTAAGAACTTATATTAGACATTCCAGTGGAATCCAGACATATAGACTTCTATACTAACCCTAGACACAAGTAAATAAATATAGTCAAATCTATATCAACTGACAGTTTATAACCTAGGACATCCTATAAAAGAGTGCTGCTAATGTTGCCCTATTTTTCCCCAAAGTTCAGCTGCCTGGATTATTAAGAATTACAGTAAGTAGCTGTGTCAGTTTTTTTGTTTGTTTGTTTTTAAAGGTAGGGGTAATTTTAACAATGACATAATAAAAATATGAGACAATATTTTTTGAGTTCTTGATGGTTTCTAGGTTTGCTTTAAATGTTTTACAAGTATTATTTTTTATCCTTGCAAAATTCCTATACCTTAAGTATTACTACTTCCTCATTTTATAGAAAGTACTGAGTAATGTGCCAAAGACCACATGCTTGTAAGAGGAAGAACCATGGTTTGCTGGGCAACCCAGCTCTTTAACTTAGGGTTTTGATGGATTCTAAGAAGCCATCTTACTTTTGTACATATCTGAATTAGCAAAAACCCTGAAGATTTTGGTATTAACCATAATTTGTTCTTTTGAAGTTTACACATTTTGAGAGTCTGACATGAACATATGTTGATTGTGAGATAGTAAACTGATGGCTATGCTCTTGGCAATTATTTTTTCCAAATTTATTATTATTATTATTTTATTAATTTTTAAAATTTACATCCAAGTTAGTTAGCATATAGTACAGCAATGATTTCAAGAGTAGATTGGCAATTATTTTTAAAAATCTAAATCTAAATGCCTTTATTTCTTGGAAAATAAAACTATTTTTTAATATAAAGAAAAACTATTTTTCTTGGAAAATATTCAGTATTATTCCATGGGTCCTTGCCTTCATCATAGTTCTCATGAAGACAGCATCAATTTTAAAAAGGCTTCAGTGATCTGCCAAAGAGAACATTCTCCTCCATGTTACTCTTTAGAGGAAGACGATAATCCTGTGGACATGTTTATGGGACTTTACTAAAATACAGTTTACCAGGCTCAAATCCAAATTTAAATAATCTGAACCTATATCTCTAAGGGATGTGATTCAAAATCTTTACTTTTAATAACACACTCCACGTTATAAGCAGTCAGGTTTGGAAAGTATGGTTCCAAAAATGAAGAAGTATCTGAAAGTTTACACCTAGTTGAGGGAGGAAGACATAAAATAATTGTCAGTAGGAAAATAAATATGGGTTAGTCTCTGTGTGTGTGTGTGTTTGTGTGTGTGTATGTGTGTGTGTGTGCACGCACACACTCAGTCTCTGATTTTGAAACCAGCTGGCTCTGTGCCCATAGAAAGTGGCTCAGATTCTTCAAATCTTTTATCTTTTCATCTGTAAAATGGAGATTATAGCAACTGTATCACAGATTATGATAATTAAATTAATGCAAGTAAAGCATTTAACAAAGTTTGTGCAATGTTATCTGTTTTAACCACTGTAATTTATAGTTATACTGAAAAACAATGTTGGTTAATATCAAATGAATTGTATAGACTATATAGTTTATAAACTTTTAAAGAAACAAAAGGTTTAAGGTAATTTGGTAAGAGGATATTGATTCAGGTAAAAGAAAAAGTTGATTTGGGGATTGTTTATTAAAAACCAAAGTTAAAGTGAGTGCAGAGGTTCAGAAGAAGAAAATGACAACAAATTCTTAGGGCAGAGTCAGTGAAATTCTTCTGGCTATCGTCAAGAATAAAATATAGGATTCTTATAATAAAGCTGCTCTATTGATATAAAAAATTTGGAAGGTGAATCGTACATACACATTCCATCACTTTTTTTTTTTTTAAAGGAAGCACATTGGGAAATTTAAAAACAATTTCCCTCAGCATTCCCAACTGGCTTATATTGATCTGATGGTTTGCATTCTAAATTGCAAGGTGCTTGATTGCATGTGTAAGAAAATTGGCCCATACAGGCAGATTTTAATGCTTAAAACTGTTCTAAACATTTATCCAAACATTTACTACGAGTTAGATACTGCTTCAATTTCTTAAACTGAAAGCATTTTCCTTGATTTCTATGTTCTATTAGGGAAAATTTAAGAAAATCTATTTCTCTGGTTGAGATAATCTGTGTGTTTTTTTAAAGAAAGCTTTTATTGCAACTCCTAATTAATTTGAATCTCAAAAGCTATGTAATATACTACAAAGCTAAGGAATATTTGCCTTTAATATTTACTGTGGGGAAATTAAAGGGTTTAGAAATTGAAAAAGGAGGATTGATGAATTAATATAGGATGCCTCAGTTTTAGTTTATTGTAGTTTTCCATTTTATTAAAGGAGAAAGTAATTACGTATTTTTGTATTACCAAATAGTTGCATATAAAAAATTTTTGCAAAAAATGAAAATACATGTATCTCTTAAAATATGTAATCAGCTTAATGAGAGTGACTTAATGTGCTTTTGTATTCCCTTAAGACAAACTTTTATTCACCTAAATATGTGTCTAATCATAATATACATTCAATATTTGTTTCTTTTTTTCCATTTTTATAATATAAGATATTTCCCATTTTGAGACATGGTCCTCATTGCTGTCCTTTTTTTTTAAATTTTTTAAATGTTTTATTTATTTTGAGAGAGAGAGAGAGAGAGAGAGAGAGACAGCATGAGCAGGAGAGGGTCAGAGAGAGAGGGAGACACAGAATCCAAAGACAGGCTCCAGGCTCTGAGCTAGCTGTCAGCACAGAGCCCGACGCGGGGCTCGAACCCACTAACCGGGAGATCATGACCTGAGCCGAAGTCGGACACTTAACTGACTGAGTCACCCAGGCGCCCCCATTGCTGTCCTTTTTAATGGCAAAACAATATTCCATAATTAATGGTTAATATCTTGTGTTAATCATAGTTACATTAAGAGAAACCCAATAGAGATACAGAGAAATAGTCTGCAATGGCCTCTTAAATACTGACATTTTTCACCATTACTTGTTTTGAAACCCAGCTATATCATTAGTTGCTAGATTAATAGTCTCTTTAAATTATGTTAAAGGTAATTAGCCTAAAATCTCTGCATATACAAATGGCCAATTATGATTAAGTGGCTTAAATGAAATCTGCTTGCTTGTAAAGGATGAATCAGAACAAGATGAATTCTGAGATGTTACAAATTCAAACATTTTAATGGTTTCCATTGTTACCGTTCTCATAGGCATCTAATTTGGTTTTGAGGTATTAAATCACATTTAAGCCTTATAATATGAATGCAAATGAAGTTTGAAATTAATTTAGTCTTAACACAGTCCCACTGATTTGCCTTCTGAGAACATAGGAACATATTGCTCCATTAAGTACCATGCAGAATGACAGCAAATGGCAGAAAATTCTAATCTTCACTTAAATTTGATTATAAAGCAAAGAAAAAGAGGTAGAAGCAGATCAAACAAACCTACATCAAGGAACTGTATATTGACAACATGAATGTTCACTGGAGACTTTGTATCTCAGCCCTACTGTGTTGTATCCCAGACCAAAGTCCTGGAAGGATTTGTATAAACTCCCAAAGAATACAGCTCCAGTAGCCTGCAAACTGAAAGCAAGTTATAAGACTAGTTTGCAGAATCAATGTTAAGCCTATCTGACATGGTAAACATAGACTGATGTGAACTGTCAAATACAGCAAATAAAGCTGAACTAAAGTCTGCTGAACTAAAGTCTGCTGAACTAAAAAATACTATTAAAACAGAACAAGCAGATAGTCAAGTGAAGTAGAAGACTTAATCTTGAGAAAAGGTGTTTGGAGAATTTGATAAGAACCTATATTTGAGAATTTAAAATAAAACCCCCCATAAATTCATTTTCATTGTGAACAGTCAGTAATAGAAATAATCTGTGTATAATAATGTATGTACACGTACAACGGATGCGAGGAAATCAGGCCAGGCCCTAAAACCAGGGAGGCATCGTAAGATGCATTAAACATTCATTTATATGTCACTTTAGTTGGACTTGCATGAAGCACTGCATGTATTGCCAAGTGTTATGGGCTTAATCGTATCCTCTCAAAATTCATATTTTGAAGACTTGAATCCTGATATCTCAGAATGTGAATGTGACTGTATTTGGAAAGAGTCTTTTAGAGGACATCAAGTTAAATAAAATGAATTCATTGGGGTGGGCCCTAATCCAATCTTCCTGGTGTCCTTTTGAGAAGAGGATTTGGACACGCAAACAGACACTGGTGATACGCCAGCACAGAGAAAAGACCATAGGAGGACAGAGGGAGAAGGTGGCCATCTGTAAGCCAGGAAGAAAGGTCTCAGAAGACTCCAAATCTGCTGACACTTTGATTTTGAACTTCCAGCCTTTAGAAGAGTAAAAAAAAAAAAAAAAAAAAAAGCCACATTTCTGTTGTTTAAGCTAAAACCGTCTGTTTTATTTTGTTCTGAAAGCCCAAGCAAACTAACAGAGCAAGTTAGGCTGGTAAAAGTGCGGCAGGAAGAAAGAAACAGCTCCCTTCTGAATAGCTGCCAAGACATGGGAGAACCCTGGCATTGAAAGTGAGGTAGTGGCAGGGGCAAGATGTATACACAACCCAGTTAGGGTCACTCTGATGTGATGTGGAACACAGCCCACACACCTCAACAACTTGTGAGCTCTTTGGGGATAAAAATCCAAAATGATATTTACTTCTACTGAGAAAGGATTTTACTTTATTTTTGTATCGAGTGTGAAGCATCTGGGGTATCCAGGTGATAAGAGCAGCGCGAGGTAGAAATGGCTCTAAAGATCAACACTAGAGATATAAGATTGGGTGCTGTTTTATAAGATTAGTTTTTAAAATTTTCATAAAATATATATTTAACTATCTGATAGTTTTAACCATTCCTAAGTGTGCAGTTCACAGATATATTCACAGTGCTGTGTAACCATTACCACATCTAACTTTTCCTTCACTCTCGGCAAAAACTCTGGAAACTCCCCCTTGTCCCTCCCCTCTGTCCCTGGTGATTTCTATCTTACTTCCTGTTGCTATGAATTTGCCTAATCCAGGGAGGTCCTATAAATGGAATTATATAATATTGCATGGGACTTATGTTTGAAGGCCTAGAAATTAACAATGCCACTAGAAAAATCTTGGGAGGGGAAGGGAGCTAATTAATGAACAGCATTAGGAAAAATTAAGGAAAAGGCCCAGTATCTGGCTCTCCCTCATTCTAATAATACATTTCATCTTCCCTATTCCTCTTCCCATTTCCCTCATTTCCGTTCCACATCTTCACCAGCACTTGTTCTCGCCTTTTGAATAAAAACCACTCTAACAGATGTGAAATGGTATATCATTGTGGCTTTAATTTGTTTCCCTGATGATTAATGATGTTGAGCACCTTTTCATGTACCTGTTGGGCATTTGAATATCTTCTTGGGAAAAAAATCTTTAAAAAATTTTTTTTAAGTTTATCCACTTATTTTGTGAGACAGAGAGAGAGTGAGCGTGTGCACATGTGAGCAAGGGAGGGGCAGAGAGAAAGGAAAATAGAATCCCAATCAGGCTCTGTGCTGCCATGCTGTTAGTGTGGAGCAGGATGTGGGGCTCGATCTATCCCACCAACCCAGAGATCATGACCTGAGCTGAAACCAAGAGTCAGAGACACTAATCTGACTGAGGCAGTCAGATGCCCTGGGGGGGGGGGGGGAAACCAACTATTCATATCCTTCATCCATTTTTTAAATTGGACTACTTATATTCTTGCCATTGAGTTGTATGAGTCCCTTATACATTTTGGATAGTAACCTCTTATCAGATGTGTGGTTTGAAAATATTTTCTTTCATTCCAGAGGTTGTCTTTCCATTTTGTTGATTGTGTCTTTTGCTGTGCAGAAGCTTTTTAGTTTCATGTATGTCCCATTTATTTACGTTTGCTTTTGTCACTTATGCTTTACGTGTCATATCCAAAAAAGTCACTGCCAAGATTGACATCAAGAAGCATTTTCCCTGTGTTTCCTTCTATGAGTCCTATGGTTCCAGATTGTACATGTTAAGTCTTCAATCCATTTAGAATTTTAGTATGTAGTGTCAGCTTTTCTCTGGCAATTAACCATATGTGAACCTTTTACATTCTTGTATGTTTAGTAATGTACTTTAACTTTCTTTTCTTAGCTTATTTTTTTCCATTTATTTATATCTTGTCTCTACAAATATAGTGGAAAGCACTTTGAGACTAAGCCATATTCTACAATTTACCTTCCCATCATGCCTGGATCAATGTTTTGCACACATTAAGAAACTGATAATTTTCTTTTGTCTAGTTGTTATTTAGAAACTAAGAATGCAAAGGAAAATCTATATACCAAAAGAGAGAAAAAGATTCAATTTCTTTGGCAACGTGACCCTGAGCAGGCCACTTGAAGAATTTTTCTAGCTTTTTGTTATTGTGCCTGTTACATGAATATCTGATAATTTGTAAGATCCTTGTATAATTTTACAATTCGGAGTCTAGACTGTTTTGGTTAATCTTAACTGAACATGTTATAGAAGGAATCTTAAAAAATCAACAAGTATGTACTTAAAAAAATGATTCCAAATTGCTCTAAGTAAATACGCATGCAAATTATGCTTTCTTCCCTAACAGTCTATTCAACAAATTAAAGGTCGGAAGGACAGTATTATACTCTCAGCCCAATTCATGTTCTGTGAAAATGAAATATACTGACGTCCTATATTCTACTGGGACACATGATCTGTACCTATTTTCAGCCCATGGCTCTTCACACTCCATTGTTTAAAAATAGATCAGTTCTGAACTTTGGAGACAGGCTCAGAAGGGCATTAACCTCTTTCTCGACAGTTAAGTTTGCCATTTTGCTCTAATCGAATAAGTATAAATCTGATCATGTTAAAAATAGACCTTCTTACTTTGTACACATTCCAACAGGCTCTCATAACCAGAGAGGTATAGTTCACTGAAATTTTCTAATTAGTTTTTTAGTTTTAAATACACTTCCTGCTTTTGCTCAAGCATTCATCAGTCTCATGATCCTAACATTTCAATGCCAAATTTTGATGCTAAGACATTGTCTCCAGAAAGCTGGCTGTTAAAATGAAGGAAGAGCTTTATTAGTATATTGTTTGAATACATTCCAGAAGAAATGAGACATATGATAAGATTGGACTTGTCCCTCTTACGTGTGGCCTAACATCTTCTGAATAACCCTCTCATGGCACTTACACACAGTTATAATCGATTACTTAGGTTTCTGTCTCTCTCTAAGCTGCAAGAACCACCTGAGATGAGACTATATCTTATTCTTCACTGAATCAGAATAATACTCCAAATTATATTTTACCATGCACTTTCTATGTGCCAGGTGCATTTCTAATTTTTTATATTTTTTGCTCATTTAATTTAAAAAAAATAATGTTTATTTATTTTTGAGACAGAGAGACAGAGTGTGAGTGGGTTAGGGGCAGAGAGAGAGGGAGACACAGAATCCAAAGCAGACTCCAGGCTCTGAGCTGTCAGCATAGAGCCCGATGCGGGGCTCGAAATTATGAACTGTGAGATCATGGCCTGACCCAAAGTCAGATGATTTAAGTGACTGAGCCACCCAGGAGCCCTTGCTCATTTAATGTTTATAACAACTCTATGAAGTAGTTAATATCACTATCATCCACATTCAAAAATGAGGCAAGTAAAATACATACAAGTTACTAAATAACCCAAGTCATACATATAGTAAGTTGTAGGCTGGATTTAAATGGGTCTGGTGGAAATAGCACCATGCTCTTAACCATGATGCTGTATAGCCCCTCCGTAGTAGCTTCACATGCATTATTTGTTGTACAACTGAAAGTATACATATGACTGTTAATGGCACTGAGTGAATCATAAAGGGGATTTAAACTATTCAAAACAATAAAATTGAATACTGAGCAGTTGTGGGAAAATAGGAGCATATTATAAGTGAATGGAAGGAGAAGAAAAAGCTCTCTAGGTAGAGCCATGTCAAATGACAGCTGGAGGGAGTGGAGGTTTCTAGAGATCACTTAAATTGGGCTTTATAGACTCAGAGTTTTGACTAGACACAGCCACAGAGCAATCAGAGATTGAAGACTATAGATAATGAATATATACATCAGACAATAATAGCTTTAATTTAATGCAAAGCTTCTGAGTACCATCTTAAAGTTTTTCACAGAAAAGTATAGTTGTTCTGGTCCATATATTTTAGTTCACAGTGAAATGAAGATAATTTTTTAAGATGACATTACAGTCACTTCTCAGAATGCTGACAATTGGAGTGGAGCCAGTGCTCAGGTCACAATGGCCTAACCAAGGATGGACATACAGCTTCATCTCCCACTCTGAATCTTTTACATCATGAGGTGGCTCCTACTTCGGTTTGGACATGGAGACAAGCGACATCTGTTTAATGAGCCACTAACAATGCTCTAGTAAGTCTTGAAATAGAATCTTAAAAAAATGTTTTTGTCTATTCCATGAATATTACTAGGTTATAGAAATTGTACAGAGTATCTATATACCTTCTATAGTGACACTCTACTGAAATGTCCCCTTATCCCACCCTGACTGCACTAAATCACTAATGCAAATACTTTGAAGAAGGGTAAAAATAAAAACAACCACAAGCAAATCAGGACCTTCTGACTTATAGTATATATACAAAAATCAAAATCACAGGGTCACCTGGATGGCTTAGTTGGTTAAGCATCTGACTCTTGGTTTTGGCTCAGGTCATGATCTCAGGGTTCATGATTTTGAGCCCCATGTTGGGCTCCATGTGGACAAGGTGGAGCCTGCATGTGATTCTCCCTCTCTTTCTCTGTCCCCAACCCACTCATGCATGTTCATTCTCTTTCTCTCTCAAAATAAATAAATAAACTTAAAAAAAATAAAAAACATGGAGGAATCTAAAGATGCCGGCATCCTTTTGTTATGCATGAGAAACCATATTTTCCATACTATAATGGAAAGTTGTACCAAAAGAATTCTATGGCCAGAGCACTTCATAGTTCTGGGCATCTCTTTTTATCCAAATGAACACTACTGTTTTGTTGACAAAATGCTCTCTTTGAGCTCTAACAATCAATGATTCTTTGAGATGATTTGCTAAGTGTGAGATTCATGCTTTCTTTGCATTTGTTTATTTATCCAACAAGTAATTATTAAATATATACTGTCTAGGGACTGATGTTATGGTGGAAATCAAGAAATACAAAATCCTTGCCTTCTTGGATCCAAGACAATACAGCGGTATGTACACAGCAAAAAAGCTTATGTTCAGAGAAGGACTTCAAGAGAGCCCATTTAGATAAACTTCTCAAAGAGGGCCTCTTTGAGGAGGCACCATTTTTACTGAGACTGGAACAGTAAGAATGAACCAGGTATTTGTTAAAGGTGTTGCAACAACTGTCTTCAACATATGAAAAGATAAATCACCTAATTCATACTACAGAAATGGAAACAGAAAAGTGTACTTGATGAAGTAGTGTTTTTGTAGTAACTGCTAACTGAATTAATTTGCATATGCCTGGTATGAGATATTTGTTAAGAGCTTTCATAGGTCACGCAAATGAAATTTCTTCTGCCATTTTACATCTTTGGGAGTCTTTGTATTTAAAAGTATTCAAACACATTAAAAATAAACTGGGCTATAAAATAGATAAAACATAATAATGTCTTAATTGATTATGAACATAGGATAATTTTCATATTCCATAACATTGCATTTTATGTTTTTAAACAATAGGTCTTTTGCATATGTGTTTGAGAGTCTGAAGGCTTGACCTACCTTTCACTTCTATGCATTCCTGAGTACCCTAACTTGTGTTAGTAGAAACCACTGCTCTTTGGTATACATTAGTATCTCATATTAGGCTACATAGTTTCATAAAAATGAGCCTTCTGTACAATAAAGGATTTTAAGTTAAAAGTCTTATTGCAATATAAAGTGGTGGTTGACTCAAAATTGAACATATGATTAGCAATTATATATGGTGCGTGGTGTATACCATGTATATCTTCTATTTTTACCTTTTGTCACAAAATACATATCAAATAATCCAGCTTTCTCCTTCTGATTATTCTACTTTCATTCATTTGACATTTATGGGATCAATCATTCAATGCCTTCTATGTGCTGGGCACTTTCTAGATACTAGGAGCACAACAGAGACCAAAATATGCCTTTGCCAAGTTGATGCCTCATCTTCTAAGTGGAATGCAGCTTTTGATGAAATAATGTAATTTATTGCTTTAAAAAGGTTTCTTGTGATCTACCACTATGACTTTAGTACAGCAGATATATAACACTCCAATTTAATAGGGAGCAAGATGCACTTCTCATTGTTCTTCTTGAACTTTTCTTTAGAAAACACATCTGGCTTTGTTAGATTCATGTTTTATTTAAATAATGACTCTTGTTATCTCTCTGCTATGTGTTTCCTTACTTTCCTATTCGACTCATCTATTTCCCCTCTAATACAGTCTTACCTCAGTATAACATTAAATTTAGGCTTTTGCATGATTCTGATGCCAGAAGAGAAAAAGCTGAAAAGCAGGGGAACAAATGGAGAATACTGTTTTCACGTATTTAAGGCATTAAGTGTCTGAGCATGTCATGATTCCATTTATAAAACCTCTATTTTTATTAAGTAGTCATAATTCTTACTCTGTTTTTCATTCATAATTCTGTTAGAGGCCATTCAGTCAGTAAATATTTAATGAGTTCCTACTATATGCTGGTCATTAAAGATACAAAGATTAAGACATAGTCTCTATCCTCAAGAAAATCATAGTCTTAAACAAACAATAAACTGACAAATGATAAATGCAAGACAGAGCAGTCAGGGAAAATTTATGAAGAAGTTCATGTGTGGTAAGAGTGTTTAATGGGAAGTGGAAGGTAAACTGAGCAGGAAGGAGTGAAGATAGAGTAGCATGAAGAAAGGCAATGAGGCAATTAACAGTACTTTTCTTTTCCCCAGAAAATTAAGAACAATTTCCTGTTGATGAAGTATTAATTAAAAAAAAGGAAAGATGAAGCAGGGTGAGGAGCGTCTCATGTGCCATGTCAAGGAACTTGGACTTTTCCTGCAGGGGATGGGAGATCATGATCAGGTTCTAGGAAGAGAGCAGAGTCATTATACTTGTGTTCTATATCAGTATGGTGGCTATGTGATGGTATGCATTTGAACGAACTGAGATCAAAGGCAGGGAGAAAAGCTGTGAGTGAACTTCAGAAGTTGAATTAAAAGACACCAAGACTCTGAACCATGGTGTTTGAAAATATAAAGAAAATTAAGGAAATTGGACATATGTTTTCATATGGCTGTGGATGTTTGGTAGGGGGTAAAAATGAAAAGCGAATTTTTTCCATTGAATATCAGAGTTAATTAACATGTGGTAAGAGAAAGGGTAGTTAATAAAATGAACATGATTAAGAAGATGCTCTTGTTATTCTGATTTTACACTCCACTGAGTATTTTCAGCACAGAGGAATGCTTTCCATGTAAGCATGAAACTTCTTAGGCTTCATTTTTATACTCACTTTTCCTGTTGGCTTTCTGTATTCCCTCAATGACATTTTACGCTGGAATCCTAACATTTTCTTGCTTCTTTGAAATATATCCTTAGTTTTATCATATCTTCCTGTCTTTTGATTTAGTCTTAATCTCTGATGCTGTCTCTTGGATTACCTTTGTTTCCCTGCTATGGCCTCTCCCATCCTGCCTTTGAACTCCTCTGGGCCCTGGAGAACCCAGCCTCGTTCCAGTGTCCTGAGCTTCTGCCTTTCAATGAAGGGGATTTGAATTTAAAACAAATTCTGTAATCCAACAAAGAGATAAAGCAAAGCATATTGATACATATTTTTTAAAAATTATACATTATTTTATTTTTAAAAATACAATAAAGAATGGAGTTTGAATTGTGTTACCCAAAGCAAAACAATTTGTGATAGTCTTATTTGAGGTATTTGAAAAGGAAATACGCTGTAATCACAGCAGATATATAATTCCTTTACTGACAGACTCTTAACTGATAAATTTAAGGCTCAAAAAAATACAAATAACTTTTATGGAATTCAGAAATATGGGAATGGTTATAAGTGGTAAAGATATTAGTTGCAATGAAAAAATATTTATTGAGCATTTAATATATCTACATGCACTAGAAATTTCAAGAGAAATTAAAATATAGATAAGCCTTGGCTCTTAAGCAACTTTCAAGGACAATGTGGAGAAAACAAATGTGAAACAATAATGATAACATAGACAGAATGGATAAGGAGCACACAAGAGTTGTAGACTCAGTGCATTAGGGGGTCAAAGAAAAGAAAGATCAAAGCTAATCTGGGGGGAAAGGTGTGAATGAAGAAATATTATTTGAACTAGATTTGGTAACAGATGAGAGAGATTTCTGAAAACCATATGATGCAAGGTGAGAAATTATAATTGATTTTTGCAAAACAGCAAGTTGCCCAGTTTGGCTGCAGGCCACTCTGAAACATGTAGAGCAGCAGGGAAAGTAAAGCTGGAAATCTAGCTGGGACCAGAGCACAGAAGGGCTGGAATATGAGCTTAGGAAGGCTAAATTTGATTTAATTTTGTATGTAAAGAGTGAAAGTTTCTGAGCAGAGAAATGAGTAGCTCATACTCATAAAAAAATTAGTCTAGCAGCAATGTTTTAAATGGCAGTTAGAGAAGATAGCCCAAAGGCTGGAAGACAAACTAAGGAGACAGTGCCAATTGTCCATGTGAGAGGACTAAGGTCAGGGTCAAGGCACTGGGGAAGGAAACAAGGACACAGGTGTGGGATGTACTGCCATAGTGCACTGATGGCATCTGGTGATTGGATGTGCAGAGCAGAGAAAGTTTCAAGAAGAGACTTTAATTTTACATTCCAATTGACTTGAGAGAATGACTAAAACATTTGCTGAAAGACATCAAAAGAAAAATGGTTTAGTCATGGAAGATAATGACTATATTACATAGCTTATTATATATACCATGTAGATTTTAAGAAAACAGCATATTGGCAAGAACTTGGAGCTCACAATTTATAGAAGTAAGGTGCAAGAAGAAATAAATTAAAAAAAGAACAAATTAAGAAATGCAAAATGGGAAGCCAATGGCTTATTCATGGTTCAGTGTTAAGGAAGTCCAAAAAAGAGATTCAGGATGTGTGTTTGGGTAACAGTTTAAAAAGTAACACCAAGGGCTCAAAGACAAAGGTTTTGGTGAGTAACAGGTCTCTGATATATTGCAAAGAAACAACTTTAGAAAAGAAGGGCAGATAAAATCACAGTGTAATGATTACACAGTCATCGTTTGAGAAGGTTGATAGTAAAAGAAATAAGGGAAAGAAATGCACTATAAGAAACATGAACAATCATGTGAATATTCCTTTGGTCTAGGAGTGACCTGAACATTCCAGTGAGCAGAGAGAAGACTTCTAGAGAAGGATGGAAAGAAGATGCAAGGCAAACAGGGGATTATTGACATTTAAGTTTTTTTAAGTTTATTTATTTATTTTGAGACAGTATGAGCAGGGGAGGGGCAGAGAGAAAGGGAGGGAGAGAAAATCCCAAGAAGGCTCTATGCTGTCTCCATGCTGTCAGCACAGAACCCAATGTGGGGCTCAAACTCACAAAATCATGAGATCAAGACCTGAGCCTAAACCAAGAGTAGGATACTTAACTGACTGAACTACCCATGCACCACGACACAGAAGGGTTTTAACGAGGGAATAGGAAATGAATTACTTGCAACATGTCAAGTTAGTCTGAAATCAGAGACTAAGCAACAATCAGGTAAAATGAACATGGAAGGAGAGTAGAAATCACAAAGAAGATAAAGAAATAGTTCAGTTAGCATGAGATGACAGAGTGGAAGGTTGAAAAGATATAGACAATGAGGACACACGAAAGAATTTTTATGACTAGGGATACAGAAAATAAGACCGTTCTGACAATCATAACTAGAAGAATGATGTTTCAGTACTTTTTTTTTGAACAATTAAGTCTGTATATGAGAGAACATATGGGAGAAGAAAGGCAAAGCAAGATGTGTTAACACTGGGTTCTGATTCCTCTTGAGTAGTGTCATAACATGGACTTGAAGATTTGCCATGAAAAGAGAACATAAACCATGACTATGTACCATGGATATCGAGGACTAGAAATCTTACCTCTCTCAGAGGATCGTTGAGTTCATTGAGAATGTTTTCCTCATCAAAGATTTTGCCTTGGTATCTATGTTCATAGTAATCGTGTATCTTCTGACGCATATCAGCTGGTAACTTATGGAAGGACATGTATTGTTCCACTTGCTTATACTGTAAGGAATGAAAAATGGAAATTAGAAAACATTGTTATGCTGTATGAAAAATCATGTTACTTTGTTGTGCTCAATTCAATAACATTTGAATAACAGTAACAAAAAGAAATATTTTAAGGGGAAGGAACTAATGTATTAGGATATAATGTGCCTACTCTGTGTGACATGGTATGCAAGGAATTTATTAGAAAAACATTTCCTGTGAAGAGCTGAGAGTTGTCGAGGGGCATGAAAGGAGCTCAGGGTGAATTTAAAGGGTGTTATGCCAGAAAAACCATTGATGGGGCAAGAAAAAAAGTGATGTTATATTCTTGGAATCTTTGTTCAGCTGAGTTCTAAAAAAAAGTAGGAGGTTGATGTTTGGCTCCTCATCTGGATAGAATCTCCTAAGTTTGGATAGGACAAAAGGTTCTATCTTAGACCTTTTACCAAAAGATCAGACCTAAAAAAATTTGAATTTAGTGACAGAGAGCTTGGTAGCTGTTTCTAAGTCATTGATATTCAAGCAATGTAGATGACCTGTAGGGTAAGAGAATATGTCACACTTCAATTTAGGACTTAAGAGAGTATCAGGGTGAGACTAGATCTACATAATTTTACAGCCGAAAGTGAACTTAGACATTTAAGTTCATTTAACCAAGAAGATCTTAAACTTGATTGTTTATAACACTTGTGGCGAGGTTGCCTTTTGGGATTGCAGATTTTCAGGCCTGACTCCAGAGATTGATTCCCTCAATGTATTTGCTTTTGTGAATTTACACACACAATCACACACACACATATACACTTTGAAAATAAATCCCTGCTATTCAAACAAGAGCATAGATACTACCTAGGAACTTATTAGAAGAGAATTTTAGGCTTTACCTCAGACCTATGAAATCAGAGTCTACATCTTAAAAAAAAGATCCTCAGATGACTTATACACATTTAAGTTTGAGAAACATTCCCTTGGGGCACCTGGGTGGCTTAGTTAAGCGTCTGACTTCAGCTTAGGTCATGATTTCACAGCTCTTGAGTTTGAGCCCTGCATCGGTCTCTTTGCTAACAGCTTAGAGCCGGGAGCCTGCTTCAGATTCTGTGTCTCCCTCTCTCTCTGCCCCTCTTATGCTTGCACTCTGTTTCTCTCTCTCTCAAAAAGAAATAAATGTTAAACAAATTTAAAAAAAAGAGAGAAACATCACCTTGATGTTGAAAATGCAGATGGTCATGAGACCATCCTTTGAAAAAAATAATGCTCTCCAAATTAGCCTTATTGCATTGATGATAAAATGAGTACAAATGAAAAAGTATGCAATAAAACTGAATAAATATACTGGAAAAAGACTCTTCCCTTAAACAAAACACATTTGATGTGTTTTGGAGAACACATGGAAATTTTCTTCTCACATCATTTGCTGATGACATAGCTCTGACTAGAAGATATAGCTCTCCCAACTCTTTGTCCACAATTACTGTAATAACTGGTACACGATAACACATGTATCTAATCAGAAACAGCAACCTATATCATTTCTTCAAGTTTTTGTACATACTTTCACATAACATTCCTATTTTTTAGACATCCCTTTTGAGATTAGTATTTTTAAAGGAAATACAACTTTGTCATGAGATTTCCTTTATTTGGTCACCAGACTGTCCCCCAACTATTTAAAGCCTGCAGGCCTCTCTCTCTCTCTCTCTCTCTCTCTCTGAAGCGAATTGATTATGGTTTAGGGATTTTAAATTTAGGCACCAATGCTGTCACTGTCATAATGTGTACGTGGCTTCTAGTATGTACTTGAGAAGGATTGCTTAATTTTTTCTGAAAAACTCAAAATCTGTATGTCTACCTAACCTTGGTAACCCGTGTAGAGAGACCTAGGATTCAGTCCACTTGCAACTCATGCAACTGGTCCATTAGAAAGTTTCAGTGACCTCTATAAGACTGCTGTGTAGGATAAAGTTGATTTGCAGCTGGACTGAAAAAGCTCTATCACTATTTCTAGAGACATCTGTATATTTGATTTTTACACTTAACCAAAAAGAAGGCAGTGAGATATCTGATGTACTGTTTAGGGTCTAAGGCTCCACTGGAAATCCCCAAGTTTAACATTTGCACTAATTTGGTTTGATTATACTGGCTTGACTATTTAATGAGCTATTGATAACTTGGTTGCTGAACTCCCCCCCCCACCCCCGCCCCAAACCAAGGCTCCTTGCACAGATTTTGATGGATCAAGCCAGAAACTCAGCCTGTTCCACATGCCCAAAGATGGAGTATTTTTAAAGGAAATACTTATGCTGGGGAAAGGCTCTTGGGCTTCTCTTGCTTGTCTGAATTCTCTTTCTCTGAAGCACTGTATCCTTTGCCTTTAAACAAAAGCCTAATATGAGTAAAGTCTGGTGGATCCTGTTAAATATTCAAACTTGGGGAAACAATAAAACAGCTTAAGACCACAAGACTGCCATAGTTTTGACACTTATTGCATTGATGAAAACCTTTCAGTTCTGGACAAATAAAGGATTCAACTTTCTTCAGGACCAGTAGTGGTCAAGTAATCTCTGCTTACTTTTCTCAACAAACTGCTTCTCCAAACACTGGTTGGACTGGTGAGAATCTTTAACCTTAACCGGGAAATCTTTAACAGATTTCTCTGTTCTTTGCATGCATCTCCGGGGGTATGGGAGACAGCATTAAATGCTAGTAGCATTTTGTTCATTTTTAAGAAATCTGTGCCTATATGTAAGGGCCTACTCATCAAGAGAAACAAATAATCTGCTCGATGTCCATCTCTGGAAATGGAAAACGAATCCTTGATTAGCTAAATATAAATGCTATACATAAAGTGATTTTATTTTTACAGAAAGTCAGGATTGATTGAGTATAGTTATTTTGCCTCATACAAATCATTTAATCACTTTAGACTTTGACTAATCTACAGTAAGAATCTTACACCAAATGATCTTTGTTTTTTCAGACTAAAGTTCTATGAGTATTTCTTGTCATTTAATCATACTGAATTCAATTTGATTTTTGACCCATATTACATATTTCAAACATTAATCAATTTACAGTAATTATTGATCTAACAAATACTAATTGATTGCTGTGTGCCAATGGTTCTCAAGGTACAGTTGATAAAACACCAGTATCACTGAGGAACTTGTTAGAATCAAAGTCAAAGTTTTCACCCCAGATCTACTAAGTTAGAAACTCTGAATTAGAAATTCTAGCAGTCTGTGTTTTAACAAGCCTTCCCTACTAAAATATCAGAATCACTTCTATATGCTAAGTACTGTGTTATCTTAAGACAGGAGGAAGCATGTTTGAGTAAGAGTAGGGGATAGAAAGGAAATTCAGTTTTGACAAGTTAAGTAAGATGCTGATGGCACATCCTAACGCTTATATGTGGGTCAGGCACTTAGAAGAAAAAAATATACACATAATCAATGACTAAGAGATCACAAAAGGAGGATGTGTCAAATAAAAAGGATTTTTTTAAAAAGTGGAACCTACGTTTTAAATGCAGTTGAGTCATGGAAATTGATTAAGTTAAGGGAACTGAGATTAGCCAGCAAAATGTGACAGAACCAAAAAAACTTGACTCACAGCAAAGAAGGATGAAGTTTTAAGAGACAGAGGGGGTGCTCAAAAGGAGTATTTCTAAGAAGAGAGGTATTGAACCATATCCTCTGAATTTGGGAATTGGGTAATGATCTTTGGTAGAACACAACACTTATTGAAAACAGGAACAATTTCTTTTTGTCTATTTCCCTCATACCTAACAGGACTTGCAAAAATGAATGAAAATCTAATGTATGTGTGATGTGAAGAATAAAAATAATAAACCAGTCATTTAAAAAGACACCTAATGGTGGGTGGATAATGGAAAAAATTGTTAGAAGTTATGTATAAGATGGCCAAAAAAAAAAAAAAAAAGATAAAATGGAAAAGATTCTGTTAATTGTAGTACTATACTATATGAAAAAAATGGCTTGATACATTAATAGTCACTGCTGGAGAGATTTTTGAAAAACAAAGATGCAAATACAATTCTTGAATATATAAAGCCAAAAGCTCATTTCATCAGATCTAAAGAAACTACATCATTACCATTTAAAATTTTAATGTACTTTTATTTTCAAAATCTCCGCACAATTAAAATAGTACATAAAAATAATGTGTGAATATGATACTAAAAATGAGATCTAATAGAATGTTTAAAATGAAGGCAACATTCCATTATTAAACTCATTCCTCCCATGTTACCACTTTTATAACTTGTATTTTTTTATTGTTGAGAGAGAGATGGAGGAGGGCACAGAGAATAGCACAAGAAAAACACTTCCCAAAGCCATTGACTGGGAAAACAAGAGGGACTGATTTTCGTGACTTTTTACAACCACAAGACTCAAAGACTGGAGTTTTAGAGGTCCACAGCATGGCTGGTATGGAGCTGAGAGGTGCTGCATTGCTCCTGTGGAGAAGGACGGCAGATAGCCCAGGGGCAGACAGCATAATCTGAGAATCCCCTGGGACAAACTAAGGGATGGTTCCGCTTCTTGAAGTACATTTGAGAGAGGTGGCATTGGCTCTCTGAATACAAAAGAGCTTGTGGGCACCATTTCCCTCCCCTCCCCCTCAGCACAAACTAACTTCAGTAAGCAGCACAGCACCTACACAAGCAGCCTAAACCACCTGCACCAAGCCCCACCTTCCTGCCCTCTGCAGATGCTGCTTTTCATTGGGAAATGTGCCTGAGAATGAGGGAAGCAAGCCCCTCCCCCAGAAGACCAGCACAAACCCCTTGCCTGCACCCCTACTGACCATAGAGTTCTGCAAAGCTTCAGCTCTGGGGGAAATAGCATAAGGGCTCTTTTAACAAGTAGAGCTGAGCACACCTAGTTAAAACTCACCACACGCTGCCCAGGGTCCCCATACTCCTCACTGCAGGCAAGGAGAAACTCTGCAGAGGACTACCTGAGGGAAGGAGAAGCCAAAACACAACAGCAGAGTGCACACAGCATACACCAAAGACACTTCCTGAAGTGCGAGGCCATGTACAGTATATGACCTCTTTATAGAGCCATTACTCTCAGGAGCAGGAAACATAACAGGCTTTGATAACATAGAGAAGAAGACAGAGACCTAGACAAAATGCCAAGATGGAGGAATTCATCCTCCAAAGAGAGCAAGAGATGGTCACAGATGGTGATCTAATCAAAACAGATATATGCAATATGGCTTATTGAGAAATTAAAGCAGCAATCATAAGGATACTAGGTGGGCTTGAGAAAAGCATAGAGGACAATAGGGAGTCCCTTACTGCAGAGATGAAAGACCTAAAAAGTAGTCAGGCTGAAATGAAAAATATGGTAACTGAGATTCAAAAATGATTGAATGTTGTGACCAAAGGTATGGAAGAAGCAGAGGAATAAATACATGACACAGAAAATACAATTATGGAAAATAATGAAGTTGAAAAGGAGAAGTAAAGAAAAATATTAGATCATGAATGTAGACTTAGGGAACTCAGTGACTCCATAAAGTGTAATAACATTCATATAATAGGAGAACCAGAAGATAGGGAAAGGGGGACAGAAAGCTTATTTGAGGAAATTATGACTGAAAACTTCCCTAATGGGGAAGGAAACAGACATCCAAATCCAAGAGGCAGAGAACTCCCATCAAAATCAACAACAGCAGGCCAACACCATGACAAATTGTAGTTAAATTTGCAAAATATAGAGACAAAGAAAAATCCTAAGAGCAGGAAGACAAAAGAAGTTCCTAATTTACAAGGGAAGAAAATTAAGGTTAGCAGCAGAAACTTGGCAGGCAAGAATGGAGTAGCATGACATATTCAATGTGCTGAATGGGAAAAATATGGAGCAAGAATACTCTGTTCAGCAAGGCTATCATTCAGAATAGAAGGAGAGATAAGGAGTTTCCCTAAGAGTCGTGACTACAAAACAAGCCCTGCAAAAAATATTAAAGGGGACTCTTTGAGTGGGGGAAAAAGACCAAAAGTGACAACGGCTAGGAAGGAACAGGAAATTTCCAGAAACAATCACAAAACAAGTAATAAAATGGTACTAAATTCATATCCATCAGTAATCATTCTGAATTCAAATGGACTAAATGCTCCAATTAAAAGACATAGGGTGTCAGAATGGATAAAAAAAAAAAAGAAGACCCATCTATATGCTGCCTATAGGAGACTCATTTTAGACCTAAAGAAAACTGCAGGTTGAAAGTGAGGGGATGGACAACCATTTATCATGCAATGGATATCAAAAGAAAGATGGAATAGCACCATTATATCAGACAAACTAGATTTTAAACCAAAGACTGTAATAAAAGATGAAGAAGGACAATATACATAATAAATGGTCTTTCCAACAAGATCTAATTATTTTAAATATTTATGCCTCAAACTTGAAAGCACACAAATATATAATAACAATTATTAGCAAACACTGTGGAACACATTGGTAATAATACAATATAGTAGAGGACTTTAACACCCCACTGACATCAATGGACAGATCATCTAAGCAGAAAATCAGCAAGGAAACAATGACTTTGAATGACACATTGGACCAGATGGACTTAACAGATATTCAGAACATTTCATCCTAAAGCAGCAGAATACAGATTCCTTTCAAGTACACATGGGACATTCTCCAGAACAGGTCATATACTGGGTTATAAGTCAGGCCTCAACAAACACAAAAAGATTGAGATCATACCATGCATATCTTTAGACCAATGCTATGAAACTTGAAGGAAACCACAAGGTAAAATTTGGAAAGACCAAAAATATATGGAACTTAAAGAATATCCTACTAAAGAATGAATGGGTTAATTAGGAAATTAAAAAAATAAAAAAAATACATGGAAGCAAATGAAAATTAAAACACAACAGGTAAACCTTTGGGATGCAGCAAACGCTGTCATAAGAGGGAAATATATTGTAATAGAAGAAAAACCTCCAATATAGTACCTAACCATACACCTCGAGGAACTAAACAACAACAACAACAACAACAACAACAACAAATGAAGCCTAAAGGCAGCAGAAGAGGGTAAGTAATAAAGATTAGAACAGAAACAAATGATATAGAAACAAACAAACAAAAAGTAAAACACAGTAGAACAAACCAATGAAACCAGGAACTGGTTCTTTGAAAAAATTAATAACATTGATAACCCCCTAACCAGACCTATCAAAAAGAAAAGAGAAAAGACCAAAATAAATAAAATCATGAATGAGAAAGGAGAGATCACAATCAATAGCATAGAAATACAAGCAATTATGAGAGAATATTATGAAAAATTATATTCCATTCTGAAAGAAATGAATAAATTCCTAGAAACATATAAACTACCAAAAGTGGAAAAGGAAAAATGCAAAACTTGAACAGAATAATAACCAGCAAAGAAAGTGAATCAGAAATCAACAATCTATCAACAAATGAAAATCCATGGCCAGATGGCTTCACAGAGGAATGCTACCAAATATTTAAAGAAGAGTTAATGCCTATTTTTCTTAATCCCTTCCAAAAAAATAGAAATGAAAAGAAAACTTACAAACTCATGCTACAAGACCTGCATTACCTTGATTCCAAAACCAGACAATTACCCCCCTGAAAAAGAATATTACGGGCCAATATCCCTGATGAAAATGGATGCAAACATTCTCAGCCAAACACTAGCAAGTTGAATCCAACAGTACATGAAAAGAATCATTCTCCATGATCAAGTGGGATTTATTTCTGGGCTTCAAGGGTGGTTCAATATTTTCAAATCAATCAATGTGACACACCACATTAATAAAAGAAAGGATAAGAAGTATGATCCTTCAATAGACGCGGAGAAAGCAGTTGACAAAGTATAGCATCCATTCCTGATAAAAACCCATAACATAGTAGGGACAAAGGGTCTTTATGCAACATCATAAAGACCACATACAAAAGACCCACACCTCAATGGGGAAAGGCAGAGAGCTTTTCCTCTATGGTCAGGAACAAGACAGGATGTCCACTCCCACCATTGTCATTTACCAATGACAATGACAATGTGGGAAGTCCTAGTCTCAGCAGTCAGATAATAAAAAGGAAAAAAAAAAAAAGAAGAAGTCAAACTTTCACTATTCATGGATGACATGACACTCTAGGTAGAAAACCCAAAAGACTTCACCAAAAATTTGCTAAACTGATATATGAATTCAGCAACGTTGTAGGATACAAAATCAATGTATAGAAATAGGTTGTATTTCTAGAGACCAATAATGAAATAGCAGAAAAGAAATCAAGGAATTGATCCCATTTATAATTGCACCAAAAACCATAGATACCTAGGAATAAACCTAACCAAAGAGGTAAAAGATTGGTACTCTGAAAACTTTAGAGTATTTATGAAAGAAATTGAAGATGACACAAAGAAATGGAAAAGCATTCCATGGTTATGGATTGAAAGAACAAATATTGTTAAAATGTCAATATTACCCAAAGCACTGTACGTATTTAATGCAATCCCTATCAACATACCAACAATTTTTTTCACAGAGCTAGAACAAGCAATCCTAAAATTTGTATGGAACCACAAAAGACCCCAAATAGCCAAAGTACTCGAAAAATAAAAGCAAAGCTGGAGGCATCACAATTCCAGACTTCAAGTTATATTACAAAGCTGTAGTGATCAAGACAATATGATACTGGCACAAAAGCAGACACATAAATCAATGCAACAGCACAGAAAACCTACAAATGGGCCATAACTATATAGTCAACTCAGGTTCAACAAAGCAGGAGAGTATATCCAATGGAAAACAGACAGTCTCTTCAACAATGGTGTTGGGAAAACTCACAGTGACATGCAGAAGAATGAAACTGGACCACATTCTTACAGCATACATCAAAATAAATTCAAAATGGATGAAAGACCTAAATGTGATACAGGAAACCATAAAAATTCTATAGGAGAACACAAGCAATAACCTTTTTGACATTGGATGGAGCCACTTATTATTAGATACATCTCCTGAGGCAAGGGAAACAAAAGAAAAAATGAACTAGTGGGACTTCATCAACATAAAAAGCTTCTGCACAGCAAAGGAAATGATCAATAAAACTAAAAGGCAACTGACAGAATGCAAGAAGATACTTGCAAATGATATATCTTATAAAGGACTATGTTCAAAATTTATAAAGAATTTATTGAACTCAATACCCAAAAAACTAATAATACAGATAAGAAATGGGCAGAAGACATGAATAGACATTTTTCCAAAGAGGACATACAGAGGGCTAATAGACACATAAAAAGATGCTCAACATCACTCATCATCAGGAAAATACAAATCAAAACTATAATGAGATACCAACTCACACCTATCAGAATGGCTAAAATTAATGCCTCAGGAAACAACAGATGTTGGTGAGGATGCAGAGAAAGGAGAATCTTCTTGCACTGTTGGAAATGCAAACATTCTGAAAAACAGCATGGGAATTCCTCAAAAAGTTAAAAATAGAACTACCCTATGATCCAGCAATTGCACTACTAGGTATTTACCCAAAGGATACAAAAATACTGATTCTAATGGATACGTGCACCCCTGTGTTTATAACAGCATCATCAACAATAGCCAAATTATAGAAAGAGCCCAAATGTCCACTGATTGATGAATGGATAGGGAAGATGTGGTATATAAATAAATACACAATGAAATATTACTCAGCCAATAAAGAGAATATAATCCTGTCATTTACCACAATGTGGATGGAGTGGATGGAGCTAGAATGTATTATGCTAAGTGAAATAAGTCAGTCAAAGAAAAACAAATAATGTATGATCTCACTCATGTGGAATTTAAGAAATGAAACATATGAACATGTGGGGAAAGAGAGACAGGCAGACCATAAAATAGACTCTTAACTATAGAGAACAAACTGAGCATTGCTGTGGGGGGAGCTCGGGGGACTGATGGGCTAAATGAGTGATGGCAATTAAGGAGGGCACTTGTGATGAGCACGGGGTGTGATATTAACTAACTAAATTCTACTCCTGAAACTAATATTACACCATTTGTTAACTAATTGGAATTTAAATAAAATCTTGAAAGTAAAAAAAAGAAAGACTGTAATGATAATTGTCATTTCACACTTTATATAATGAGATTATATAGTTTTAAATTTTTTATATAGTGAGACTGCAAATGATTCCAGAAATAATTATTAATGGTAAGATCATTGCCACCAAAAGTCAACCTCCTCGCTAAAATGTACTGCAATCTTTGGACATGATAGTAAATGTTCCTAGGTAACCTAAGACAGGGAATCTGAATTCCTACATTTTATTTCTAAGATAAATTTGTTTATACATTAATTTTTAAAGATTAATGCAATACTTCATAATTTCCTGTTTAGCCCACACTCTTCCCATTTTATGACCGATAGATAAGAATATACTTTTAAAAATTAGTATTAGCATATGCAAACACTGTATTTATACGGAATCTCCTTAGATAATAAATTTAGCATTACTTTAATAAAATCCTGAGCAAGGAGCAGTACTTCAAATAGTGAAAGTATTAAGGATAATTATCAATATATATCTATGGATTATATTATATTATATGTGTGTATTAAGTTTCAAACCATATAACATCCAAAAGCAGCTACTCTGTCTTCTTTATAACTATTTTTCCAATACATTTCTAGAAAATTCTATATTACTCACATAATTTATAATGTTCATTTATTTTTTATAAATACACAAAGGAAAAGAAAATATACCTAGATTATACTAAATATAGGGACTATTAAATAGATATTTAAAAATTTTACTGGCTATTACAGGGGTGCCTGGTGGTTCAGTCAGTTGAGCATCAGACTTCAGCTCAGGTCACGATCTCGTGGTTCGAGCCCCACATCGGGCTCTGTGCTGACTGCTCAGAGCCTGGAGCAGCTTTGGATTCTGTGTTTCCCATTCTCTCCACCTTTCCCCCACTCATGCTGTATCTGTGACTCTCTCTCAAAAATAAATGTTAAAAAATTTAAAAAAAAATAAAAAAAATTTTACTATTACATATACTTTATATTATGTTTCCAGCATACATCAAAATTAATATTTTTTTAACATTTTTTAACGTTTTTATTTATTATTGAGAGACAGAGAAGAACAGAGCATGAGCATGGGAGGGGCAGAGAAAGGGGGAGACACAGAATCTGAAGGGGGCTCCAGGCTCACAGAGCCCAATGCGGGGCTTGAATTCATAAGCGGCGAGATTATGACCTAAGCCGAAGTCAGATGCTTACCCGACTGAGTCACCCAGGTGCCTCTCAAAACTAATATTTTTAATTGGAAAACAAATAAAGAGAAAAAACAAGGTGTACTAACTCAACACCTTTTGTGTTGCCTTCTAAGCTTATTGAAACATGGAAGTTTTTTTGGTGCCCCTCATTTCCTGACAGAGGTAGATGTTATAATTATCATGAGACCTTCTTTAAAAACTATACATTTATTGTGATTTTCAAGTAACACAGCTCTAATTCTTATTTTTAAAAACATATTTTTATTGTCATTACTCTGGAAGAGTTTTATTTAAAAAAGACAAGAAGGAAATATCTTCATAGATGGCATTCAGTAAGTAGAGGTCAATGAACAAACAAATTGAACTACACTTTTAGTATTAACCATTGGATAATTTAGTCATACTACTAAAGCATTATTCTATTTATAGATAGTTATTGGGAAAATCATTAAACAGCATGTAGCTAAAAACCCAGTTAAAATATATACCTTATTCTCAATAAAAAAAAATCATTGTAAAAATGGTGTCTGAAATGACATTTTTCATACAGAATAAAAATTGCTATACATTTTATATTCAAATGCTTACATGTACATTTTAATCATAATTTTAAAAATAACAATGAAATATTTAAAATTGTCCTTCAATGACTGATAATCTATTATCAGTTACTTTTTAAAAAAGTATTTAAGCCAATTATCATTGCATTTATGACTAAGCTATCTTAATTTTTACGAAGATATATTTTTAGTATTGTCATTTATTTATTTATTTATTTTAATTTGTTTACGTGTACTTATTTATTTTGAGAGAGAGAGAGAGATGCAAAGAGAGAGGGAAATAGAATCCCAAGCAGGCTCCACACTGTCAGCACAGAGCCCGATGTGAGGCTCAAACCCACATACCATGAGATCATGACCTGAGCCAAAATCAAGAATCTGGTGCTTAACTGACTGAGCCACCCAGGTGCCCCAGTGTTGTCATTTATTTACATGGTAAATGAAGCCATGGTTTCTCTTTTGATCCTACAAATTTCAAAATATACTAATCCTTTTATATACACATGTATAGCATATATGTATATATGTGTATATACACATAGCCTATCTGCTATAGGCTCTCTTATATATATGTATACAAAGTCAGGTTATATGCAAATGAGCTTATCAAGCATTATTTCTAAAATATTTACAACAAAATTGAATCATTTTCAAGAACTGTGCTATAAACACAGCAAAATTCAATTCATACATCCTGAGGAGGGAGTTATTTTTTTCAATTTCACTGAAATAATGGCTTTATTCAAGTATACAACTACTGTTCTTTTTTTTTATTGAAGTGGGAAAAAGTTTTCTTTCAGCAAAAAAGGATTCATGGTCATTTTTTGAAATTCTCTTAAGTAACATAATTATATCAGAATAAGTCATATAATAATAAAAGTATTCTGATATACTTCTATGTATAGTAAAATTGACTTCTATGATAGTAAATGAAGAAAATTGACTTCTATGATAGTAAATGAAGAAAAAATTAAGAGAAAATCACACATGAAGGAAAGCAGATGGTTGTTGGGTTATCTTTTCTGCAGAAGTTTGAGTGAAATGCTTCCATTTTATCTTCACTTTTTATCTTTTTTGGAAAGCTGAGTAATGAAACATGGGTTTCTCTATAAAAGAGGAAATTCTTCAGCTGTCAAGATATGGGGAAAGCTTTTTGTGATAGCGAATAAGTATCTACTTGGCCTGGAAAACTATCGAAATTACAACCTAACAGATGATCTTAAAATTCTTACAGAAAATACTATCAGTTAAAAAGTATTATTGCTCCATCCAGAATGATCTCTTCCAATACAAACATACATTTGCCCTCTGGTTTATGGAACCTAGTGCTTTCCATTCAGATATTTCACAATGGATTATACTTTCATATGTTTAAAAACAAAATCATTTAAAAAAAACTTGGAGATTGTTTGCACTACATAGTTCATTCATTCATTCATTTTTCTTCTTATAGTTTGGTTTTAAAATGGACAGATTCTCAAAGTTTTCCAGAAGTCAGTATAATACTGTTTAAGACTTAACTAAGCAAGTAATTATAAATAATACTAATACTAATGAAAGATCATTGTATTTAGCAGTTAGAAAAAAATGCTTAATTACAAAGTAAATTGTTCATACAAAACAGTCTTAGAAGTCTTCACAGCTTCTTTATCCAACAAGCAGCCTGGGCTATAGATCTGGCTTAAAGGACAATCATCTCTGTTTCTAACACGTGTTTACCTTTATCCCCCACAAACTAACCATTTGGCTTTCAAAGTTAATTTTTAATGTTACTTTCTCTGAGTATTTTCACTGATACCTGGCTTACACTTTAATGTACGTTAAAATATATAGGGATCATGATAACATGAAGATTCACATTCAGTATGTTTGGGGTCGGAACTGAGATTTGGCATTTCTAATAATGTCCTAGATGATGCTTATCAGAAAATCACAGTAGTCAAAATTTAGATTAGATTATATGGGTCATTTATGCTCCCATAATACCAAGCCCTTACCCTGGCTCTCTTTTCACTATCATAATTGCTTATTAAATCACTATATTCTCTGCTAGACCATAAACTCCTTAAAGGCATGACTATTCTCTACTGGATCAACTTGAGGTGTCTTCTCCCCATTGTATCTCTAGTCTCTCTAATACAGTGACTCCTATCTAGTAGGTCGTCAATATTCATTGAATATATTAGTTATGTATAATCCAAAATATTCTTGTATTAGGTAAACTATATTATTTAGTCTTGATTGGGAACCAGATTTAAAGTACTTACTTGTTTGAAATACTAGCAAAAATGCTGTTTTTCTTTGATAAAGTCAAATGTATGTAAAACACGTTACTTCTTAACCTTTTTAGTTAATGCTAATGATACACTGGAAAGAATTACCAAACACCCATTCACTGTCACAAAATGTCTAGTCTTTTGTTTTTTCTCAAAGTCAGATAATATTCCTTATTGAATGGTTGAAAAACCCATAACTTAGTTCATTAACTTTTAACTTAAATGACATCATCTAATTTTCAGAAATTAGATGGTGAAGGACAAAGTGTTCCCTAAACTATGAAGCCTGTTAGTCATAAATCTAGAACTAGTATTTCACACCAAGGTTAAATCTTATAGGCTACACATGATTTTACCTTTTAGACTAATCATGTGGGTTAGTGTAGAGTGAGTAAAAGGGTATCAATTTTAAAAATTAGGTGCACTGGTTGTTGCCACACTATGTCCTGTGTGTGTTTGTGTGTGTGTGCATGAATGCTATGTTGTATATATGTGTACACACTGTGTTGCTGTGTGTGTATGTAATTCTTCAATGAAAAGATGCAAGTTTAGTTATGTTGGACCTCCACTGGGAAGATATACTCACTCTTTTAAATGAAGAGTTGAGCAGTTCTTTTAACAGTGTATTCCCAATATCCTCTTTCCACCACCTTCAACCAATTTTTAAGCTGTTAGTGATGGATGATAAATTATTTACATAAATCTTGTATAAGTGCATTGCAAAGATTAATAATTTGAAATTGAGGACATCATGTAAATATCAGTGATATTCTTTTTCATTATTCCTGGTCAAAATATTTCTTAGCATTAGTAACAGCTTGATTTATTTTTGAAAGAATTTCTAGTTTGTTTTTAACACAACTGTTTCTAATTCACTGTCCATGGCTTTCCAAAATTAAAGCAACTGAATATCTGAGGATACACAACAATTACTATGAGTAAATATCAATCGGAGAATAATTTTAAAAAGACAATGAATTAATGACTCATCAGCAAATTACCACGGAGAAGCAACATACTTGGTGGAAAAAGAACTTTTATCGTGCCTAAAATTTACATTCCTTTGGTTTGATTTGTTTTCCAAAAGTAAAACATTTTATTTTTTTATTATATATATATTATAACAAAAATCTCATTCCTTCTGTACAAATTAGAAGCACATTTTTCTTTAAGTGAATAGTATAAAAGAATATTAAAATTGACGTTATTACAGTGCTTATCAAGTCTGACATGATGTAGTATTAGGAAGCAATGAAGCAGCATACACCTATATTAAAAACAATCAGTCAAAATCCATGTTTTGGACCAGAGTATTCATCAGTTGTCAGTCTCACCACACAACAATTTAAGTGCCTGTGTTAATCCAATGGGTAAGTTATATAACTAATATAATAACCTTTCGTAAATACCTACCAGAGAATAAGAGATACTATTAGAAGAAAGTACTGAGTATAATACTGCAGAACGAGAAAAAGCATAAAGGTCTTATTTAAGCAAGGGTCAGCTTTAGACAAAAGATGAGTATTGGTGATTGATTTCAAAAGAAAATACACACACACACACACAGACATACATCTGTATGTTTGTATTTTGTATATTTACATATCAACAAACAGAAATATAGATTTCTGAATATAAGTTGTATATGTAATGCAAATTGAACAACAGTATTTGAACTGGCAATTATTTATTAACATTTACTGACATTGCTTTGAATTTGATAACAAACCAGCATCATATCCATTGTGCATAATATTACCTAAAAAGGGAGACACTTTCAGAAACCAGTTATGAAATTTATGAAAGAAAAGAATCCAAGGTTTCTCAACTCAAATATGATAAAAATTAGTAGTCATTGGTTGATCTAAAATATGACTGGCTTTCCAGAACGAAGCTAACATCTTAAGTTCCAAACTATGTTTCCTGAAGTGGTGAGAGAAGACAATGACATCTAATCTGACCGGCTAAATTCAGAAGAACCCTGTTAAAGTCAGAACTATTTAGCAAGACAATACAAAACAAGCTTTCCAGGGAAACATTTTAGCAGGAGATGAGAATAGCTGTTTACTAAAATATTAGGGACCTACTACAAGTTCAGTAGTATCACACACATATGGCATCAGGAAGGTAATGAATAGGCTGTTATTGGCCAAGCAAAGTGAAGAAGTAGATACAGAAGTGGAGCAAAGGGTCACTGAATATCCATTGTCAAAGCCAGATGAGAAGAGAAAGCAAAGCAAAGGACCTGTTTCACTCAGTCATAAAGGAGTCAAAGGTTTACACCATTTCTAATAATCATAAGATATTTTTTGTGAATTTATTCTGAAGGGAGAAGAGTAGATTCTTTTTCACTTGGTAAGCCTTTATGGCTTCAAGTTATAATTTAGCAGAATCGAATGAAACTTCAAGAGAATTACACTAGTTTGATTTTTTTCCCATTTCTTCTCAGGACTAAATGATCTTAAGGAGGCATATTCAATCAATAATTATTACTAATGAGCATATTTTTAGCCATGCGTTTAGTTGATTTAGTCAGGCAGTTGGCATGGGTTATATAGACAGTTATATAGAAACGATAAATGACAGAGGAATTTAAAAATTATTCTAGAGCCCCTCTTCTCTTCTGCATCAAAACTCATTGATAGGGAATGCTGTCTTCTTTAAATTTCCTGCTTTAAGTGATATACATACACTGAGAAGTAGTAAATGTCTATCCGCAGACTTGACTTCTTTCAAATACAGATTCCTATGTCCAATTGCCTAAGTGGCATCTTCACTTGGATGTGTAATAATGATCTCACATTTAACACATCCAAAGCTGAAATCTTATCCCAAAACTTCATTTTGCCATGTTATTTCTCATCTCTGCATCTCAGATAATGATGACTTTCTACCAGTAGCTGAGACCAAGAACAATGCAGTTGATTTTGTCATATTTCTTTCTTTCATACATCACTGCTGTCAGCAGATTTTATCAGATGTACTTATTTTTTCTTTGCACATTTACTGAAGTATAATTTATATAAAATAAAATTCACACTTTAAGTGTACATTTCCATGAACGATCACTGCCATGCCCATTTTAGAACATTTCCATCTCCCCAAAATGTTCCCTTGCTCTCCTTTGTGGTTATCCTACATCTTCAACCCTGGTCCCAGGAAACTAATCATATGTCACTTGTTCTTTCTTTTCTAGAATTCTACATAAATAGAATAATGCAATATATAATCTTTTGAATCTGACATTTTTTCACTTAGCATGATGTTTTTTTTATTACATTTTTTTAATGTTTATTTTTGAGAGACAGAGACAGAGCATGAGCAGGGGAAGGGCAGAGAGAGGAGACACAGACTCTGAAGCAGGCTCCAGGCTCTGAGCTGTCAGCACAGAGCCCAAAGTGGGGCTCGAACTCATGAACCGCAAGATCATGACCTGAGTTGAAGCTGGCCACTTAACTGACTGAGCCACCCAGGCGCCCCCATGTGTCTGAGATACATTCATGTTGTTGCATATATCAGTAGATATTTTCTTTAAGTTTCTATTTCTGAGTAATATTCTAGGATCTACTTTTATAACATATTCACCTATTCATTTCTAGTCCTACAAACTTAGTCCAGGTCACAAAAATTTCCTATATAGATGACTTCAATAGCCTTCTAATTGGTCTCTCTGCTTTACCTTTTTATTTTATTTTATTTTATTTTATTTTATTTTATTTTATTTTATTTTTTATTTTTTATTTTTTTTCTGCTTTATCTTTTGATTGCTCATAATTAAACCTCAACCCAGTAACTAGTACTATCCTTTTAAAATGTAAGTCTGGTCATGTCGTATCTTTGTTTAAAACTTTTCAAGTATTCCAGTCTCAGAGTGAAAGTAGAAATCTTTCAATGACCTACAAGGCCATATGTGACCTAGTCTTCTGTTACTTCCCCTATTACTATCCTTTTTGCTCACCAAGCTCCAGTCTCATTGGTATCTTAAATCTGGAAATACAGGAGTGAATACAAGAGTTTCAGAGAAGACAGGAATAAATACATCTTCCTGCATTGCCTGTTTTCTTCAGTGGTGAGAAATTTAAAGCTTTATAATATTGATGTAGAATATACTGTAAAATTTAACTTTTTAAATAAATTTTCATATTGAGACATGTGACTTTAGTTTATACTCCCAAAACATCCCAATTTATATATTTAAATTTCTCTGCATTTTAATTATACTGGTAAAGAAGTATGAAAATCACAATTTGCCTAATGGATCATTCTTGAGAACAAGCATAACAAAATTTAATTATATTTAAGCTAAGCTAAAGCTAATATGGGAGAGCCTCTACAAATGGATAATTTTAGCTCTAAATTTTCTTTAGTCAAGTTTTCAAGTTTGTAACAACAACAAATATACCATGCTAGAGAACCCAGTGTCTGACACAAATTTTACTTTCACTGAGTGAAATTCAAACAGACTCACAGCTAATTTTTACTCAGGAAAATGAAAAAGATATCAGATGTGTATTTCCGTTAGAAATATAGCAGTGTGGCTTTATTTCACTGGTAATGGAGTATATTAAAATACTACAGTGTGAAAAACAGAAGAATGTTTTTGCTCTTCAGATAGACATAGCTCTATGTGAAACAACAAAATATTCATACATTTGATTAATAACAAATATGTTTCCCTAATATTATCAAATATAGAAACCACATAAGATATTAGAACATATGTATAGGAACATATCTGCAAATTTAGTGGGTGATTATAATAGTAATGATAACATTTCTATCATGATTCAGTTTACCAAGAGCATTTGTGTTTCTCAACTACCACATGAGCACACATGATTATGTTTATATCTACGTGAAGATACTGAGAGCCATGGGAGAGAAATAACATGCCTACAGCCATATGGTAATTTCAGTGTGGACTGTGAACCACGTTCTTCATATACAGAACATATGCTTATATTTTCTGTGCATTATGTGTCCCTTATCATTAATGAAGCCAATGAAAACCTGTTGCAATTTCCTAACATTATTTTTTAAAGATGATTATTTTACCGGGTGGTTCAGATGTTGAGCCCAGGTTGAGAACTACTGGTATAAAATAAGAAGAAAACAACCAGGAGTTTGTAAAAAAATGTTATATGAAGACTTTTTGAAAAGATCAAGAATGTTATCCTGGAAAATAAAATAATTGAAAGAGGATTTTACTTAGCATGCTCTGCTAACCCAGGCTGAATTCAAGAGAGTAGCTAGGAGTTATAGAGAGACAGATGCCAAAATGTTTTTATTTATTTTTGAGAGACAGAGAGAGAGAGAGTGAGAGAGAGAGCATGAGTTGGGGAGGAGCAGAGGGCGATGGAGACAAAGAATCCAAAGCAGGCTCCAGGCTCTGAGCTGTCAGCACAGAGGCCGACGTGGGGTTCGAACTCGTGAACGGCAAGGTCATGACCTGAGCTGAAGTCAGACACTTAACCGAATGAGCCACCCAGGCGCCCCAAGTCAGATGCTAAATTGAAGTTCACAAAACTAAAACATTTCAAAATAAATGTGTGCCTTGTGAATTTCTAAGCTCCCTGTCAAGGAAACTGCTCAAGCAAAATGGATAACTAGGTCAAGGAAAATGGTGGAAGCAAATAATACACTGAGAGACATAAAAGATCACTCAAAGACTCTAAGATTTTGAGGCAATTATATACTTACTCATTTGTCTTGAACCTAACTTCCATTCTTCAGTTCATAAGAGTTGAAATGTGCATTTGCTAATGATTAATAATATAGAAAAATGTCCATTTAAAAAATAACTTCTGAACTTGTCTTAGAAAATGTAAGAAAGTCTGTGTGTCCATAGACTGTCCAATATACATGTCTTCATTTAAGATTTTTTTTAGGAGGAAAGACAGCATAGTTGGAAAGAACTTTCCCTTTGGAGACAGACAGCTGAATTCTAATTTTAACTCTGTTGCTTTTGGGTTACACAGCCTTGAACTAGAAACCTGACTCTCTTGATCTCTTGTTTCTCTACCTAATAAAATAGTATAACAGAAATTACAGAAACTAAATTTAAGGACTAACTGTAATATGGCATAGAGTAGTGCTAAATGAAAGTTAGTTTCCTAAATTATGTCTAATTAGTAACAATTTCCTACACTGACACAAAGACACCTGTGCAAGATGGCCAAGTAAGTTCAAATATGAAACATACAAAATTAACATATTTATATAAACATTAAAATTTTAAAGAAAATGAAACATGAAGATATTTCTTTGTTTCTCCAGAGATCTCAAATTTGGAGATCTCTGCACTCCATAACTCAAGCAGCTTTAGAATTCTGTTATTCTAAGTCATTATCAGACCCTTTACTTGATGGCCAGGGTATATAGAGCATAGTTAATATAATTTAACTTGTTCTTTTTTTAAAATTTAACTTATTTTTTAAATTTACATCCAAGTTAATTAGCATATAGTGCAACAATGATTTCAGGAGTAGATTCCTTAATGCCCCTTACTCATTTAGCCCATCCCCCTCCCATACTGCTCCAGTAATCCTCTGTTTATTCTCCATTTTTAAGAGTCTTTTATGTTTTGTCACCCTCCTTGTTTTTATATTATTTTTGCTTCCTTTCCCTTATGTTCATCTGTTTTGTATCTTAAAGTCCTCATAGGAGTGAAGTCATATGATATTTGTCTTTCTCTGACTGACTAATTTTGCTTAGCTTAATATCCTCTAGCTCCATCCATGTAGTTGCAAACGGCAAGATTTAATTCTTTTTGATTCCCGAGTATTACTCCATTGTGTATATATATATATATATATATATATATATATATATATATACCACTTCTTCTTTATCCATTCATCCATTGATGGACATTTGTGCTCTTTCCATACTTTGGCTGTTGTTGCTAGTGCTGCTATAAACATTGGAATGCATGTGTCCCTTTAAAACAGTATACCTGTATCCCTTGGATAAATATCTAGTAGTGCAATTGCTGGGTCATAGGGTAGTTCTATTTTTAATTTTTTGAGGAACCTCCATACCGTTTTCCAGAGTGTCTGCACCAGTTTGCATTTCCACTAGCAGTGCAAAAGAGATCCTCTTTCTCGGCATCCTTGCCAACATCTGTTGTTGCCTGAGTTGTTAATGTTACCCATTCTGACAGGTGTGAGGTGGTATCTCATTGTGGTTGTGATTTGTATTTCCCTGATGATGAGTGATGTTGAACATTTTTTCATGTGTTGTTTAGCCATCTGGATGTCTTCTTTGGAGAAGTGTCTATTCATGTCTTTTGTCCATTTCTTCACTGGATTATTTGTTTTTTGGTAGTTGAGTTTGATACGTTCTTTATAGAGTTTGGATACTAACCCTTTATCTGATACATTGTTTGCAAATATCTTCTCCCATTCCGTCTGGGAGTTGCCTGTTAGTTTTGTTGATTGTTTCCTTTGTTGCACAGAAGCTTTTTATTTTGATAAGGTCCCAATAGTTCATTTTTGCTTTTGTTTCCCTTGCCTCTGGAGACGTGTTGAGTAAGGAGTTGCTGCGGCCAAGGTCAAAGAAGTTTTGCCTGTTTTCTCTTTGAGGATTTTGATGGCTTCCTGTCTTATATTTAGTTCTTTCATTCATTTTGAGTTTTTGTGTGTGGTGTAAGAAAGTGGTCCAGGCTCATTTTTCTGTATGTTGCTGTCCAGTTTTCCCAGCACCACTTGCTGAAGAGACTGTCTTTATTCCATTGGATATTCTTTCCTGCTTTGTCAAAGATTAGTCGGCCATGTTTGTGGGTCCATTTCTGGGTTCTCTATTTTTTTCCATTGATCTGAGTGTTTTTGCACCATAATTTAACTTGTTCTTGATGGTTCATGGTAATCATTAGGAATAACATTTTCTATACTACACATAGTGCAGTAGTTGCTATCTGGACTTTTCCATGTTTTTAGATTGCTTTTTCCTATGGCTTCTGCTTAACTGCACTTCTCATTTTAGAGGCTCCTACATTATATAGTACTGTTGACTTTCCACTAAATTGTCTTTGCCTACTGCTGTTGGTGTTTCTCTAGCTCCTTTCATTGTGGCCTGATCTATTTTTTTTAAGTATAACTTTCCAAATACTTAGAGGTCTGTTAGGCACACAACTCCCTGCAACCTAATCTTCATGGTTTTAGTTGTTAGACTGCCTGCTCAAACTCACCTAGAACAAAATTAATGGCTTTTAGTAAAAACAGTTAAAAAGATGTTCAGTATTTGAGAAGGCAAGAAATGCAAACACTGCTTATAACTACACATTGACACTTATTTCCCTAAGATTCAGGGGTGCTTTAGCTTAATTATTTCTGGCTTTGTCACTGACCTACTAGAGATTGTTGCAAGTCAGGTAGCTGTGTGATTGGGTGTTACTATAAATGTTATAAATGTTTAATGTCCTAACAATCTAGATTGTAGCTATAAAGCCAAAGCTAGTGGAATAACATCCTCCAAGTGGGCTATATGGAGAAATTTTATTTAATATGAAAAATAATTGTTAGCATAAACCCTGGAAGTCATTTATATAGAATAAAAGGAGTCAAATAATTTTAAGAAAGGATTTTCTTACCCTATATTCCCAACCAGCATTATACATTATAAATTATGTTTATAAGGATGACCAAAAAGACATTTAAAGTGTCTTTAGGATCGACCAAGGGAGATTAACATATATTTAGCGTAGAAGGAGACATTCAGACCTGGAGGGCACCACAGAGGTAATTGTTTCCAATCCTCTCATTTCACAGATGAGGAAAAGAGGTCCAGAATGGCAGATTCATTTACACAAGTTTCACATCTAGTTAGTAAATGTCAAGAATAAAACCAGGTCTCTGAATTCTTAATGTGGTGCCTTTTTATTATTCCCATGGCTACCATACCATTCAGCATGTTTTATTATTCTTTGGGACTCTGAAAAAGTTATCTTGGGCCAATTTTTATAACCTTTGCTATAGTATGAATGTTTGTGTCACCCCAAAATTCGTATGTTGAAACCTAATCCCCAAGGTGATGGTATTAGGAGGTGGGTCCTTTGGGGGATGAATGACTACAATTAATGCCCTTATAAAAGTGGGCCAGGAAAGCTCCCTTCCCTTTCTCCATGTGACATTGACATTACTAAGAAGGCACCATTAATGAACCAGAAAGCTGACTCTAACAAGATTCCAAATCAGCCTGTGCCTTGATCTTGAACTTCCCAGCTTCCAGTAACTGTTAGAAATAAATTTCTGTTGTTTATAAGCCACCTTGTTACGGCATTTTGTCATAGCATCCCAAACAGACTAAGACAACCCAGTTAACTATAATAGTTAATAAGCTATAAAACAATTTCCTTAATAACATGACATAAAGAGACATTAAGAAAATGTTCCTGGAAATGGAGAATTGTTCCATTTTGGAGCAACAAGATGTGTTTCCTCTTGAGTTTGAAGACAAGGCTGGATCCAGGCAACATCAGAACATGTTCTTCAGCCTTCATTGGGGCCTTAAGAATCTTTCTTTTTGATGTGCTAAGTAATTGATGTCCTTTTGTCCATCCATCCATCCATCTATCTACCCATCCATCCATCCATCCAATGATTAATTTTACAGTAATGGGTCACTGGCATTTGTTTTTTCTCTTGTGTACTTTTCTATGATATGTTTATCTTAATCTGCAACATTACTTATGAAAATATTCACCTAACATAGTATCTGAACTGTGCATCTGAGGAGTATACTTTTTTCTGAAAATAAAATATAATTATTTTAGATTTTATGTTTGAAACCACATTAAAATATTTTATGTTATTATTTGAATTTGTATCCAAATACAAGTAAATTTATTGAACCAATTTAGAAAATACTACTTAACATATTCTAGGTCAACACTTTAAAGTTATTTTTTCAAGAATAAAATCTTCATTTTAATAGTAAAATGTCTATCTCTTTCCTTCATGTAATTTTTGTTAAATTGTAAGTAAAAAATAATTACACATATAAAATAAGAAAAAAATATTTCAACATGGATAATAATAGGCAATAATTGGTTTCAGCTTTTAAGAGTCTTGTTTGAAAAGGGATAAATGAATCTTGAATAAAGTTAAGATAGAAAAGGGACCTTAAATTCATAATCTTGGTGGCCAAAGACAAATTATGTAGATATTATTTAATTTTTATTCATTTCACTTAAGAAATATGCTAAGTGCTAACTGTGTACCAAAAGTCATATTTATTTGGTGATCTATGAATTTAAAAGAATATAAAATCACCCTTTCTGGCCTTAAAGAAACTTTCAATGTAATCAAACATATTGTGAAAGCATGAAATGGCTGAGAGAAAGAAGTTTAAGTTTGAAACACTAGTATTTTATGTATGATGTTGATCATCTGAAATGAAGTTAAACTTAACTATAGCCCCTGTATCTCAAGTGGACTCACTCTTTACCATAAGTGATGACAAACAACTGTTCAAAATAGATAAAAATAAGATTTTGTTTCACACTTACAATTAATTTCAAACAACCTATGAGACAACAGTCAATGATGAGTTAATCAAAATAGCCTCACATTTTGGTTTGGAAATAAAAGGGAATAAATTGGGTAAAATCTGAAATGATACCATAACAAAAATAAATAAACTTTTATCTTTATAATTAATCAAAAGCAATAAGGTGTATCTTTTCTTTTAAATTTTTTAAATATTTATTTATTTTTGGGACAGAGAGAGACAGAGTGCGAACAAGGGAGGGGCAGAGAGAGAGGGAAACACAGAATCTGAAACAGGCTCCAGGCTCCGAGCTGTCAGCACAGAACCCGATGCAGGGCTCAAACCCATGAACCGCGAGATCATGACCTGAGCCAAAGTTGGACGCTTAACTGATTGAGCTACCCAGGCGCCCCAGAATAAGGTATATCTTGATTGCCACGGATGTCTTACAAAAGTTCCTATATTTTTCTTTGCCTTGTTAAAGAAAGAGTATAAGTAAAAAATCATGATTATTATCAATCTATATCTATGAGGAAAGCTTAGACTAACAAATATCCCCATGGAGAGCATAAACAAGGGCTTAGGGACGATAGAAGGGGACTTGAGGCACTACAGAACATAATCTTAGGCTTTATTTCTTTATTGAAATATCTGTTAATGTTTTTCAACCACTACTTGATGGCACACTTATAACTGCATCTCAAATTTAATACTAAAAACAAATAGAAATACTGGAAGTTATTTTTTAAATGGGTACGGAGATTCTATTTGGGATGATGAAAAGTTCTGGAAATGGATAGTGGTGATAGTTGCATACTACAATAAAAATAAATAAAAAGAGTGAGATAAGTTCACAAGGAACCCCTGCAACTCATCAGCAAAAACAAAAAAACAAAACCACATACACGCAAAAACTAATAATATATTTTTTAAAAAGGCTAAGGACTTGAATAGGCATTTCTCCAAAGAAGAAATACAAACGGCCAACAGGTAAAAGAGAAAATGTTCAATGTTGATAATCATCAGGAAAATGAAAACCAAAACAGCAAGGAGATATCACTTCACATCTGTCAGTATGACTATTCTCAAAAACCAAAAACCAAAAGACAGGTGAGGAGGTGGATAGACTAGAACATTTGCACATTGTTAGTGGAAATGCAAAATGGTACAACCAGTATGATAAATAGTAGGGAAGTTTGTCAAAAAATTAAAAACATAAATACCATATGACCCAGCAATCCCACTTCTGGTACTTAGCCAAAAGAATTAAAATAAAGATCTCTACGAAATTTTAGTGCCCCCATGTTAATGCAGCACTCTTCACAGTAGCCAAGATGTGGAAACAGTGTATGTGCCCGTCAACAGGATTAAAAAATAATGTGGAATACACACACGATGGAATGCTATTCAGTGTTAAAAAAGAAGGTAGTTCTGTAATATGCAAGGACATGGATGAACTGTAGGACACTATACTAAGTTAAAAAACCAGTCACAGAGTGACAGATACTGTGCGATTCCAGTTACATGAGGTCTTTAAATTGGCAAATTCATAGGAACGAAGAAGAGAATGGTGGTTGCAGGGGCTGGAGGGAGGAGGAAAAGGGAGGTTACTCATCAACAGGCAAAAGTTTCAGTTAAGCAAGATGAATAAGCTCTGGAGGTCTGCTGTACAACATTGTATCCATAGTCAACAATAATATATTGTTATACTTAAAAATTTGTTGAGGGTAGATCTCATGTTAAGTGTTCTTAGGACAGTAAAATCAATTTTTTTTATTTTTAACTTTATTTTGAGAGAGAGAGAGAGAAAGAGCGAGCGAGAGAGAGAGAGAGAGAGAGAATGTGAGCAGGGGATGGGCAGAGAGAGAGGGAGAAAGAGAATCCCAAGCAGGCTCCATACTGTCAATACAGAGCCCGATGTGGGACTCAATCTCATGAACCATGAAATTATGACCTAGCCCGAAATCCAGAGTTGGACACTTAATCTGCTGAGCCACCCAGGCACCCCTAAAATCATATTTTAAATAATGACAAACATGAAAATGTATTTAAGATATATTATTAAGAGAAAAAGAGCTCAAAAGAGTAAGTGAAGTGTGCCGATTCATTGTTTTCTATATATGTTAATGGATATCTAGCACATACTATGAAGACTCTGGAAGAACTGAAGTTATATCAGGGATGACACTGTGGGGACAGTAATATTCTAAATTGCCGAGTTCTGGGTTATTAAACATGTTTATAACATGAGTGCAGAAAAATATGGTTAAAATTATAAATTTTGTGTTCTATATATTTTACCACAGCAGTAAGAAAAATTAAAGAGCCTAAGATATCATGATCCTGATGCCTGATAAGACACCTATGAATTTCTTGTACGTGTGCCCTTGCTAGACCTCAAGCTCCTTTATGTACCATAGATACAGTAATATTATATTTTAGTGTCAGAGGATCTTAAGAAAATCTTTTTGTTACTTAAATAACACAGGAAACCTCTTAGGAATAAGCAATTAAGACATCCTGTTGCTTGTTCAAAGTGAGGTTAATTCCCTTACTCTTTGTAAAACTAGAAAATATTAAATGTTATTTCTTTTTCTAGAGAATGGCACAGTCAAGATAAGTGTGCTGTGAGCATAGTAATTATTAGCAGCTATCTTCAGCTACTCTGAATCATACCGTGTTTTCCATTAGAGGAGACTTGTTATGATATTGCAAAGCTCTTTTCAAGGGAACAAAGCTAGTTTCCTTACATGATATCTTAACAGTAATTTATATAAGAATATAAATAATAAGTATAGTGTTAGCAGGTGCAGAAATGAGGAACATAAGCCTATTAATAAGGTATATTCTACATGAAACCTGGTAGTTTTGATGATAATTTAATATATTTCTGAAAATCTCAGAGGAATGCTCGGAACTTGCATTGATATAAGAATGTCAGATAAGTTTCTACAGAAAAGAGTAGATCCTATTGTGCCCCTCCTATCATTGTGCAAATATCAGAACAAACATTACCACTCAACTACTCTGCTTGTTACAGACTACTATGCTCTTATACCTTTTGTATGTTTAAAAATTTTTTAATGTTTATTTTTGAGAGAGAGAAAGAGAGAGAGAGAGAGAGAGAGAGAAAGACAGAGCACAAACAGGGGAGGGGCAGAGAGAGAGAGAGAGGGT
>CM053572.1:110253884-110304148 GCA_028646485.1 Cryptoprocta ferox | reverse complement strand
GAGAGAGAGAGAGAGAGAGAGAGAATCCAAAACAGGCTCCAGGCTCTGAGATGTCAGCACAGAGCTCTACGTGGGACTCGAACTCACAAACCATGAGATCATGACCTGCACTGAAGTCAGATGCTTAACTGACTGAACCACCAAGGTGACCCTACCTTTTGTATGTTTAATGCCATCACCTCTTCTTTTAAATTATTACAACATTTTTGTACTAATTTTCTTAAAAAATAAATAATGTTTTAAAACAGGAGTGCATAATTTCAATATCTATAACTCGTTTTCAAATTACATGAGGAAATCAGAAGACTTTTTAAATAAGTTAACTTTTTTTTAATAAGTTAACTTTCACTCATTTAAAATACTGGATTATTTAAGGCTAATGCCAAAAATACTTAATATTTTCCAACATTTTAATATTAAAATACAAAGGAATAAAATGCTAAAGAAGTATCTCCACATATATCTACTCCAGAAAACAACTGAACTTATATGACATCTGAGAAACATGTACAAAGTTGCTAGCAAAACCCATGGCACTGACAGACTTATTTACATTCTTATTTACATTCTAAAAAAGTTAAATGCTCTGTGTCTTGCTTGTGAGATAGAGTTTATAAGCCATCTACACTACAGGTTCTCCAACTACTATATAAAAAAAAGTAATTGCTCTACAAGTTTGTTGGCAGATGCTAATGATGAATGCTTAACACATTCTGCCCTCATGTTTCCCTTCAGATCTCTTTGCACTACTAGGGGTTCTATGAACTTGCTGGCTGTGCCAGCAAATTTTCTTTCAGATAGATAAAAAGGTTCGTGTACAAATCTGATTGATGAATGTAATGGGATATTAATAACCCTCAGGCATCTGAATAGTGTGTGTATTACATTAAATATAGTCAAAGAAAAACTGTACAACAATATGAAATCTGTGGGATACTATTTCATTGTCAATAAAAATCATGGAAATTGATTTTCTAAAGTGTAAATGCACTGTTTATAAAGCTGAAAGAATCTAAACAGCACTGGTGAAATAACTTTTTAGTGAAAAGTTATTTATATCTGGATACAGTGCCCACTAATACTCTTGCTTACCAAGTACACAGGCTCAACCAAGAAAAAATGCAATTAATCTGCTTTGACTTGAACATCACTGCTTTTCTTTCCCCAAAAATATTGTTTATACACATGCAACAATCTTAATAGCAACTTTAGCTGAGAACAGGGTCTTTGGATGCTATAGTCTGTGTTTGGAGGTTGGAAGGAAAATGCAAAGTCTGACCTGTAATATACTTCTGATAATTTTATCCTCTTTAACTCCCTATGCATCTCTCTAAAGCACACTGGGTTAGAAAATAAGAATGCTGCTTTGTATCATTGCCACTCTGCTAGCTAGATGTGGGAATATGGAATATATTAATCTCTCTGGATTACAGGCTTCTTATCTCTACAATGTGAATTAATTGAGAATGAAATCATAATAAGGATACCTAAACAGAAAAATCTTCCTTCTTTCCAGTACCAATAACATCAAAAAAATGTAACCTAATTATCTTTTAAGCTAAGAAAATATTTATGCTAATGTTGTCTATATAGCATTAGCTATCTGGATGATAATTGAGCCATTTAAAAAATGCAGATATGTTCCTATAGATATGTTCTAATATAGGTGAGTCCCCATGCACACTCATTCTCAGAATACTGATTATTTTCTTTGTTATGATTCTTTAAAATTGCATAGATTTAGTTTCCAGTTATTAAGATCTAAAACTGAGATGGAAAATGCGGTATTTTATGGTATTTCTATAAAATGTGGTGATACTGCATTCTTTATGCTAGATGTTTCAGATTGTTAATTAAAGGTATTATTACTGTGATTGCATAAAGGAGACTTTGTTAATTTATTGAAGTTAGAATCTAGTCATCTGAATCATTTTTTAAAAAAAGAGAATTGATCTGTAAATGTAATTTTTAAAATTGTATGATTTCTCCAACACACAACTTCCTGTAGCTTGCATGACTAGGAGCCTGTAATATTGCCAAGAAGCTAGGAAGAATGAGTCATCCCATCAGGGAATGGTGTTCCAATAAAGAAAACTTCCAGACAATTAAGACTTTTACCCCTTTACTCTTTAAAAGCATTTAAAGGTATTTCAGAAGAAACATTCCTCAAGTTGTAAAAGTTCCTGATATTTTGACTAATGTTTACCACCTTTTCAAAGGTAAATTTAAGTGTTTTTTAAGAATTTTTGTGTCTGTTTTTAAGTATTAAAAATTTTGGATGAAAAAATCTGGAGAAATTAAATGGTGAATGCAATTTTAAAAAAAAGCAAGTCTGGGGAAACTGGAAAAGAAAACTCCACAATTATCATCTACTTGATCCCCATGTGGCTGTTTGGGAATGTTCACTGCTCTTATAGGAAGCATGAGCTATTATTCATTATTTTCTGGCCATTATTATGATGTGATTCGGAGCCTCCTCACCTTTTAAAGTATGTGTAAGCCAAAATTCTCATGTCTGTAGGACCAGCTCAGCTTTACAATCAGCCTGCCATATGCCACCAAAACAGAGGGAACAAACAGCATAATAAAAATACATTTTATAAATTGATCAAAATTTGGTGGAGCCCAGATGCAGGCTGGGAGTCCTCCAACCAGAGCCTGATCTAAACCGCTTGAAAGCTACCTGTGCAGACAAAGCATGGTCCTATGCTACACTGTGTCACAGGACTGGCTTTTTAGTTGTGAAATCTGGTTTTTAATCATTTTCCTATTCTTGTTCTGCTGTAAATTCATTTCTCTCTTTCCCCTCCATGCACCTACCTTTAGCGGCTCTGCATCTGTTTCTAATGTGTTGCTTTTCCACTAAATTCAAGGGTGGAACTTAATTCAGGGAATCATGATTACTAGCAATCTGTTCTCACTGAGGAAAAAGTGGAAATAATCTATTTGTGTCATTTAGTAGACATCTTGAATCCCCTCTGCATACGCTTAATAAAACTGCAATACTGAAGCTGAAGATTATTTTTCATTAAATATGCTAATGCTAATTATTTTAACAGTGGCTTTTTCCCAATTGCTTAAATAACTTCCAAAATTTTAGCTCATTAGTTTTAATAATAACTTGGTGAAGTAGGAGGACAGCAAGAAATCTTTTAAATTGAATATACTATTCTAACATAACTTTGCTTGGCAAAGCTGAAGCAGTAAATGTGAAATATAATAATCTATCTTATATTATCATCTGAATATATGTTTTTACCCTTTATGTAAAATATTGGGATAGGTAGAAAAAGTTGAAAATATTTTTCATCACAGTGATTTAGACTTGCTTCCTTTGTACAGTGGAAGTACTTAAATTGTATTTGAAGTTCACACATATACTAAGTTCAAAATTCAGGAGATCTTATGCACTGTTGGTGGGAATGCAACCAGTGCAATAACTTTGGAAAACAAAATGGAGGTTCCTCAAATAATTAAAAATAGAATTACTCTATGATCCGGTAATTGCACTACTAGGTATTACCCAAAGAATATGAAAACACTAATTTAAGTGGATATATGCACCCTGATGTTTACTGCAGCATTATTTTCAATAGCCAAATTATGGAAGCAGCCCAAGTGTCTAATGATAGAGAATGGAAAAGGAGGTGTGACATTCAAAAGAAAACCAGAAAACCATGAAAAAAAGAAAGACAAAGAAGGATCAGAGAAAATCTTCAGAAACAACCACAAAACAAGCAATAAAATGATAATAAATACCATCTATTAATAATTACTTTGAATGTAAATGGACTAAATGCTCCAATCAAAAGGCATAGCATTGACAGAATGGATAAAAAAACCAAGACCCATCTATATGCTGCCTAGAGAGACTCTGAACACTGTTAAAAATTTCAAATCTAATTACACCACTCTTCTGCTTCAAATTCTTACTAGACTCAGTGCTTCGGCTACAGTACATGGTTAAGTAGGCCAGTGTGGTCCTCCCAACCTGACACATGTTAATCTCTTCAGTCTCATCCAGAGTCACTTCACTTTTCTCTGCTCTAATCACACTTTCCTGTGTGTTCTTGAATCATGGTAAACTTGTCCACACCTCTATGCTTTCTCGCATGTTGTTCACTTCACTATCTCCCTCCTACTCATTCTTCAGGTTTCTTTGTAAATCTTTTTTTTCTCCCCACCCCCACTGCACCCCATATGAATCATGTGAAATTCTTAAAATCTCTTACTGTGTCTCTACATTTCCCTTCATAGTACTTTAAAATTATTATAAGAGTTCACTGTTTTCTACAAATCTTGTTGGATGTCATGCCCCTCTCTCTCCCACCTACCATACTAGAAGAAGCTTGATGAGGGAAAGTACCATATTTATTTGGTCACATTGTATGTCTAGCATCTATTACCAGACCTGACACATAGTAAGCATTTGATAAATATGCATTGAACAGATTAAAAAAATAGATTATATGAGACCTGACTCACATAACATCTTATCTCTAGAGACTATTTGGATTAAAATTCCTTATACAAAGAATGTCATTTACAATGCTTTTATTAACTAGAGTGTTCCTATTTACTTACAAGGCTGGATTCCTGGTTCTGTTTAATATGCTGTGTTAACCTACCGGTAAGCATTTATGTCATGATCTACTTGATCTTGGAACCTTACAGTCTAGGTTAAGAGTACATCCCATCTCATGCACTGCTGATTTACATTCCTAAAAGACAGCTTAGGTGACTACATCCCATTGCTAAAATTTTGCAGTATGTATCCTTTTCCCAATGTACGATTTCATCATTTCCATATTCAAAACTACTGTATGTGGACCCAATATTACTTCACAGTTTCCCCAGCAAGGTAGTTTTTGCTTCATTCAAATTACACAATTTAATATTCCCTCACATATCCACCTCGGGGCCTTTTTAGGTTTTATTCCTGTCTGCCAGAAATCTTCACAAAATTAGGGCTTTTTTCTGGGGCACTTCTCTCATAGTGACCATCTCTGCCTGTTGATTCCCAGGAGCTGAATCTAACGTACTTTAGTATGTTAAAGTGGTAGTGTTGCCAAATCTCCTCAGGCCAAGGAAATCCTGCATTCTTCAAGGCCTATTTCAAATGCATCCCCATGATCTGACTAAGCAAACACAAGTTACATTCAGTAATTGTTATCCATTGTGGGTTCTTGTCAGATTAATGGACACCTGGTGAGCAAGCTTCCGCCTTGTGAAAGTGCTTAATAATGCATTTATGTCTTAGGATATATAAGGGACAGAAACACAGTATAGCAAAATACTGAAAGAGAACTTTGGGGAGTAGATTCAAGTGAAAATTCAAACATGTCTAAAAAATGAAGTCAGTAGGTCAATCAAAAAAGAAAAATGCAACCCTACTTTAGAGCCATTACAAGAAGCTGTTAGAGGAGCTACAGGTGATAAATGTAAATTGCAAAGAATTAAATGAAGGACGGCTAAGGACCAATTTTTGCCACTTTATACAGCCCTAGAACCATGAATACCTACAGTAAAGTAAGGGAAATTTCAGTCTATAACTAGAATATTGGTATAGGAAGTATCATTGAGTGAAAAGGAATACCATATCTCCTGGTAGAATATATTAAAATATAAAGGTTGGTTGAAAATCAGTGGTATAAGAGATTTGCAATTGGCAAATTTCTATTTTTCACCTTAGTTGAATTACCAGCTTCAAACTCTCTTTACTTGCTCCTATCTGTATAACAGTACTTAGTTAATGTAAAACATTTTTCTCTGCTGAAAACAAAGTATCATCATTCTGCCAGGAGCCTGAATTGTTAGCAGCTCAAGTGGTCACATGAAGCTAACCAAAGGGCTACTTTGCTGCTGTGTTCCTAGGAGAAAATCTTGAAGATATCCCCAGTCTTAGGAGCTTCTTGGCCTGAGAACATTTGGCAATACTACCACTTTAACATACCAGAGTACATTAAATTCAGCTCCTGGGAAGCAAAAAGTATATGGTATAGCAGCACTGGAAATCTTTCTGACTAATTAAGGAACCATGTGGGAGTTGTGCTCATGGCATTCTTATTTGTAAAGGAAGGAAGACTTTACGAAGAAGGAAGAAAAGCAAGTGAAACATTTTGCTAAATGCACATGGATTTTAGAGCTACATCTTCCCCCTAAGAATGTTCCCAATGAAAATGAAAGGCATCCAGCTATTTTTAATTTAAGCATTGGGTCAATTTGATTTTCCAAGGTCAAGATCGTTGTAACTTCAAACCCTCTTTGCTTTTCTGAAGACAAATACTATCATAGACCACAAAATCAGTAAACGAAATTAGCAGCTCAACTGACTAAATTTCTTAATAATGAAGTTAGTTGAAAAACAGGATGTAACTGTTTTTCCTTTCTTTTTAACTGAATAATGGCATTACCTACAAATTATCATAGTCACTACTCCAATATTTTCTCTTTGCTCTGGTTATAGAGTCTTTTTTTTTCTTGAAGACTCAGAATTGCATGACAGGAGTGATAAACTCACCCATCAATCTTTTCAATCTTTTCGAGACAATGGGTTCCATCATGTCCTAAAGGAAAACACACTCCTGATCAACCCAGAAACAAAGAAATTGCTTCGACCCTGATGAAAGACACTTTGATAATGTACCTTCTACTTACAGAGAAATCAATCTCAGAATTCCAGAGGAGAAAGCATATTGAAAATTAAGTTTTCATCTGTGTTTAAGCTAAATACATACATACAATACATAAGCAAGTAAGTGCTGTAACAGGAGGCAATATCTTTATAATATGCTTATATACAAGTACATAAACAACACAATTAATTTTTAAAAGATGTGTTCATGTACACTCAAGTGACAGCATTCAGAAAAGTTCAAATTGTGAACTCTTATTCCTATTTATGTTAGAATAAAGGCCAGAGCAGTAAACATTCTAAATCCTCACTGTCTCTTCTGAGTGCTGTTATAACCTCAAATCATAATACCGAGATTTCTGTGTATAGGGCTGAGCTACACAAGAGCTGAGCACAAGTGTTCCCATCATGGTGGTGCTTGTACTCCCCTGGACAGATAAAATAGATACAATAAACAAATTACTGTAGGTTGAGATGATCAAAGAAGATGTCACAGCCCTCCCAAGGGAAGGGCAGAACCCATGTAAATAGGGAAAGGGGTAAAAATGTATAAAGGGGTAGGGTGAAGGATGTAACAGTTCAGACTCATTTAGCTTGTTGAGAAAAATTTAGTTGCCTGGAAATGAAGTCTTGATGGAGAGATTTGTAAGAATTTAAAAATTGATTTGGTATCATTTGTCCTTCACTCAAACTCTTTTTGAAAGGCATATTACCAAGAAAATGTCTACATTAACCATAATAACTTTAACTGATATGAAATATGGTTTATTGCAAATAGGATTTGAGTGGATTGAAAATGAGAGCAGGTCTTGGTGCTTAGTGTTTTGTCTTTGGTCATACCATTAGTTTACACAAATTTGGGAGATTAGATTGATTAAAAAAGAAAAATATTTCTATGGATTAAGAAATGTATATGATTGTCCTGATAATAGTTTTTCATTTAGAAGACAAAAATAAGAATTTATGGATTATGAATTAAAAACAAGAAAAAAAAACATTTGCCTGGACTGACTAGATTTAGGATATTATGTTTTTGGTATGATTACATAAAATTATATAATTCAATATGGTTGCATATAGAATTACATACAACTCACTTCTATGAGTGAGAGACTACTTACATTACCATAGCTTCTTAGACCAAAAGGCCTTTAATGAGAGTCATATAACATGCAGAGATGAAGAAAATTGTATCATTGTTCTTTTGGATAAATGTAGCTTTTAAATTTCTTATCACTATCAAATTGAGAATACGTAATTTTTAAAAATTTATATAACATAATCAATATTTGAAGCTTGGACTAGCACTAGCTCACTGTCTTGGGCTCTACCATTAGAAAGCATGGTCTGTGTAAACAAATCATTCATTCACCTGTCTTGGAACTCTGCTTCCTGGATTCAGGAAACCATTCAGTGTATAAAGGTATTTCAATGTGATAATTTCCTCCTATAATTAAAATGATTCTATGGTTATAGTAAAATTTTACATTAAAAATCTTTCATGTACATTAAGCCTACCAAGGTAAGTTGAAAGTTTGTTTTATTTTATATTCATGATGTGTATTATGTTGTAATTCTTGCTTATTACAGAGGGAAAACTGTTCACCTAAAAGATGCTATTACTATAATTATGTGATAAGAAAGTGAGTGATAAGTCTAAAAATTGTAGTAGGCTTCCCAGGGTTGCCCAAGTATAAGAACTAAGTTGCAGTAGTAAAAAGACACAGGATGATCAAAAGCAGTTTCATCTCCTGAAGACTAGATGAATTGCAGACTTATCTAGAAAAGAGGGTAACTACCAAGGTCATTAAAAAAAAAAGGAATACTCATCACCTTGGAGAGTTTTTCTAATTTTTTAATTAATTAATTATATAATTTTTATTTATTTTTGAGAGAGAGAGAGTGGGAGAGAGAGAACAAGTGGGGAAGGGGAGAGAGACAGAGACACAGAATCCAAAGTAGGCCCCAGGCTCTGAGCTGTCAGCATAGAGCTTGACACAGGGCTTGAACTCATGAAACCTGAGATCATGACCTGAGCCAATGTCAGACGCTTAACCGACTTAGCCACTTAGGCATACTTTGGGGAATTTTTCTAGATAGATATTTTCCAAATATCTAATTTTTAATTTTATTTTATTATACAATTATTTTATTTTAGTTTAGTTTATTTATTCTGAAAGAGAAAGAGAGAGAGAGAGAGAGAGAAAGAGAGAGAGAGAGGGAGAGAGAGCACAAGTGGGGGAGGACTGTCAGCATGGAGCTCAATTTGGGCTTGAACTCATGTATCCATGAGATCATGACCTGAGATGAAATCAAGAGTTGGATGCTTAACTGACTGAGCCACCCATGTGTCTCCAAAGTACATTTTAGTCATTTAAAAATACATGGAGGCTTGGCACCAAGGGTAAAGATAACAAATTAAGTGTTCAAGGTGCACAAATTTTTCCAAAGAAATCATACATTTTTCAATCAACATTTCCAAACTTAGTTGACTAGGGAATAATTATATATACAGTTGACCCTTGAAATAGTGTGGGGATTAAGGATGGTGACTCCACAGCACAGCTGAAAGTTGGCACATAATTTTTGATTCCCCCAGAGCTTAGCTACGAACAGCCTGTATAAAGTGGTCTCTCATATCCTGGTTTACAAAAGTAAATAGTAACACAAGAATCAAGATTCCTGGAGGTCTCCAGTCCATCAGATCTTCCCAGATGTCAAGAGGGTAGGTGAGAATTTTCCTGATGGGATTAGTGAGAAGGTTTCTTCAGAGAGAGTGATTGTTCTGTTGAGTCCCTTTCTCAGCCCCCTTTGGGATGGAGGGAGGGAGGGCTACCTTCTAACACTTGACCTGGGGGGACAACTTCAAGAAAACCACTTGGGGATCTCTGAAATAAGGTCACATAGTTTGGAGTCATGGGCTTGGGATTTGAATCACATATGAGAACACAGAATTAACTTGTGGACAGGGTCTTACTCCTGCCAAAGAATTGGGGAAGGCTAACCACCAACTCCTCATTGCTTTGGTGGTAGAGGCAGCAGAGCACTGAGGGATGGGTGAAGAGAGGGATGCAGGAGTGCTTCTCTGTGGACCAGATCTGAGCCATACTGGGGGGCTGGGGGCAGCTTTACATCTTGGGTCCTGTCCAAGAGTACCACCTGGCAAAGCAAGGAGCCCAGAGCAGAAAGAGGTTGGAGATAACTACCGGATTTCACAGGACTAAGAAAGTGCAGGAGGGAGATTCAGTGGGTGTTACCTGAAGAGCCCAAAGGATCTCATAAAAAGTGTCAGCTTTAATCATCTGCCATACCCATCAAAGAACACTAGCTTACCACATCTAGCAAGGGGTTAAAACTGCCTCTTCTTGGGTTGCCTGTGTGGCTTATTCAGTTAAGCATCCAACTCTTGGTTTCGGTTCAGGTTGTAATCTCACAGTTGGTGAGTTCAAGTCCTGGATTGGGCTCCACACTGTCCTCTGTCCTCTGTCCCTGCTTGCATGCTTTCTTTCTCTCTCTCAAAATAAATAAATAAACTAAAAACAATGACAACAACAAAAACTGCCTCTTCCCTTCCCTTTAACCCCTCCTTGTGTCTTCTCCCTAATGACAAATAGTAGGTCCTAATAGGCTTATGACAGGAGACAGAAGAGAGCCTATGGAGTATGTCTACCTTTCTGATTCCAGGCTTCTAGCCCCAAAAAGATGTTGGAGGGATTTTATTTGTTCACAAAAAATGACCCTTGCTAACTAAACAGTTGGAGACAAAAAATATGATTGCTTTTGGTTATTTCTGAAATTGAGCTTGCTCAATATCCCAGTTACAGAAACAATGAAGCTTGCTAGTAATCCAGAGCAGAGCATCAGGAGAGGCACATTTCAAATGCCACCTGTCTCATGCTATAAAGTCTCCATATCTGACAGAAGGGGAAAATGTAGTTGTCTGAAATGTCAGAATACAAAACACGATGACCCATGAAATCAGCAGCATACATTGTGACTCAAGTCCGAGTTTAATCTGCAATGCTACACCACATTTTTTTGGGTCAAGAGTGAAAATGATGATAATGATGATGATGATGATGATGATGATGATGATGATGATACTCTAGTCCATTCAGATTATTATCATTGGGAAATTGTGTAGCTAAAGATCTCATAATCAGAGGACCTAATGCTACTGCTTAGGATGATAGAACAGCTTCAGGTTGGGAAAGCCAGAATGAACAGATATTCCCTAGGAAGACAGAAATAAATGCCCCTGAGATCCCAAACATACACAGTGGGCTGGATAACTTGCAGTAGACTAGGGCATACAGTAGTACACTGGACTAGACTTGATCACTACTTTCACTGCAGCCAAACTGTATGGTGAGTGATGGAGGGACAACAGACAATGTCAAGGAATGAATTCTGGGGACAGACTAGGTGGGTTGAGCCAGTGCATTCTGAATGACTACTATAAAACGTACTGGAGCTCACTTTTTTTACTTCAAAAATATAAAATTATTTTTGATGAAAAATAATATCAGTGAAAATAATATCAATATTAATTTTACAGTCATCCATGGCAGATGGTTCTAGTACACAGAAAGACAAATACTAACTACAAAAAAAGCAGTTTCCAATAAACATAGAATTATTATTGGACCCAGCAATTCCACTCTTAAGTACATGCCTAAAAGCAATGAAAACAAATACTCAAATTACACTTGTACTCAAATTTTAACAGCAGTTCTAGTCACAATAGCCAGAGGGGGAAACAACTCAAATGTCCATCAACTGATGAATGGATAAACAAATGTATTATATCCATACAATGGGATATAAATGAGCCAAAGAAAGGTAATTAAACTCTGATATATGATACACTTTTGATGAACCTTGAAAAAATTTAAAGGATATTGTATAACTCAATTTTAGAAACATGCAGAATAAGGAAATAAATACACACACACACACACACATATATTTGTAATCAGCTCTTTTGGATTAGATTGTTCCATATGTTAGAAAAATACAATGGATTACCTCAGTATTCTTGCCCTCTATTAAGCCCTTGTAATTTCAAGAACTGATGACTTGAATTATTGCAGGCATCATAATATCTTTGCTTATAAATGTCTATGATTGCATAGTTGAATAAATTGGGTTTCCTAGTTAAACCTGGCTTTAAAGCAGGTCTAAAACATAATAGTGAATTCACCTAATATGCAGTACAATGGTAATAAATGCAATACCAGAAATTGAAGATTTGTTTTTAAGAAAAATAGGTACCAATGATGCAGACAGAAAGGAGGTGGGAAAAGAGCATGTTTTTTTTAAAATAATATCAACTGAAAAAGAAAAAAAACAATATAATAAAAACATATACCCTGTTGCAATCATATCTTAAATCCCCACAAAGTTAGCCTACATTCCTTTGAGTATACAATTTTCAAAGTCACTATCCTATGAAGTCTCCTCTCCCTTACTATGTGCTTTGTTTTTTTCTGATTTAATTGGAGGCTTTATTTTAAAATGAACCTCGAAGCAATTTTGGTGGTTCATCTCTTCATTACTTCAGTAACAAAATACCAACTTGCTCATTGCAATAGTTGGTGGCAGTGTAATTACATTCAAGGGAAATAAAGTATCTGTGTTCCTTTTCTCCTATTGTGTGATTATAGTGTTGAAGATGTCTGTAAATAAAACAACAACTGAAACCATCTTTGGCTATTTTGTAAGTAATTATAAGTCTAACCTGGTTATCAATCACTAGAAGTATTCTAGAACTACTTTAACCATTACTTCCAAAAATGGTCTTTGGCAAGGTGTATACTATGTACTCTGTCATGTTTAACTAAACTTCTACATTATAAAATCTTCCTTCAGTTAGGAAATACTCTTCTTTATCTGTCAAAAAGTTAAGGATGTTTGGTCAAATACCTAAGTACTGTTCGATTATCCAAGGTTTAGCCCCAGCCAAATTAATTCAGCATATGAAAAAAATTCAATGAATGTATCATTGCATATATTTACTTTTCTCTCTCGGGAAAAGTTTAGAGCTGCAATCATTTTAATTAACACATTGTGCAGAAGAATGCACGACATCAGCTGTTAATATGCATTTTTAAGAATAGAGGGTATGGTGACTTATCTAGATATAAGAGCAACATATGTTCAGCTAAGCATATGGATTATAATATAAATTATGATTATAATGCAGAGAAACACAGAGGGACATGTGCAATGGCTGCCTGTTTTCATTTAACCGCTAACATACTTTTCTAACATACACTAGAGAAGGCGTTATATTATTTTAACTGTGGAAATAGGATAGAACATGATCGATGATAATACTTTAAATCAGCTTCATGCCTTCTGAAACATGTAACTGTTGTTTCTATGAATTTAAATTCAGATTAAAAAGTGTTATTCATGAAAGAAATTGGAAACAAATAAAAACTATAGCAAGCATCTTAAAGAAACCTTAAAATATCAAAACAGACTGTGTTTTCCTGCTTTATACATTTCATTTCATTATGTTTTTGATTGAGTAATAGTTTAGTTACTGTGTACAGCTATTTACAAACTAGCTGTACAAACTAGCTGGCTAAAGATGGTAGTGATAAAGCAAATTACCTTCTCTTGATATTGCCGCCTTGAGGAATCCAAAGACTGGATTAAAGCTGTGGCATGGCCGACAAACATGGCATAGCAGGTGGCCCCAACAATCATGCTTAGCATGGTAATCCAGAGGTCAGACATGCTGACTGGGGCCTGGGCTCCATACCCGATACACAGCATGTGACTCATAGCTTTGAAGAGTGCATATGAATACTGCTTTCCCCACGAATCATTCTGGAACAGAAGAGAAAAAAGAAAACAGACTGAGTCATCAGGATAGCAGAATAAAAAGTGAGTATGACCTGTACACAAAAACATCATCAAATAATGAGTATGGAGAAACATCCATGTAACGGAACATGTACACAGACACTTCTCTTTAATAATCGCTACTCAAATGACTTGATGTTTCCAAAGCTTGCCTACCACTAGGAAACAAATAATCTACTGTTAATATATGCATCCCCAGTCAGTTTTAGGTTTGTTGTCTTTAAAACTAAAACTCCTTTTGGGACAATGGTGTGAATGTCATATAAAAATGCCAAGAATGAATGCTGATGGGCTCATTCCAAAGTTTCAAGGAAATCTGGTCATTTTCTTGCAACATATTTGCAAGCTGAGAAATGCTGTAGGTAAGTATGAAGTTGATGGGCCTACATATAGGAATTTTTATCAAAACTATGATGTTTAGATTTAAAATCCAAATGGATATATTTGCATAGTCTTTAATTCTATATTTCTTAAATGAAAAAATAAACAAACATATTTTGGCAATGCAGGTCTGATAAATGGAAAGACTTCCTTGAAGTCCTCTTTCAGGGTAATGTAGATTGGAATTCTAATGTTAGGATTGATGATGGATGAATCTTGCTGGTTTTTTATAAAATAAAATAAAATAAGCAAAATAATATCTTGGCAAACCCTCTGGAAAAAAAAGCTGACTTCTGAGATTAGTTACTGAATGCAATTTCTGAATGCTTTCAAAAATTTATTCCAAATTCTTTTCTACAAAAATAAGATATTCCATATATCTTATCTACCCTTTGGTAAAATTTAAAGGACTATTTGGATCAATATGTATCAAGCCCCTGACCAGACACATAATTTATGAGGTCCAGTGCAAAATGAAAATTTGGGGTACATTAATTCAAAATGTAAGAAAAAAAGTGCTGTTAAAAATAATAATATATAATAATTTTTCCTTTAAAATATTTTATTACTTATGATAGTAATAGTGATAGATGAGTAACAACATAAATTTATAAATTTCAAAAAATAGTATTTTTGTGTCATAATTATATATAATAAAATAAAGAGAAATACTGTATTATTGTGATGTATTGTAATATAATTTTTCTGGCTTAATTTTCTGCAAATCCATTTCTTAGATCATCAAAATTTATATAATTAGCAATTTCATTTTCAATTATAAAATTGTAAGTGACATCACTTGTTTTGGCTAAAGCAAGACCACAAATAATTTCTGATAGTTTCTGAGAAATTTAAGAAAAATCTTTCTCTTGATGCACCTATTACTCGAGCTATTTAGAATATTCTAAGGATTGTGACAACATTGGCATAAATTTCTGATTTAACATAAATTTTAGTATATCTGGAGCTGATGATTCTAACAGAATAATTTTTCAATGGAAGATTTAACTCTATACAAATTAGTTTCATGTATGAATGTGATTTTTAATTAAACTTTCTATTTTAAGATAACTATAGATTAACATGCAAATTATAAGAAATAATAGAGAACTCATGCACCTTTCATCCCAAATAGTAACCTCCTCCAAAGTATGTACAATGTTACAACCAGGAAATTGACATGGGTACAATCCACTGATCGCATTCATATTTCACTGATTTAAGGTGCCAATTTGTGTTTGTACTTAGTTTTATACAATTTTATCGCATGTATAAATTTGTGTATTCTTCACCACACTCAAGATACAGAACAACTCTATCACAACAAAGATCCTCTATACTATGTATTGAATTTAATGTAAATGTATGCACTGGCATTTTAATATTACTGCTGACATTTCCTATAACTTGCTGAGGTTGTGCAAGAAACCAAAAGTAGTTTCATAATTCGTATATAATCCAGAATGCCTGTTTATGTATTTTATTCCTTTATTTTCAATTATAAGACAAAATTATACAAAAAATTCCTTTCTTTGCTAATCATCAGTTCTTTTAAAGTTTCATATGAAAATAGTGTTATTTTCCATCAAATGTGGTGATCTTTAAATTTAATCTGTATTTCTAGGCTGGTGAATATTTGCTTTTCAATGTTGCAGTAGTTTTCAAAACTGGACATTGTGAACTGTGAAGAATTCTAATAACTCCCTGATGTGCTTTATTGCAACATCCATGTGTACTCCTTAACTTTGTAATAATTTATTGACAAAGTTTACCATCTGAGTTCCACAAGCATTGTCTTGGAATTCAGACAGATTTAATGTTCCTGTAGATACTGCAGGGATGAAATCCTGGGACTGATAGGCAGCTGTCCTCTCACCAAGATTCCTGTCCTTGCCGCAGAGGGGGAGCTGCTCCTACCTCCCCCGGTAGCTGCTTTTACCGCTGTTGCTCTGGGGCTGCTGTTGCCACTGGTAATCTGGCCAGGTTCAGGCTTGGCCACACTGGGGACACAGAATCTCAGACTGCAGAGGCAGGCAGATGTGCACCTTGCAGGCAGATGTGCACCTTGCCGTCAGGCCAACTGCTTGGCTTTTGTGTTGTCCACCGTGCCTGCAGGTCTGAACCCATGTATGCAGAGTGGCCCCCTGTAGCTCCGGTGCTCACAGTCATGTTCATGCTCCACTGTCTGAGTGAACTCTATTTACAGAACATAAATTCACAGATAAAGTTATTGAGAATATCAAGATAGCAGCAGTGGAGCTTTATAAAAAGCACAAGGTCCTTCTGGAAGTGGGTCTCTGTGCAACTACAAGGTCATGTCCACATACACACAAAGCCATCCCTGCCTTTGTCAAATCAACTTTTAAATTATCAGAAAATTTTAAGTTATATAAAGATATATTGAATATACATAGATACTTTTTGTTCATGTTTTCATGGGGTTTTCCAAAATCAAATGTGGAAAAATAGGACATGATAAACTTTGGAACTGCATGTGGCTGCTGACAAAAATAACCAGCCCCATTTGGTTGAAAGAGTTAAGTTTCTTTAAAATTTTTTTTAATGTTTATTTATTTTTGAGAGAACAGAGTATAAGCAGAGGAGGGACAGAGAGAGAGAGGGAGACACAGAATCTGAAGGAAGCTCCAGGTTCTGAGCTGTTAGCATAGAGCCCCGTGTGCGGCTCGAACTCACAGACTACAAGATCATGACCTGAGCCGAAGGTGGATGCTGAACCAACTGAGCCACCCAGGCACCCCGAAAGAGTTAAGTTTCTTCAAGTGAAATTCATTGTTACTTATAAAATAAGGTCTTGTTGTCCTATCCATTCATTCATCCATCCATCCATCCATCCATCCATCCATGTGTACATACACACACACACACACACACACACACACACACGTCAAAATGAGATTCAATTTTAAGAAATGAAAATTATTTGCATATTATACTATGCACACAGTATAATGGACCCATGTGTAAGTTTTCACTTTGAGGAATAAACAAAATTCATCCTTTACACTTTTTTTCACACATGAAAATACACAGCTATACTCATGAATAAACCTAAGGTTGCCCAAATTCTAGATGTCCCAGGAACAAGAAATGGAGTATTCAATGAACAAAGCAATGTGTTCTATAAAAATCTTGAATATACATGTTACTTAAAATGACATATTAAACTTCCTGAAATTCAACTCAGTAATATACTGATATACTAAAAATGAATATTGCAAACCACATTGCCAAATAAACAAAGGCTTTAATTCCTAAGATCTATTCAAAGATAAACAGGGAAAAAAAAAGCTTGATTTGTTTCTGACTGGCTTTAAATCTCTTCTGGGCTCCCTTGGGACTCCAATTCCCCTGTTGTGGTGACTTTCATCTGATACATGATGATCTTTTCATGTGACTGGCACCTACTCCTAGATTAGGGCTGGGGCCATCTCTCATTGATCATGTTAAACTCTAAATTGCAGGATTCGGTGGAGACACTAAATATTTTTGGTTGAAAACACTGTTGTTGAAGGAAAGGGTGAATAAATAAATTTTGACTGTGCTGTTATATCTAATGTAAGATTCCCTCCCTTACACAGGGGTATAGTCATGTTGGTAAGGCATCTTGATGGGCTTAGATATAATGGGAATAATTCAAAAGTCCAATGGGGTGTCCAGTGGAGACTGAATTTTAATTCTGTTCATATTGTTTGTTTCTTTGTTGTTGAGGGGAAGCAGTATGTGGAGCTGGAGAAGAGAGTTTCAATTTCCCAGAGGAATGCAGTTAGATAATAGCCAAAGTAAGAATGTGTGTTTAGGTTCATTTTCATTTATCTCCTTAGGCACACACCAAACACATACACACACATGCACACACACAAATTTTGGCTTTTTTTTCCCTACAAAAATGGATCATATCATATATACTTCTCTGCATTTAGCTTTTATCACAGAAAAATTCCTCCAAAATTCATTCCTCTTCTAGTGTTCATATAACTATGTCATAACCCATTGTTGATTTTGTCAGGTTAATTCTCCTATTTTTCTATTGTTTTCTAGTTTTTGCCACTACAAACTATTCTGTAATAAACAACTTTGTATGTATAACCTTTATCATATAGATTCTCAGGAGTGTATTTGTTGGGTCAAAGAGTAAAGTTTTCAATTGATTTTAAAATATATTGCCAGAATGTTTCAAAACGCTGTAACTTTTCCAAAAATAAGTAAAATTACACTTTATCACCATTTCTAGTGATGAAACAGAATAAAGGATACACTGGGAAACACAGTGATGGTCAGCACGGAGGGGTCAGAACATTTTTCAGTATAATATGGGAAGCCATGGAAAAGTTTTCAGCAGGAAATAATAAAATCTGATCTGTACTTTAAGAAGACTGATCAAGAAAAGTTGTTGAGAGTGGTTCTCAACTGAGGATGATTTTGTCACCCAGGGAATATGGCCAAATTTTTGGCTTTTATAATTGGCGGAAGTTTTGTTAACATCTAATGGGTAGAGGCTACTGAAGCTGCTAAGTGCCCCCCAATTCACAGAGAAGCTCCCCTACAGCAAAGAATTATATGGCTCAGGGGTGCCTGGTTGGCTCAGTCCATTAAGTGACTGACTCTTGATTTAGGCTGTGGCTATGATCTCATGGTTCGTGAGTTCAAGCCCCAAGTCAGACTCTATGCTGACAGTGCAGAGACTGCTAGAGATTCTCTCTCTCTTTCTCTCTACCTCTCCCCAACTCTCTCTCTCTCAAAAATAAATAAATAAACATTTACAAAAAGGAATTATCTGGCCCAAACTACCAGCTGTGGTGAGGTAATAGATGGATTTAACAATGAATGACTAGATAAAGAAAGTCCATTTAAAAGCAATTGTAAGCTTAAGTGAGGTGAAATGAAAACTGAAATAATATGAAAGCATAAAGTATAAACCAAGAACACCATAAATAATTTTGAGGAGATAGGGTCTATAGAATTTAGCATATAAGATTTTTATAAAATGATAAAAAAAAAGGACAGTAGAATAATTCAGGAAGTGATAGAAAATTTAGAAAGATTCAAGCAATTTAGGCTTTTCTTTACAGATGAACCTGATTAGGCATAGGGATCTTTTCTGGTACTCTACAAGACCAGAATCATTCTCTTTAGACACTGAATTTTGTCTGTGTGCATTGTGTCCATCAGGGCCAACCCAGCCCTCACAGTGGAATGTCAGCATTTACACAGCGGACACGTGATTCAGAGGCTGCTGCAGAGAGAATTCTAAGTGGAATAATGGTATTTTATACCATTACCTCCATCCTCTTTATCTGCTCCTACCTTCCCCACCAGCACCATCCACCATTACAACCCCAGCTACAAAAAACGCAGGCCAGAAAGGTAGATTGACTGCAGTGATAAAACATACATATGGGGTTATCCTTGAAAAACAGTGTGATGGTAACAACATGCATGGTTCTAAACTGCTCAAAGCACCAATTATTATATTGATATAATCAATCTTGTCATCCTATTGTTTTTATTGCCACTTGATAAATGATAATATTGAGGCAGAGTGCATAGTGACTTGTCCAAGATTCCAAATTCATAAGTGGAAGATTCATTGTTTTGAACCCCATCTGACTTTAGAGACTTTACTATTAGCTACTACATGACACTGCCCTTGATTTTATAAACCTATTATATTCATAATTTCAGGCAAAATATTAAGGCAGAAGGACTAACTGATCAGTTCAAATCTCACATGAAAACCCTCATTTAATGTAGCAAATCAACACCAGTCAAAGAGGAGACCTAAAGAAGGAACAACTAGGGGTGCCTGGGTGGCTCAGTCGGTTAAGCGGCTGACTTCAGCTCAGGTCATCATCTCGCGGTTCACGAGTTCAAGCCTTGTGTTGGACTCTGTGCTGACAGCTCAGAGCCTGGAGCCTGTTTCAGATTCTGTGTTTCCTTCTTTCTCTGCCCCTCCTCTACTCGTGCTCTGTCTGTCTCTCTCTCTCTCTCAAAAATAAACATTAAAAAAAAATAAGGAAAAACTAGATCTGATAGGGCTTGGTGAAGGTCCAAGAATGTTTCATTTTTTTTATTATGTGGCTGTTCTCCTTTCATCTTTTAGAAAAATAACTCTATTTTATTTTAGTCTTCGTCAATAATAATAACATGAATAAGAAGAATATATGTTCCAAGTACTTTATCATATGATCCAAATATTACCAACATATGACTTGAATCCTATTGAAAGGAAGCAAATAAGTTACCTGTTAACTCTGATTTAATCAGGGATTCTCTTGTTTTTATTTTAGGCAATGATTTACTAACAAATTGTTCCTTATAGATTTTCTATTATTCAAAGAGTTTGCTCATTTAAGTCATCACTTCACTGAGGTATCACTGAATGTAATTATTTTTTGAGGAAAACATATTGAGTCCAATTAACAAGAATATATATAAGTAAATTTGATTATTCCATCTGGCAACTTTCATACAGAAAAAAATATATTTTAGGTGTATATTCTAGGTTTAACTTAGTTTATTTTCTAAGCATTTGTTTGACACACTGTTTATACTGTTACTTAATTTGGATCAGGGCTATGACAAAAAAAGAAAAGTTTATTCTAGAGTTCCCTAGACCTTCTGACTTAGGACATTCAAACTTAAACTAAGCCATTTAGTATTTGCCACAGGAATAAAAGTTCTCCGGCCCATCATCTTTCATATGAACCAAAATTCTGTTAATTTAGAAGGTCAAAATATTCCATTATTGAACACTTGAATGAATTCTTCTTCATCATTTGAAAACAAATACAAACATGAATCTAAGTAAGCAAAATCTTAGCAAAATTGGAAATATAGAACTTGACTCAGAAATAGATACATCAACAGCTAAAATATCAAATTTTGATCAGTTTAAATTTACTTATTCAACCACTAAATAAACTTATCATTTACATCAATTACAGCAATGCCAATCAGATAGAAAGATACATTAAGAAGTTCTCAAGACAAGGGATACAGCTGAGTATAATCTGCCTGAAGTCACAAGAAGTGTAGCATAACAGGTCACCAATTCCAAAGTGTACCTTCACTTGAACATGGGTTTACTTTATCTGTATATAAGAGAACAGAGTCAGGGTAATAAACTGTGGTTCTCCATCAATTTTACAGTGCTGAAGTATGGTAACAATGGATAGACATCAGGAGCAAGATTTATATTGATTTGTGATTGAAATAGAACTATCCTTGTTTTTAAGTATTCATCTGAGCATTTTTGTTTTTGGAAGTATGTTCCCTAGAATCACTGGATTTGTATATTACAAACATTTAAGAAACATCTTTGAGGAGGTCTCTTTGCTGAATTAAACATTATTCATGACTTTTTGTTATAGATCATAGTAAGTGATAATGTCAGTAGGAAGACAAGTGGAGATCAACTCAATGAGGCCGTCCTAAATTGAATTATTCAGTAGAAACACTCTACATGCAATTCCTAAGGAGACTTGGGGAAAGGGCTGACAGCTATGTCATGTGTAAGGTCAAAATGTAGATAATAAGAAAGAATATTTCTTAAAAAAATATGTAATGTGGCATTTCCCCCCAGTACAGTGCTTTGAAAGCAAATATTAACTTCAATGTAAGCAAGAAGAAAGAGAGACTGTCAACATTGTGCTTTGATTTCAAAACTTGTCAACCTTGTTCCATAACATTAGCATTGTTTTAAAATGTATTAGGAAGTAATGAATTATTTCCATTCAAATCACATGATAGAAACTCTTGAAACTTTGAAATACATATTTGTATTTTTTGAATTTTTTCTTTTTATTTCAGGGAGAGAGAGAGAGCACATGGAAGATGAGCAGAGGGAATGAGAGAGAGAATCCCAAGCAGGCTCCATGCTGAGCATGGAGCCCAATGTGGGGCCCATTCCCACGACCCGGGAATCATTACCTGAGCCAAAATCAAGAGTTGGACCCTCCACTAACTGAAACACCCAAGTGCCTCCATATTTGTATTCTTGACAGCATTATTGCCAAATAATTTAAATGCCATGATTTCTAGAAATGACACTTTAAAGAATAATATACAATTACATATATTTTTCAGTTGGAAAGATGTATTTATTTTTCTTATTTGTAACTGTTATGGTCTGCTTCCAAACATTTGTACCTCTGACATCAATCCTTCTGCATTAAAGGATTCAAATAGGTTTTAGCAATAAAATATAAAGGTACTGCATAACTAGATTACTGTTGCCATAGAAAGAATGATGTTTCATCATTTTAAGTTCTAGACTTGTTCCCTGGATAATTAATCCCTCAAATTCTAAATATATGTTTTCCTGCTTCAATAGCATGATAAAATACAAAATCTGCATTATGTAGATTTATAAATTAAAATTTAATGATGGTTGAGATTATGGATATTTTTTCTCGTGTTTCTTTAGCACTGGTGTATTATTTTAAAATAAAAATTAAACATTTCAATGAATTATTTTTTAATTTCGTGGGTCTATTAGCCCAATTTTTTATACTAGGAGTTAATTAATACTTCTTATAGAAAGGCCCCAAGTCAGATATTATTTCAAGATCTTAAGTGTGACTTTTCTATAATTAGTACTTTGAGCAAAATATTTTCATTGCTTGATTGTACAAGTAAATATAAGCAAATATTTTTATTTTATTTCAATTTTTTAATGTTTATTTATTACTTAGAGAGAGAGAGAGGGAGAGAAAGAGAGAGAGAGAATGAGCAGGGGAGGGGCAGAAAGAGAGGGAGCCACAGAATCTGAACCAGGCTCTAGGCACTGAGCCATTAGTACATAGCTAGATGCGGGGTGCAAACTTACAAACCATGGGATCATGACCTGAGCTGAAGTCAGTCAGATGGTTAACTCACTGAACTACCCAGGTGCCCCAGAAAATATATTTTAAATATTTTTTCACATATATCTACCCATAAATATATTATATATATATGCTTAAATATAAAGGAACACTGGAAGAGATTAGCATACACTGAGTACTTAATTCCTTACAAAGTACTATTCTATGAACTCATTGCTCCTCATAACATTCTTGAAACCTGATATCGTTCTTACAGGTAAGAGGTGCAAAGGTTAGAAAAATAAGAAACTTGCTCAAAGTCACACACACTTGTCAGTGCCAAAGCTGGAAATGAATCACTGGTCTGTTTGAACTACAGCGTAAACTGTCTCCATTCCGAAGATCATAGCCACATACTTCATAACCATATTTATAAGTAAAATACATAAGTCTAATGCAGAATTTTAAAGCATTTTAAGAAGATAACTGTAGCACAGAAATTCTTTAAAATATGTTCTCATCTCAACTAGCAAAAGGGAACCTCTACTATACCTTAAGGGAATTTAGAGGAAAAATGATCTCAGGTTTTCATCAGAGAAAACCTCTAAAGGAAAATTCCCTGGAGAGTTTGAGGTCAATGAAGATGGTTGGGTCATACAGTCATACTTCACTTTTTCCCATTGGCCAAGAATGCTCAAAGGGTTCTCTTCTTTTCCTCCTATCTCCAAAGCCCGGGATGGAGCAAACCCTCCTAGCATCTAATAGGAAGAGTCTTCTGGAAGGAGGTCTTTGCCTGAGGCTTCATCTTCCAGAGTATAGAAGGTGCAAGCCACATAGGGAGGCAGATTCAGTGTAACCACTCATCGATGCTGTGTGCTTCCGCTAACACCTGGCCAAAGTAAAATAAGTAATGGTGGCATATCTCCAATCATATCTCTAAATACTATTATTTAATATGCAATTTTAAATTAATTGTATGGGTTAGTAAAGCAACTCTGCACTGATGATTTTCAAATTAATAGATCATCTCTTTGATGGCACTTTCGAGTTGTTTAACTCCGCTAATTAGAGGTTTCAGCATATTGGTAATTTAAAAAACTGCTAAAATTAAAGCGATATTGAAGTGAAGCAAAGAACTATAATCCTTTTGGTAGGCTCAAACTTCTGCCTTTAATAAGGAAAGTGGCCACCTGGGACATAAAAGAAACAGGAGTTAAGAACAGTTTTTCAGCTTGAGTTGTAGCCCTAGGGTGATTATTGTTAATTATTAGATGCTAAAATGTATTGCATATGCAATTTTTGGTTTATATAAATGTTTGTTACCACAGGAAAAATAAAGCATTATATTTTTCTTCATAGATAATTTACATATATGTCAATTTGTATGGCAGATGGTGTAACTTAGAATTTGTACTTTTCTGGAAGATTAAATGAGAGACATTACATAAAAGTCTGACATAAAATGGCTCTATATGAAAGGGCTGATACCTAATGTGCTATTTAGGTGTTTTGCATCTACATTTCTCCACATGAGGGTCTACATTTATTAATAGTGTGTATGTGTGTGTGTTTTTGCTTAACAACGTGTTTATAGTACTTTCTACTGCCAGGTACTATTCTAATCTCTTTACAAACATATACATCATGAGGGATTTTATTAAAATCTGATGTTTAGAGATAAGCATAACTAAATTATAGAGAAAACAAATGTGTAAGCTGACAAGAAACTTAGCAACTGGTTACTGATGTTGAGGTTAAAAAGAGTCTTTCCATTATTCCAAAAGTCAGGTTCTCACTTGATTCTGAAATCCCACCTCAGAAATGGTAGAATTTGCCCTTAACATTTAACATATCCAAGTAGTGGCATGATGGTATGATAAATAAATTTCTCTGTGTTTTCTTTTTCTACCTGGATTTGCTACTGGGCCAGGGCTCTGACCATGAAGCGTAAGAAGGATTAGTGAAATAAAATAAAAGAATTGGCCCATTAAACAATTTTCCCCAAGGTAGACTGACATTTATCCATAGATTCATAAAAAAGTTGGAATTGATATCTGGGCAACAATTTATGCTATCTTTTTTTATGACCAAATTGAGTTTAAGAATATCCCTATTTTTAAGATAAAAACGACCAACTACGCACATAAATAAGTGTATCAGATATCCAACTTTATTTTAAACTAATATGCAAGGAATAATACATTTCGAAGTCATAGAAAATACTGGTACTTGCCCGTGGTCTCATCTGGTTTGCCTAAGGATTGAAAAACAAAAAACACCCTTATGTCTCTACATGCTTGCAAGTATCACTTCCATTATCTTGGCATAGTCACAATAATAATCGTAACACCACCACCACCACCACCAAAAACATTGAGTATGGTTAACATAGATCTCTCATAATAAGAATCTAATTTGACCTGGTGATTATCACAGCAACATTATAGCAGCTGCAAGAGCCTTTATTGCCTTCATTTTACTGAGGAGGATGAAGTGCAGAGTTTCCTTAACTTGCTTGTGGCCTCATGATAAGAAGGAGTACCTCTCCTTTGGGTCTCTGACCTGCTGATTGCAGATACTGTACATTTGAAGCTATTGTTATCCTGTACTCTACTCACATATGGGTTTTTAAGAGGAAAAAAATCAGCCATGCTTTGGGTTAAACCATCTCCATTCTGAAAATGACAGTACAAGTCAAATTATTACTACAATCTGTGTAGGTAAAATGATGAGGGCATCTGCTAGGATCTGTATTGCCCAACATTGCCAAAGACTTAGCTATTTCAGGCAAATACGTGCTTAGAAGGTCAGTGGCTAATTAAATTATATAGAAAACTATTTCCCTAGGCAAAGAGTATCCTAATCACAAGTTTAAAAGATAAATGACACCGGTTAAAATTATTGTGTTACTTTAGAAAACTACTTTCTTTTCTTTTTTTTTCTTTTTTTCTTTTTTTTAGTTTCTTTTTGAGAGGGCGGGGTGCAGAGAGAGAGGGGGACAGAGGATCTGAAGCAGGCTCCACGTTGACAGCAGACAGCCTGATGCAGGGCTAGAACTCACGAATGGTGAGATCTTGACCCAAGCTGAAGGCAGGCACTTAACCAACTGAGCCACCCAGGTGCCCCAATACTTTCTTTTTTTTAAAGCCAAACAGATTTATTCTCTCATTGTTCCACAGCCTAAACATTTGCTATCAAAGTCAGCAGGACCTTCTTTGGTTCTTGCAACTTGTGGTGGAGGCTGTAATTATTGGCACTCCTGGGCTTGCAGCTACATCACTCTAATCTCTGCCTCTGTGGTCACACAATGTTTTCCTCTTCTTATGAGGATAACAGTCATGTTGGATTAAGGCCCACTCTAATGATCTCATTTGAACTTGATTACATCTGCAAAGATCATATTTACAAATAAGGCCACACTGGCAGATACTTGGGCATTGTAACTTCAACATATCTTTTGGGGGGGCACAATTCAACCCGTAAAAATAGCTTTGCTTCAAATAAGAAGAGGTGAGTTTGTGTGTGGGAAGTGTAAGTTTATGTTGCAGAACACAGAAGCTTCTGCCTCAACCGTAGTCTTATTTGTCTATGTTTGCAGTAGATGTGGCTTGTATTTCTCAAGTTAAAAAAAATGCTTTTAAAATTTATCTTCTTTACAGTGACGTAGTAACTGCACAAATCAGCAACAGTACATGTTACTTAATTCTAAAGGCATGACCTTAAATTATAGACAAACAAATAAAGCCTTAAAGTATAAGTAAAGCTAGAAGCTGGTGTATTGATTATGCAATCTAACAAGATAAGCCTAGGAAATCCTCTGCTGTGTAAGGCTGTGTAAAAAGCCAAAAGATTGAGCACTTACAGTTATTTTTAGAAGCCTAATTCCAACTTAAAGCTCTTATCCTATGATGTGTGCTCCGTGTATTCTTAGTATGTAAGGCTTCTTTGTCAGAGTTATTGCTCTGAGAGAATGTTCTTCTTTGACTTCTTAAGTCCATTTAAGTCTTATACAAATGTAGGTTTTATAATGTGTGGACTCCGTGATCTTATGTACAACTTCACAGAGAATTCAAATACCAAAGAGTACTTAAGAGAAGCAAAAGGCAACCTCTTGATCAATAGAATCAAATCAAAATGCTTTTTAATAGTATTTAGAAAGGGTAAATCCCAAAAGTCTCAGTTGTCTCTGATAAATCAATTGTCCATTCTCATTACATTTGAGTGTGAGTGTGTGTGTGTGTGTGTGTGTGTGTAAAACAAGAGAGAGAAAGAAGAGAAATTGGTTGATTTTCAAGGCTTAGACTATCTTGTTTCAGCCATTATCTCTGAATTCAGATATAAACTGACTTACAAATCTATAAGCAAACAAACTATAAAACAGAAAGAAAAAAATTTGAAGCAATCTATTTTATTTTCTCTTCTTTTTTCTTTTCTTCTAGGTTTTGATTTTACCAGGTTACAACAAGATAGGAAAATTGTGATTTAGGCATAATTCCCATTTCTGAGGAGCTTGTTTTGATTCTTTAAAATCAGAATAAAAATGTATGGACAACTATCTCATACCTGACCATGACATTACTCTCCAAAGAAGATATTAATGTGAAGCAGGTTCCCTTTGAACTTTAGTGGATTCCATTTGAAATTATGCTAATGAGAATATTCTAGCTACTTTCTTCTGGCATGGAGAGGAAAATGAAGGTTAGTTTACTTTTAGGAAAGCAGTTTTGATAATGATAAATGATAAATGATAAGAAAAGGCTAATGCACCCAGAAGTGGAGTGACCCTAAACGCTTTGGTAGAATTCTTATTTCTAGTTATAATATTACCTAATGCTAACACCTCCCATAGTTCTGACCATTTTGGTTATGAGACATAATAATTGGTGTCTCCTCAGAGGAACATACTGTTTAGTGCAATTCCTGTAGAAGACTGACTTATAATATCTCAATCAGGTAAAATGCCAAATTTTCCACAAACAGACTGAATATAAACAACATATCCAGACATATCATATTCATGTCTTCCTTCTTCTGATGTGGAAGGAAACTACACTGTGGCTTACTGTCAAAGCAAGGGAGTGTCTTACCACTTAACAGCATGCATTCCTCAGTCAGGAGCTGCTCAGAAAGAAGAGGCAAACATTCAAAGCTTGATGATTTCTCTTGTGCATCGCTTCCATGACTCATGGCAGATTTTCCCCAGCTAGTTCTAAAATGATTAATCTGCTCCAGTGAATCAGTAGTCTTTTCATCTTCATGTTTCCTTAGGCATTAGTGACAAAGGTTAAGAAAATCATCTGTTGTATTCCGGTGTGGGTATATGTGTATTTCTATCCCAGGTTTGCCTAGAAAAGGTGTGGCATTGTGGCCTCCCTTGTGTACAACCCATGTGCTTCCCTGATAGCACTGTGATGCCACATCCTCCAGACAGTGGAGATGCCAACAGCGGTATGCCTCAGTGACACAACTTTGATCACATTGTAGATGAGGTTTGGGAGAAGAGTCCCCAATTTTCCAGTCAGAATCAAGACAAAGAAGGGCCTAATCAAAAATCTCTCCCATATCTTCTTCTAAGAGGCTAGAAATGACCTCGAGTCTTTCTGTTTTAGGTAAGGAAGAAAATGTCAGAATTTCTGGAAGGTTATGATTTAAATGTCTTTAAGTTACTTCTAAGTCATTATTCAAATATCCTCTTGCCATGGCCTCTGGGTTCCCTGGCTGGCCCCAAAAGACTTCAGGAGTGACTCCCAAAACATGAGAACTAGAAGAGCATAGGTCAGCACAGGGTGAACAGAGTTTGAGGAGCACCCCAGGGCAAATTCTTTAGGGGACATGGCTTGAATGCCCTAAGGTTAAAAGCAAATATCAGAGGTAGGATTTCCCAAGTGAAAAGAGACAGTATGGGAGTAAATGTGTATCAGGTACACATAAGATGGTGTACAGGCAGGTTGCTGTTGCTTTGATATGTCCATGGCTTACCTTTGACTATCACTGTAAATCTATTAGGGGGTTAAAATGGAATCCTTCAAAGATTCTTTTTGTCCTCTGTTCTGTTATAGTGAGCTGACATGCTTGGTTAGAGTCACCCTAGAAGGTTGCCAAAGGATGAAAAATCAGATATATATGTTTCCATATGAAGAATAGCAAGGACTACAGAAATGTGGAACAGAAAATGAATAACACACAAAAGAGTAAATCCTAGAGCACTGATTATTTATGATGAAAGTGGAATGTAGGCAAGGGAGTAGGGGTAGTATTAAAATAAGTCAGGAAGAAAAAAAGAAGAAAGGAAAAATTAGTATATTTTAAATTTTAGGTAATTCTATAAATTTTCCCAACATCAACACTATTGAAATATAGGGCAGCTTTCCCAGAAAAGGTAAAATCTATTGGCATTCAATGTAAGCCAATAGGTGCCATTAAAGTGTAAATGATAGTATTATTGTTATTATTAAGTACTACACATTGATGATGGCATGGTTGCCTATGGATCCTAATCACAATGACAATTTGAAGATATTCATATTTCATTATTGTTATGTATTTTCTCCATAGTTTGTAAGCTACGCTGTAGAGGAGCAAATTTCATAAGTAAAATGTGTGGTTATTTCAACAAAGTTTAGATAGAGGAATTTCAGAGGTAGAAAAAAAAGAAGAATATTTAGCATTTATAATAGTATTATAATCACAGGATTAAGAAGGGGCAGGAAAATTGGGTTAAAATAGTGATCTTGATAGCATTACCTATTTAGGAATAAAGAATTACTTTAGAATACATTAAGACATCTTAGAAGACAAATTTGAAGGGTGCTTGGGTGGCTCAGTGGTAAAGCATCTGACTCTTGATTTTGGCTCAGATCTGATCTCAGAGTTTGTGAGACTGAGCCCTGCTTCAGGCTCTTCCCTATTGTGGATAGAGCCTGCATGGGATTCTCTCTCTCCTTCCCCTGCTCATGCATGAACATGTGCTCTCTCTCTCTTTCTCTCTCAAAATAAATAAACATTAAAAATTGTTTAAGGATCAATTCAATTGTGAACTAAGGCATTTTCATTTTTATTTTTTTCAAATATTATATATTTTTCTTTCTTTTTCTTTTTCTTTTATAGTTTATTGTCAAGTTGCTTTCCATATAACACCCAGTGCTCATCTCCACAAGTGCCCTCCTCCATGCCCATCACCCTTCAATCCCTCTTCCCCACCCCCACCAGCTCTCAGTTTGTTCTCAATATTCAAGAGTCTCTCATGGTTTACCTCCCTCCCTCTCCCCAACTATTTTTCCCCCTTCCCCTGCCCCATGGTCCTCTGCTAAGTTTCTCCTGTTAGACTTATGAGTGAAAACATATGGTATCTGTCCTTCTCTGCCTGATTTACTTTACTTAGCATGACACCCTCGAGTTCCATCCATATTGCAATGAATGGCCAGATTTCATTCTTTCTCATTGCCATGTAGTATTCCATTGTACATATAAGCCACATCTTCTTGATCCATTCATCAGTTGATGGACATTTAGGTTCTTTACATGATTTGGCTGTTGTTGAAAGTGTTGCTATGAACATTGGGGTACATGTGCCCCTATGCATCAGCACCCCTGTATCCCTTGGGTAAATCCCCAGCAGTGCTATTGCTGGGTCATAGGGGAGTTCTATTTATAGTTTTTTGAGGAACCTCCACACTGTTTTCCAGAGCAGCTGTACCAGTTTACATTCCCACCAACAGTGTAGGAGGGTGCCCGTTTCTCCACATCCTCGCCAGCATCTATAGTCTCCTGATTTGTTCATTTTAGCCACTCTGACCGGCGTGAGGTGGTATCTCAGTGTGGTTTTGATTTGTATTTCCCTGATGATGAGTGATGCTGAGCATCGTTTCATGTGTCTGTTGGCCATCTGGATGTCCTCCTTGGAGAAGTGTCTCTTCATGTCTTCTGCCCATTTCTTCACTGGATTCTTTGTGTTTTGGGTGTGGAGTTTGGTGTGTTCCTTATAGATTTTGGATACTAGCCCTTTATTCGATATGTCATTTGCAACTATCTTTTCCCATTCCGTCGGTTGGAACTAAGGCATTTTCAAAGGCAATAATCTATCCCTTGGAACAAATCTTAATAAAATGGATTCATGGAAAATGATCTCTTTCAGGAAACTAAATGATCAAAAATATCCCTATCAACATAGAATACAAGGGGTTAAAGCTAACAGAAAGGGATAAACATATCTCAAATCCCAACACAGTGTCTTCAAAATTTAAGAGAAACAACTGAGCCTTGTAGTATATTCTGGATTTTAATAAAATGGACCATTTGAAAAGTTAATACTTTCCAGAAAACAAAACTTCATAACCCACTGACCATTGTTATCTCATCAAAATACAAATCTGAAGGCATCACACAGGATTCTGCCATTCACCAGACTGAGATGTTTTTTATATATTCTTACCCACTACTGAGTGGACTGTGGCAGGATTTAGTTAGCCTCATCCTCCCTCTTCCATGATGCTCCTTCATGTAAAACAAGCAACAAACTCCAAACAAATCTAGTTACTCTCAATTACTTAGGTGAATAGAACTGAATGTGATTCATCAAAATAAAACAGGGGTGCCTGGGTGGTTTAGTCCATTAAGCACCCGACTCTGGCTTAGGTCATGATCTCACAGTTCCTGGGTTCAAGCCCCATATTGGGCTCTGTGCTGACAGCGTGGAGCCTGCTTGGGACACTCTCTCTCCCTCTCTCTGCACTTCCCCTGCTCGATCACTTTCTCTCTCTCAAAATAAATAAGTAAACATTTAAAACATAAAAAATAAATAAAAGAGACCTCTCTCCTGACCTCTAATCCTAACTATCTACCTGGATGTCCCCTACTTGGGTTTAAACAAATGTGCCAAATTCTATGTGTCCAAACTAAACTCATCTAACCCGAATTTACCATTGATGAACCCTATTGTCCCAGGACTCATCATCTCAGTATCACTTATTTGACTCCATGTTGTACTTCCCTTCCCTCCACTGGGCGAAGCCAAAGCATCCAGGCAGAAAAGCATCTAAGTGGTATCTACTGACACTTTACTACCTAAGTAGCTCACAGGCTAGCAGTCTTGAAAGTACCTGTATACCACAAAACAACCAACTAAATACACACAAATAACAACCATTACAAAGAATCCTTCTATTTACTCTCATTTCATTACATCCAGTCTCTTATCCCCTGCCCAGTACTTCCCTCCAGGACATTTTATAGTGTGTTAAAAAGAAAACCACATACTCCAAATGGTGTCATTTAGGCCAAATTCTCAAATCTGGGCTCAATGTCTAGTTTAATTGCAGTTTCAACCACCCCCAGGAATGTAATCAGTCAGGAATTTTCTGATAGGTTCCAAGGAGTCTGACACCAAGGGCTTTCTATCCCACAAAGGAATATGAAGTAATCTTCATGACAAGAGTCCCTCCATTTCCCCTCAGGGAAAGCAATCTTTCCTGGAACAATCCTTTTCTTTTGCTAATAACTTTCTGTCCCTCCTTCCTTCCTGTAAAAATCTTCTATTTTGTACAACTCCTCAGAGCTCCCCTTTACTGGAGCTGGATGGGATGCTGTTGATTCATAATTATTTAATAAAGCCAGTTAGATATTCGAATCCACTCATTTGAATTTTTTGTTTTTAAACAAGTGTCACTTGGCTTGAGACCCTGCTTTTGGTTACTTCTATTATCACATATTTATAATATGGAAAATGACTTGGCAACCATTATAACCACGGCTGTCTTCAGTGCACCTATTGCTTGATTGTGACCCTTAATAACTCTGAGGCCAGTTGTTTCCTTTGTAGGCTTTTCTAAAACCAAATTATACTTCTGTGATCAAAACTATGTTATACCTTAATAATATACTATAAGATAGTATCATCTTATAAGCAATGTTTAATATTAAACTGACTCTTCTGTTCTTTCACCATTCTTGTGATGAGGGAGCCCAAGGGAAGTTGAGGGCAAAACACAAGCTAACAATTCCTACCCCCCACCCCCACCCAAATTTACTTTCCAGTCTATTCTTTGGTGCATCCAGCAACAAGTCTAATCTAGCCTCATACTTAGCTTCTTCATAGCCTCAAGACTGTGTCAGACCTACCAAGGGAATCTCAACGTGGTCATGATATAGCCTTTTCCTGTCCCTTCTGCTATACTCCTAAACTTTCCTAAATCCTATAAAACAAAAACAAAAACAAACAAAAAACAAAACAAAATACCCAAAACAAACAAACAAACAAACAAAACACAGACCGCTCTGGACACCTTGAACTACTTGCAGATCCCCAAACAAGACCATTCACTCTCCTTCACACCTTTACATAGGTAGTTTTTTCTTACTCAATATGCATTCTGACCTAACTTCCTCTCTGCCTGGCCACTTTTGCTAGTCTTTCAAGACTAGTAGATAATTTTGTAACATTTTCAAATATCTACCTTCATCCCTCCAAGTCAGCCTTTCCAAGTGGATCCAATGTCTTATCTATGCAGCCCCAGTATTTAAGTGTGATTTTATTTATCATGTGATTGCATTGTACCATCTGTTTATTTGTGTGCCTCCACTAGTATAACCAAAGCTCCCTAAAAGCAGGGATGGTGTCCTAACCATCTTTGTATCACAAACATCCAGTAGTGACTGATATTAATGGAATCTAGGAAAATATTTAACTGAGAATAACAGTATTTGAGTATTAGTCTGTTCTACAATGTTACCATAGCTACCTTGAATTGTGTTAGAAGTTGAAAAGCCATTGCCTTCACCTGAGCCACAAAGAAAATCAGGTCTCTCATTAAGGTTTGAGGTATTTCCACTGTGAAATATGAGCTTTCATTTTAATTCAACAGATTTTCTCAGCAGTTTGATCAACTATTTTCTCATTGATGTCTGTGTAGCAGATGGCATTAATAAGGCACCATGTATTTAAATATGGATATTAAAATTGAAATAATATAAAATATGTCAAATTTATTAGGTATTCTTTCCTTCATGATGAGTACTTTATCAGGGGATTAGCATCCCCGGCTAATTGTTAGCCATACTTTCATATAGTTCTCTCTTCCCTTTTTTTTCCTCCCGGGAGGAGGGCAAATATCCTTCCATAATGATATATTTATACCTTTCTGGACTCAGAGTACTGGGCATTAAATTTGAAACACCACTCTAATAACACAAATATCACAATTACATATTTTCTTTAGGAACCAAAGATAGGATATCAACTGACAAACAACCTAACAGAAGTTGCTTTGGTTCCCTTAGATGAGGATGACAAATCTAACACAGACATTAGAAATAACTAATATGGTCTGTTGGTCACATGTGGAAATGTGACTAGCCTAGTGAAAATAGTTCTTAGAGGTCTTGTGAGGTGGGCCTGGGTGGTGCATGTATAAACATGTAGTATTATTTATATGGTGTTGTTATTTAGCTTCCAATGATTCTTGTGCATATGAAAACAACAAAAAACAGTATTTTTGCTTTCCTAAGCATAATTAGTGCAATAAGATTATTCTCAATATGCTCCAATTTTCTTTTTAGGATAGAGAATAAAAGTGTTAGAGTTTTCTCTATATAAGAATACATCACGGATCCTTGGTAAACTGGGGACACTGAGTTCTCCTTTTTCTTACTATTCCTCAATACCCACAACACATTAAAAAGGATGATGGCCATGTAAAACCCTACATTGCTTAATTTCAGAATTTCCTGGGCTTTCTACAATCATTACTCATGTATGGACCAAATAACGGAGAACACATTTAAGTAAAATAGTTTGAATGTGCTTTGCCCACAACCCTGAACTAGTTTATATTGCATGGGACTCAAAACCCAGTAGGTAATGAGACTATCCACATGTGGTTTTCTCTTAGTGTCAGGCACATAGTAGCCATTAAATATTAGTAAATTGACTATTTTTGATGGATAGCCTGAAGTATTAAGTGGCTACTCATAATTCAGTATTAAACAAATTGCCACTTATAATTAACTTTTCTGACTACGCTCTTAATGTAACATTTCTGCAATATATTATTATCTGGAAAAATCACACCACAATTACCAGAGAAGCCATTTTTTTAATCAGTATTTGGTCTGAGTTAAGTCAAGGTCAGAGTTAAGGGCCGAATCTATAGTTGGTCTTTACTAGGTCCTGAAGTATTTTACCTTTAAGCCGCTGTTTGGTCATGCCATAGTTATTGCAGAGAAAGTGATCGCGCTATATCCAATTTCATTGCTAAAATAAATACAAGGTCATTGCCTCCAGCAGGTGACTAGAAAGAATACAATATAATCTTCTTAAGCATGATGCCCAAAACAAAACTAAGAATTTTTCTCAAGGCCTTTTGAATGTACTCCAAATGTAAATAAATGAAACAATAGGTTACCCATAGTCAGCTATGATCAATTTAATTTGGCCAAGCAGACAAAAGCAGTTTCCTTAAATAAGATCTACCCAGGGTCTCATTAGTGCAGAGGAAAAAAATCAAGGTCATTCTAAAGGTGTATGACTTCATGGTGGAAAATTTTAATCCTCCAAACACCTCCCAGAAAAGAAACCAAAAGCAAGAGGAAAAACAACTGTCAGACAGATTTCAAAATCTCATTTAGACCACTGGACAAATACTAAGGAAAAAAGTAGAAATTCTAAATATACTAAGGTATATTTTTACAAAGTAAGGTTGACAAAGTTGGAGACAGGCATGGGATGTCTCTTATTAAAATGGCTTATAGAATTATCACCACACGAGTTTACATATGGGAAAGTGGGTAGCTCAAAATTCTAAGGAAGCAGTTTCACGTGAATTTTATCTTAGAAAAAGAAGGTCTGTGAATTGATTTCATGAAAAAATAAAACTGCATTTTTCTATTTATCTTTTAATCCTGCCTTGGCATATTTAGGATTATCAAAGAAAAAGTGATTATAATATACTCTGCTAAAACATATTCATTAAATGATATTTATTCAACAATATATGCAAATAGATTAGTCATGTTTGCCCCATTATACATGTTTCCACTTATTTTAATATATCATGAAATTTATATTATATAATGTACATGAATATATAAAATGAGGGCAATCACCTATCACATGGCTTGTCTGAGCTAAAAAATAATGCTGATAGCATTAATGGACTTCTAATCTATTTAATACTGTTTTTGCAAGCAGCTTTCAAAACCAAGCAATCTGATCTTTTCTAAATGGCATTATAGTAGGAAAAAGGTCATGTGTTTAGGCTGGTAAGCCCATGAGGGAAATAATAGTAAATTTCCAGTTAGACTGATGCTGATAAATCAATTTAACTGTCAACAGCTGGGTCCTAAGATTAACACAGATGTGGGAACAGAAAGCAAACACAATCATAGAAAATGGAAGCAAATACTCTGCTTACAGAAAATGACTATATGGGAATTGCTTCTTGGAGCAGGAGTTATAAATCAAGGAAGTTTGCCTGTAGAAATTTCTACTACCTTCCTGTAAAAGTACTTTATTATAATTTGGAGATTTATGTCTAATTCTATATGCTATATTCTATCCCAACCCAGGCATATTACCAAAGCAGAAATTGCACAATTGTATTGGCATGACTTATCTTCATCACAGAACACTAGGAGGTAAATAGTGGTGTCCTTGTGCTTCTTTTGCATATATGTCCTTTTGTATCAGTAATCACTGATGATGAAGAATTTATGTTTATGCCAGGTATTCTCTCGGACATTTGAAAGAACTGAGGATGAACATCATATTGTGTCAGTCTGGGCTCACTTAATATATTGACTATTATTTGCCTTGTTTGGGGGAGCTCATAATGTGGCACACTATGACACCATACAAGCTTCCTTTGTTGAATAAACTTAAAGGACTATAAACCATTATTTCATATCCTGAAAGAACGAAAGCATAGGTACTAAGATGGGAGAATCTATGGATGCACTGGAACAGTTTACCAAGTGGATGTTTATCCACTACTTGCAAGCAGTTACTGAGAGGTACTCTGGATGCAAGAAATCAGTATCTTATGTGAGAGCCTGATACCTTCAAATCATGGAGAATAAAGAGGAAGAAGCGAATGTCAGCATACTAACCAGGAGCCCAAAGGAGTGCTGATAACGAGGACACTGGAGCAATTGAGTCAGAAGTCCCCTAAGATACTTGAGTAAGTGAGCAAGTGTTTCTGCTGACACCTCGGAATAAGCTATCATACTGGAAATCTTCCCTTCCATGTTTGTCCTTCACCCTTCTCTACCCTGTTCTTTACTCAGGAAACTGACCCCTGTAGATTACAATTGCTCTGACTCCCAGTTGGATTCAATCATGTGACATAAAATCCAAGGGAAGAAGGAGAATGTAGTCAGTATTTTGAACTTCCACTTTGAAGAGAGAGAGTTGGCTATGTTTTCTGTTAAAGGTAATTATTCCTATCAATGCAGCCCCATCTACAAGACTCCCTTTTCTGACTTTCATTGTTGGTAACAATTCTATGATAAATATCCCTGGGCACCCTGCCATCCCTCGTGGTCAGCAACATCCCACTCACAACCTGGTAAATAACCCTCTTTTGATTTTTTTTGTTAAACATTTTTTTTTAACCAAGTATGATTAACATACACCATTATATTAGTTTCAGGTGTATAATATAATGATTCAACAATTTTATACATCACTCAGTGCTCATCATAAGTGTAGTCTTTTTTTTTTTTTACATTTATTTATTTTTGAGAGACAGAGAGAGGCAGAGCACAAGTGAGGAAGGGGCAGAGAGAGAATGAGACACAGAATCCAAAGCAGGCTCCAGGCTCTGAGCTGTCAGCACAGAACCTGATGCGGGGCTCAAACCCACGAACCATAAGATCATGACCTGAGCCAAAGTTGGATGCTTAACTGAGACTGAGCCACCCAGGTGCCCCCCTAAGTGTACTCTTAATCTCCTTCACCAATTTCACCCATCTCCCATTTACCTCCCTTCCTGCAACTATCAATTTGTTCTCTATATTTAAGAGTCTGGTTTTTGGTCTCTTTTTTCCTTTGTTTTGTTAAATTCTGTGTGAGTGAAATCATATGGTATTTGTCTTTCTTTGACTGACTTATTTCACTTAGCATTATATCCTCTAGATCCATCCATGTTGCTGCAAATGGCTAAATTTCATTCTGTTTTTGTGGCTGAGTAATATTCCACTGTATATCTTTTTATCCACTCATCCAAGGATGAATATTTGGGTGGCTTCCATATAAATTGGCTATTGTAAATAGTGCTTCAATAAACACAGGCGTGCATATATCATTTTGATTTACTGTTTCCATTTTCTTAGGGTAATTAGTCAGAAGTAGAATTATTGGATCATATGGTAACTCTATTTTCAAATTTTTTGAGGAACCTACATACTGTTAGCCACAGTGGCTCTTCCACCATAGATTCTACCAAACATTTAAAGAAGAGTAAATACCTATTCTTCTCAAACTATTCCAAAAAATAGAAGAGGAAGGAAAGATTACAAGGCCAGTATTATCCTGATACCAAAATAAAGACATTACAAAAAAAGAAAACTACAGGCCAATATCTCTGATGAACATAGATGCCAAGATTTTCAACAAAATATTAGCAAACTGAATCCAATAATACCTTAAAAAATAATTCATCATGATGAAGTGGGATTCATTCCAGGGATACAAAAGTGATTCAATATTTGCAAATCAGTTGATGCCATACATCACGTTAACAAGAGAAAGGATTAAAAAAAAAAACGATCATTTCAAGAGATGTAGAAAAAGCATTTGGCAAAGTATCACATCCATTTGTGACAAAAACTCTCAACACGGGCGCCTGGGTGGCTCAGTCAGTGGCACAGGTCATGATCTCGCAGTTCATGGGTTCAAGCCCTGTGTCAGGCTTTTTGGTGACAACTCAGAGCCTGGAGCCTGCTTCAGATTCTGTGTCTCCCTCTCTCTCTGCCCCTTCTCTGCTCTCTCTCTCAAAACTAAAACATCAAAAAATTTAAAAAACAACTCTCAACAAAGTAGGTTTATTGGGAACATATCTCAACATAATAAGGGCTATATATGAAACACTTCCTGTGAACATACTCCATGGTGAAGAAAAACTGAAAGCTTTCCCTTTAAGATCTGGAACAAGACACTCACACCACTGTTATTCAAAATAGCACTGGAAGTTCTAACCACAGCAATTAGACAAGAAAAAGAAATAAAAGGCATCCATATTGGTAAGGAAGAAGTAAAATTTTCACTATTTGCAGATGACACGATACTATATATAGAAAACCCTAAAGACTCCACCAAAAATTACTAAAATTGATAAACTCATTCAGTAAAGTCACAGAATACAAAATTAGTATACAGAAATCTGTTCCTTTCTATACACTAATAATGAAGTAGCAGAAAGAGAAAGGAAGAAAACAATCCCATTTATAATTATATGAAGAAGCATATAATATGTAGGAATAAACCTAATGAAAGAGGTAAAAGACCTGTACTCTGAAAACTATAAATATTGAAGAAAGAAACTGAATATGATACAAACAAATAGAACGATATTCCATGCTCATGGATTGGGAGAATGAATATTGTTAAAATGTCCATATTACGCAAGGCAATCTACAGATTTAATGCGATCCCTATTAAAATACCAACAGCATTTTCCACAGATATAAAAGTAGTCCCCTTTTTAAAACCTTCCCCTTACTCTAAAACTCCAGAATGCCATCTGTTTTTGTGGGATTCTGTTTGTGTAGTGTTTAGGTAGAGGAGAAACAAATAAATTTTCTTGACAGTAAAGAAATGTCGACTCAAAAGATCAGTCGTTAATAACTCTATGAACTTAAGAAAGCCATTTACCTTCTCTAGGTATTTTTTTAATTTTTATTTATTTTTTATTATTTTTAAATGTTTATTTATTTTTGAGAGAGAGAGAGAGAGGGAGAGAGAAAGAGAGAGAGAGAGAGAGAGAGCAGGGGAGGGGCATAGAGAGAGGGAGACACAGAATCCAAAGCAGGCTCCAGGCTCTGAGCTGTCAGCACAGAGCCCAACGCAGGCCTTGAACTCATGAGCTGTGAGATCATGACCTGAGCTGAAGTTGGATGCTTAACTGACGGAGCCACCCTGTAAATATCTTTTCATTTAAAAAAAATGTGTACTTCTGGAATCTAAGGTTTATTTTTGCATGTAAAATTTTATAGTGCTATAATTCTAGACACAGAAATAATCTGATTTTAAGAGAATCAGTGCCTGTTATATCACATATTGGGATATACTGCTCTTATATATTAGGGCATACTGCTAATTGCTTTTATCAATATCCATTTCCTTTTCCTTTTAATATCCCCAAATATTTGGGATGGCAAAATGCTCAGCATAACAAAATAGGTTATTTACACTTTTAAAAAAAATTTTGTTAATGTTTATTTTTGAGAGACAGAGAGACAGAGTGCAAGTGGGGGAGGGGCAGAGAGAGAGGGAGACACAGAATCAGAAGCAGGCTTCAGGCTCTGAGCTGTCAGCACAGAGCCCAACGCGGGGCTTGAACTCACAAACCATAAGATCATGACCTGAGCCGAAGTTGGCTGCTTAAACAACTAAGCCACCCAGGTGCCCCTATACTTTTTGGAAGAATGGAGCAGCCAAGTGATTCATTAGTGATCAATGAAATGAAAGTCAAAGTTATTGGATGGGGTTTTTGGAAACAAAAGGATGTCCCAATTGGAGTTGCCCTTTATTGCCATGTAGCCTTTCTCTTCTTGGACTTGATGGCTGGGGTAGGGAAGCCTTCCCAATAGCAATAGCAGCTGTTGTATCCTATAGCAAGTGGGGGCTGGGTACTGATAACATCATGGAAGCAGTGTGGCAGACCTGGATGGCCTGTCTTTCAATTTATTACCTGGTAGACCCTATTTAATGCACTTTTTTGAGTTTCTATAACAGAAAGTTGTCTATGTCTCTTTAACTATAGCAAAACATAATTAAGTTTCACACACACACACACACACACACACACACCCCTACACGTACTACACATTCGTTAAAACACTAAAGTCAGAACTCTACTCTGATGTCCCAATAAGCCCTCTTTTCCCTTTCCTTATTTTGTATTCAACTCACTCCTCAGAATTACCAGGACTGTGCTAAATCACACAGGGTTTTCATTTATAATTTTGAAAGTCATAGGTAACTTGTTTAATTTATGAGATTTACTTAACCTACAACATGTCCATTTACAGTTAAATACCCAAGTGAAACTCTTGCACAGGTATGTGAGTGAAGAAGCATGTTCACAGCAGCATGGCTTTCAAGAGCAAAAAACTGGAAATAGTATGCATACATTATGAAATATTATACTGCATTGAAGATGAGTGCTTGTCAGAGAAAGACAGATACCATATGTTTTCACTCATAAGTGGATCTTGAGGAACTTAACAGAAGACCTTGGGGGAGGGGAAGGGATAAAAGTTACAAACAGAGAGGGAGGGAGGCAAACCAAAAGAGACTCTTAAACCCAGAGAACGAACTGAAGGATGATGGGGGATGGGGGAGAAGGGAAAGTGGGTGATGGGCATGGAGGAGGGCACTTGTTGGGATGAGCACTGGGTGTTATATGTAAGTGATGAATCACTAAATTTTACTCCTGAAACCATTATCACACTGTATGTTAACTAAGTTGAATTTAAATAAAATTTAAAAATTAAAAAAAACTAAAACAATGAACATGAAACAGTACCTTTTGAAAAGTGTACTGTTGAGATATACATGTATATTTTACAACTGTTTTTTAAAGGCAAGGAACTAAAGAATATAGAATTCACTATTGAATATTAATTTTCTAGTGGTATCTGGGAGGCTCAGTAGGTTAAGCATCTGACTTGATTTCAGGTCATAATCTCATGGTTCTGACACTGCAGAGCCTGCTTGTGATTTGATCTTTCCCTCTCTCTCTCTGTCCTCCCCCACTGATGGTCTCTCCCCCTCCCTCTGTCTGTCTGTCTGTCTCTCTCAAATATAAATAAATAAATAAGCTTGAATATCAATTTTCTAATTTACAGTTATTAAATAAATATAGCCACATATATGTATGTGTAGACAGAGAGATACTTTCCATTTACAGTTTGAGACACCTGTGTATGCAACATAAGTTAAACATGCTAAAAGTCCAATGGCTATCTCATAAATATTTTTTAGCCTCACTTTTTAAAAACTAATCAAACCTCTCCAGAAAACCTCATTTCAGCAGATTTTCTTTTCATTCTCCATAATTTATCTGCTTAGAAAAAATATGTATAAATCAAGTACACCAGCCCTTTTAAGAGTCTGCTATTCAAACTCCTTCATTACCTTCCAGCCTCTTTTGCATAGCTGGGATGTTAATGGTAGAAACATCAAGCTCAAAGAGGGAGGCACTGATTATTGCATGTGCTTGAACAGTAACAGACACAAAATTTTAGCCCAGAATTCAAAGTTCCTCACAATCAGGGCTCAGTCAACTTTTTTAACTTTCTAATTTTCTCTTAGTCCTTCTCTAGAAACTCTACCACCACCAAACTCCTACCCCCCCTCCCCAATAAAAAAGCAACCCATGGACTTTCCTGAATCAGAATTTTTCTCAAGGCATATCTTTGTTTACTATATTCTACATGCATGAGAAGCTCTTCTCCTTTCTACAGATTTAAATTCTACCCATTTTTCAAAATTCAACTCAATTTTTACCACTTCCTTGGCAATATTTCCTTAGAACTGCTGTAAAAATTTCCATTAGTAAGTAAATCACTTGGTGACACACCTGTCCCATATCTTCCGCTCTCATCTCACTTGCTTACCATCATATGCCAGGGCTTATTCCAGGGTCTGGCACATGATAGAGGTTCAGTGAAGAGTTTCTGATTGCCTGGACTCTAAAATATCTTCAACCGCTCTATTCAACTAATATGTTGGAATTTTTAAAAAGTTGTATAATTTTGTTTTTCTCTTGTCTTCCTCAGTAAACTTCTTTGATGGAAAGAGCTATGCCTCTCCCATATTTGTTCTCTGATCTTGCCAAATTCAATGCTCATCAAAAGTACTCCATACAAATTACTGATTTACTTTAAAAGAATAAGAACATTAAATTTGTGATTAAGAATGAACTCAACATGTTAACTGCTTCACTTTAAAAAGTTCACCAAGAAACCAAATGCTAATGATTTCTATAGAAATTAAGAAGTTGACATTTATCTTTTGACTAACGTCACCTAAGATTCAAAATCAAAAGTTAGAGGGAAAAACAAGGAGACAAACAATAACTAACAACAACAAAAGCTCTACACTCTTCATAAACAAATTTACAAAACATTCCAAAGTTTTGGGGAAACATGTTACTTCCAATAGTAAGATGGCATATAATGCCGTTATTAGTTTATTTTCCAAACTGCATTTGAGGATTTGTTTTCTTTAATAAACCTTAACGTATTTCCAGTATATATATTTTCACTTTGTTTATTGCTGACAGTGTTGAAAGTTTATCTAAAATGGTGAAGTATTCTCTCAGTAGTATTAATCAACACACTTATCTAGATTAAACCAATAATTCAATAGAAGAAGGGGAATTTCTACTACCACTGTCTCTCCTGAAAAACATTTTCAGTGTCTTCATATCATATATAATATATACACATACAGAACCACACACATATGTGGCTTACGTGTCACTAATAGGAAATTATCTGCAACATCACTAATGATAAAATGTATTTTAAATCAATGAGTTATTTCTTATAATTTTCATTAGCAGTATATACTTTGGGTGTATAGTATGTGAACTCAATGAAATCAAGGAAGATAGCATTGATGTTTTATTACAACTACCTAGCTTATAATGCCTATCACACAGTGAGTCATTACCGACAGATGAATGGTGTGCTGTGATTTTCTTGCCAAACCTTTAAACTTGTCCCTTGGTGCAGGGAATAGTATGAAGTCATTATCATAAATTCAGTTGCAGTGGTGTATGTTCACAATTACCAGCTTGTATCTTCTTACCTTATTCTTACACAATAAAGTACTTACTTACAGAATCTATATTCACATAATACTAACTAACTCCATCTGTGTGGCATTTCACTTAATACTAAGAAATTTAATTAAGGGATCATCTGATAAATTAAAAAATCGCGCATTAAATCCTTGGAGATAAATGGTGTGAGTGCATGCAATAACTATAGGTTAATTTCTGGCAACATATTAGTAATCATATCAAGATGTTAAATAATCCTTTCTTGTATTACAGAGTGATTTAGTAGTGTTAACTGAGAAGACGGTAGAGGTTATTTCATATAAAGATGGTAGTGATGGAAAGAAAGAGCAAGGAGAAGGGATATATAGAGGAGAGAATAATCCAATTCCATGTAAGTGAGAGCAGCGATACAAGTAACCACACAAATAGCTAAGTAGTTCAGCAGTGAGATCCTACATGTTTGAGCTATTAGAATTATTCCATGCTGTACAGTGCAAAATGAATTGCAAAACCAAATAAATAAAATGAATTGCAATCACTGTGGTTCTGGACTAGAAAAGTAATGTCAGATTTTTATTGTTTCATCCATGGATAGATTAGGAGATTCTAATGACAGGAAGGTATTGCATGGACTCATGTCAGAGAGAAAGAAAGCTGGCAGATCAACTAGGAGACTTTATAATTTAAATACGAAATAATGATGACTTGAAACAGACAGATGTTTGGGAAGGGCAGAAGAAGGAACATACAGGAGGCATATGGCCAACCAAAGTTTAGAACTTGAGGATGTGGAAACAAAAATGAGTGAATTGTGTTTTTATAATTCTGTGGAAATGAGAAAATAGATACCAGGTATTTACTTTCCTGAACCTAGACAAGCAAGATTCTTCCATTCCTTCCTACCTGAAGAAAGGCTGCATCTGTCCCTGCGGTTAATTCTATTCAACTGTTTGAATAGGCAAAGTTGTTTAGATAAAGTGATGATCGCTCATAGAAAGCTCCCAGTTCTCTTCATGGAGGAACAAGAATAGTTTTAAGTTTATTTATTTTGAGAGAGAGAAAGAGACAGCGAGAGTGAGCACACAGGGAAGGTGCAGAGAGAGATGTAGACAGAGATTCCCAAGCAGGGCTCCACACTGTCAGTGCAGAGCCCGAGGTGGGGTTCGAACACACAAACCGTGAGACCATGGCCTGAGCTAAAATCAAGAGTCAGATGCTCAACTGACTGAGCCACCCAGTTGCCCTGAGAAACAAGAATTTTAACAGGATCTGTCCCTGAGGACAGTTCAGAAGTGCTTAATATCTACTCCCCTTATGAATGCTGAGAAAGTTTCATTACATATTGAACTGTAAGGGGAGAAACATGTTTCTTCTCCAATCACCTGGTGAACTAAAGGAACAGAAAGTCCAACCTTATTTCACTAAACAACAACAAAAAAACCTTAGCTGTGTATAAGCCTATAGGATGGAAGGGATCTTCACATGGCTCTACTGTACTTCAATGAGAGGGATCGATTGCTTTGGCATACCAACATTTTCTGTGAGTCGACTCCTATGCAGCCAGCTGACACTGGTTAGCTCTGTATTTCTTAAAATGTTTTCTTCCTAAGGTAGTTTTTACGGCAGCTTGTTTCCAAGGTACCAAGAGCTGAATACATTGCAGTTTTCTACCCTTAAATGTGGAAGCAAAACAAACAAAACACCTGGTGGCTGTCACTGGCCTGTATTTAAATCTTTCGTGGGTGTGACCAGTGGTGTAAAACCCAGGTGTCAGTTTCTTAAAAACATTTTAAAAATTCCAGAATTTTCTGTGATTAGGGTTAATTTTTAAGCCTTATAGATGCTCTAGAGAGAAAAATCCTTTTGCCTCTTTCTAAAAGATCTGAATATTTGTATGTTCTCCAAAATATATTCAGTCTTTCTGTTTACATAGCCCTAGTTTCTCTTGCAAATTAACATGCAAACATCCAAGTGTTTTATGAGATTTGACCAAGTTGTGGATTTTGATGACATGATTTGTAAAGAACAATGTATTATCTTATTGGATTGATTTGTGTTGGAAAAATGTGATATTTCTAAGATATTATTCAGTATATCAAATGTATGTTTCAACAAAATTGTTCTTATTTTTACATATCTTACTGACAAGTTGTTTTCAAAACTTTACAATTAAAGCAAAGTATAAAATGCTCATAAAGAATAGGTCATCTTACAGTTTGTTAGATAAACTAGGAAAACACTTTGAATTTAAGTATTAAACCATAAAAGTTTTGAGTACTTCATGCTGATGAAACTACCTGATTGAAATTATGGTACAATGTGTAATTACATTGTTTATGTCATTTAAAGTACAAGGGAGTATTTCATGTCTTTATTCAACTAATCTTTGGTTCTGAGGAAAAATCCTACTTTGCTAAGATGCTATGGAGGTAGTTCTTGATTACTTTCCATTTTCAAAATTTCAGGGTATTATCTGAAGGAGAACATTATGCCTCTGGCTTGTAAAATCTGTACTATGGTGAAAAGAGGGTGCACTTCGGAGTGAGACAGTTCTTAAGTAAAATTCTTGCTTGGCTTCTCACTAGCTGTTTTACAATGTGGAGCCCACTTAATCTCTCTAAGACTGTACTGTCCTTTATAAAAAAACGTGGATAAAACCTGCAGAATTACTACAAGGAGTAAGTGAGATGATAAATGCAAAGCCCTGGCATCTGGTAGAAACATAACTGGTAGATACTTAAACACAAAAACAAAAAAGCTATTCTACATATTCTCGCTATGTAAAAATTAAACAAATACGTACAGTTTCATTTTAGATGTGATTTAAGTCAGTTTCAAATTTTTGTTATAGATTCATTTCAGCTGCTAGTGCTAATGAGTTTTCGACTTTCTCTTATTCAAAATTTGATTATCCATGTCGGGGTCATTTAGGCCTTTGCTTTTCCTTCCTCTCTATCAGGATGTCTGCTTTTCAATTATTTCAGTGTGAACTTGAAGCAATACAGAATATTCAGATCAGTTTTATTTATCATTGTATTCCTTATGAATGTGAAAATGAATTCTATTAGTTAATTTTGTGTAATTAGGCAGTTAATAGCTAATTTATATACATATTTATTTATTAATTTTAACTAGTAGCAATGAAGACAATTGCACATTTCTCTGTTGAACATTTTATAATGATTTGTAACAATTTACTATTTTCGTGTATTATTAAATTTATTCATTATTACCACTCTGAAGCTTTGGAAAAAATATTTGGCCTATGGACAATATAGGAGAAAGATAGAAAGGCAGAAATGAATAAAATAGTCCATTGCAAGGGGAGAGAAAAAGCTGAATTAGAAACAAAAGGATAAGAAAGACCCCCCAAATGCTTTAAAATATATTAACATAATATATAATATAACATAATGCAATATAATCTGAAAAGAGAAGAGATAAAGGAATATAGAATTCAGAAGAAAAAATATGGAAACAGAAGATACTATACCAGGGGAAATTATTATACAAAATAATAATAATGACCAGAAATTAATGAGAAATTATTATGAGCTAAGTAACTATTCTAAGAGCTTTAAATGAGTTATCTATTTTAACTGTCAAATAATATTAAGAGGTAGGGATTATAATTATCTTTTTTTTTTTCACAGACAGCAAAAGTAATGCTTGAAGAGATTAATTGGCCCCCGAAGGATCACAGAGTTTATAAGAAAGTATAGCAATTACATCATCAAGATTTTGTCCCTACAGCCACATGCCATAGTTATGTATTATTACATAATAAGTCATCCTAAAGCTTACTGCTTAAAATACAACAGTCATTTACTTTTCTCAGGAATCTTAAATTTGGGTGGGGATCAGCAAGAATGGTGAATCTCTGAAGTCTGCAACTTCACATGGGGTTTTTCAACTGCAGTAGATGATCTCCTAAAACGGTTTACTCATACAGCTTACAAGTTGGTGCTGGTTATTTATTTAAACTTCAGCTGATGCTGATGGCTGGGGAGAGCTCTTAAATTTTTTTTTCATGTGAGGACATGAACTACATGAAAGATGAGGCAAAGAAGGTACAATCAATTAACTGATCCCAGTGGACTGTGAAAACTGTTAGAATTGAGGAAATGGAGCGATCTGGAAAGCTAGGAGGTGGCGGTTGACAGCTTGGGGTTGAGACTCTGGAGGAGACATAGAATTAGTGATGAAAATGACTGTTGAAGCCCAGTGAGTGGTTGTGATAGAGTGTAGATCATTGGAGGTGATGAGTTCGAGGTGTTAGAAGGATCATCTATTTGGATATTGAAATCCACAAGAAAAATAATAGGATAAGTTGTGGACACCGTGGCAGTGAGCATGCAGCTGAGACCTTCAAATAACAAAGAAAACCAATTTGCATGGATAGGAGAGGTCGTGGGGTCAACTGAAATAAGGAGTGGTAGTTAATGACATTGTTATGCCATCAAAGCTGGATGTTTTAGGAAGAAGAGGAGACTAGACTTTAAGTAAGAACATAAGAAAGAATCAAACTAGTTGTAACTCCAAAATTATACTTTGTTAAAACATATGTATGTATATATGTATACTTGTATATGTACATACAAATCTCCCAATATATTTGTTTCTTTTAAATTCCTGGATAATTAAATGAGCATAGAGCAGAATGTCAATATTCATCAACTTCTCTGTTTTATAGTTCATGAAATTTTAATTACAAAAAGCATAGACAACAATGACATCCCCAAAGATACCACTTATCCTTAATAATTTGCTCATTTGTTCTCCAGTAGTGAGGTTGCTTTAGTCAATGCTGTGTTTCCAGCCAGCAACACATAGCGGCTTGTGCTTCTTTTCTTCCTTTCTCCTCTCCTGTGGCTAGCCTGATAAATTTTTATATACTTTGCTGAAGGTTAAAATGCTCAGGAAACACACATTTTTCAAACTATTCGGTTTTCTTTCTTGAGTCTTCACTCAAAATGGAAACCATGTTTTTCCTTTCTTCATTTTGTCGGCAAATCTTCATTATGTCTGCAAGTCTATGTCTGATGTATAGTAGGTGCTCAGTTAACTTTTGTTGGATGACTGAATTGAAATTGCTAAAATATTATACAGGGGAAAATTGCAAAATCTCTTGATTTACCCTCAAACCTAACAATGTGATCTGAGGGGAATGATTAATTCAGGAATGATGCTTTGGTTAATTAAACTGGAGTGGTGTCTCAGTGCCAGGGAAACATGAAGATAAATCCCTCACTCCCTATAAGGTACATCCAGTAGAGTTGATTTAATAGCAGGCATCAAATTATAGCTCAGAGAGTGCTTTCCATTTCTCTGGAGAAAATAAAAAGAAATGAATTTTAAGTTGCTTATGAGGGATTTATAGACTTAATATTTGAGCCTTGTGACACAAGGTAGTGATTTATGGAGAAAGTGGTAAATTTTTCATTTTTATATAGATATAATGAGATTGTAGGTTCCTAACTGTTGGTAATATCCCTGGAGAGATATTTTGAGTCTGTCCCATAAGACATCTACCCTAGCATTATTTCAATCCAAAAGGCTTGCACAGTACTGGAATGAATATTCCTGGGCAGGCTTTTGATGAAACAAAGACTATTATTATTTGCACAATGGACAAAGCTCAGTCAGTAGGAATCCAGAGAGAAGGTAGAAATAAAGATTTTCAAAAAACAGAAAATGGAAATTAAAGTGGATACAAGCATGAGGGAAAGGATTGACATTTTCCTCAGAATAAATTAAATGGACTTAGAATCATCAATATCCTCAGTTTTAGGCTGATGAGGTATATGGCCAATGCCTGAACAATAATAAAGAGTATGGATTAATTTAAAAGAACTAGTTTTGCCAAATTTTGGCACTAGAGGATTCCATTGCTAATGGCTAATATTTTTGAGTGCTGACTATACAGCAGATGGGCTAAGCATTTAATAGACAGTGTTTACAAATCTTATAACAACCCAATGGAGTGGGCATCATTGGGTGTTTTGAAACTTTGAAAAGGAAAATTCAAAATAATCAAAATGAGTGCTCGCTTCGGCAGCACATATACAAAATAATCAAAATGAAATTCTATTTTCATAATATATCACATCTGTTTCCTAATAAAAATATGGTAATTTTCAGAAAAAGCAACAGATTATTAAAGAATATTGTAACCATAGATTATATTATTTCCTTTAAAATGGTACAGGGTATATTATCTTTAAGTTAAGACTAATGCAAGAGGGCCCAAAGTCAAAGCTAATTAAAAAATCCAATATATTAAAGTAAGAATAACATTAATTCTATTTTTGGGAAAAAGTAAGAAAATATCTAGCTAATTTGAGATATAATTAACATTAGAAATTTATAAAGTATGTAATTATGTAAAGTATGTAATTTAGGTATTAAAAAGGAAAAACTTATTAGTTTGGAAAAATCAAGAGACATGAAGTCAAGGACAAAAGCTTCAATAGTATCAAGACATTTTTACTCTTCTGATCTCTTACAGAACATAATTAGTCAATAAAATTTATTTTTTACTTT
>CM053572.1:110209269-110253384 GCA_028646485.1 Cryptoprocta ferox | reverse complement strand
TTTGCCATTGGATAGTCTTTCCTCCTTTGTCAAAGATTAATTGGCCGTACATTTGTGGGTCCAGTTCTGGGCTCTCTAATCTATTCCACTGGTCTATGTGTCTGTTTTTGTGCCAGTACCATACTGTCTTGGTGATGACAGTTTGTTCCAGCAGCCACTGTGTTTTGTCTTCACTTAGTTGTTTTCTTTTTCCTCTAACAGATGAAAAATGTATGATTTTTCTAGGGTTAGGTGCATTTTAGTGTTGGTTTTGTTTTGCTTTGTTTTGCTGAAACCAAATTAAAGCAGTGGTGCTCATTTTGCAAGAGAGTAAACGTTCCCAGGATTGTGCTCACCTTGATCACCGGTGAGTCATCCATACCTAGCGAAGTGTCTGGCTTCCAGTAGTCACAAATGGTTGAATAAGTGACCTATGAAATTGAAGCATGTAACAAATCCATTAGCATTAAATATATCCCTGTTTATAGATCCAAATGATCTTACAGTGTGATTGTACTATGAATTAAGCCAACTTTATCAGTTTCTGTAGATGTTTTAATTATAGAATAATAGGATGTGAAACTAGAGATAGAGAAGAAAGTTGGACAATTCAGAGTCATATGTGCAATGAGGACATTTAGTGTTTTTCTTCTTTTTATAGATAGGGGTCAATTATAAAATATTAAGCTGTGTTTGAAATGGCTCACTAAATGTCCAGTCATAGCAGATTGGTTGAATAAACTTTAGTCCATTTATACAATGAATTTAGAGGAAGATATTTTAAATATATTAGCAATTAGCAACAACAATATTCTATGTAAAATTTTAAATGCCATTCATATGCATAGAAGAAGACCTACAACAAATAACCACAAAAAATACATTTATTTCTATGAGGGAAAATGCCCGTTATGTACTATTGAATAAAATACTGGTTATAAAACTTACGTACAGCTTTCTCCCTTTAAATATATATATATATTAAAATATATGGAAAGAGAGAGAATATAAATAGAGAAAAATATCTAGGAAGAACTATACCAAAATATTAACAGTTAAATCAGTGGTGGCATTATCAGCATCATGCTCAAAGCACCTGAGCTAACTGGCCAACTCAAATCAGTGGTAGCATTAAATATTATTTTGTATTTACTTCTTTTTCCTTTGTCTCTAAATTTTCTAAGTTTTCATCAATGAATATATTCCTTGAGTAGTTGTGAGTCTTTATAATAATCCAGTTTAAAATTGATGAAAATGTGAATTATTGGTAGTCAAGAAACATACAAATGGGAGAAAGGCACCAAATATTCAGGAGATAAAATTAATAGGAATAGAGGATGAGCAAAAACAGAATAGTTAAGTTTGAATCTCAGATTTCTTCACTTTCTGGGTAAATGTCTTTGCTACTAACTAAAATGACCAAAATAGAGTATGCTTAGTGAAAGTTTAAGTTTAATTTGGGACATGTTGAGTTTGATATGAGTCTAGGGTGTATGCTTAAAATAAATAAACAAAAAAATAAGTAGCGAAATAAAACAGGGAAGATATATTCTATAGAAGAGTTTTTCAGGGGAAGTATTAGAGGTGTCAGCTAGAGAAAATAGATTTTCAGTAAAGGGCAACAACAAAAACAATAAAAATCTATGAATGAGGCTAAAAGAAGTATTCTGATAGTGTGGATGTCTTGAAGACTAAGGGAGTAAAAAGTTTCAGAAAGTTGATAATCTAAATTGTGAAAGGCAAGAGAGATATTAAAAAAAAAAAAAACGCTAGGTTGCAAAGCATAAATTGCTATGTGAGCAAGAGGGCATTGATGTGGACTTTGGCAAGAAGAGGCAATGAGCACAAAAACGGGACTGGGCTAAGGCAGTGAGTAGAAATGAGGAAGTGTAGATGGTCAGTATGAAAGAGCATGGTATTTAGATGGGGATTCAAGTGGAGATTTCTTTCCAATTATATTTTTGTTGTTTTTCTTTTTTGATTTTTTAAAGGATTAATGAAACATAAATAGGTTTATAGTCTAAAATGCAAAAATTGCTCAAATTAAAGGGGAAAAAGTAGAAAGGGATATTATATGTGATTAAATATTCCTTTAATTTTTTTCCCCCAAATGATGCTGGCTTGGCCAACATAAAACTCAACTCTTGGCACATACCAACTGACTGTAGAAGAGACAAATCAAAGGTATAAGGCAGATTGTAAGGAAGAGAGTTTAAGATTAAAAACTTCACACAGTACCATCAAGAAGAAATCGTTAGTGAAAAATCCAGCCTAAAGACAAGGAAACCATTTACAAGGCAGAAACTCCAACCTAGGAAAGAATATATCTAGAGTGCAAATGAAACAGAGGGATGGAAAAGGGGAAGGAATCCAAATTAAAAAAAAATGGGGCACCTGGGTGGCTCAGTTGGTTGAGCATCTGACTTCAACTCAGGTCGTGATCTCACCACTCGTGGGTTCGAACCCCGCATCAGGCTCTGTGCTGACAGGTCAGAGACAGGAGCCTGCTTCAGATACTGTGTCTCTTCTTCTCTCTGCCCCTCCCATGATCATGCTCTGTCTCTCTCTGTTTCTTAATAATAAATAAATGTTAACAAAAAAAATTTTTTTTAAATCAAATTTAAAAAATCATGCTGACCGATTGAATGATCATGAAACTCTAAGCATTTGTATATTTGACCACTTGTATAAAAGCAGTGAATCTCCCTGACTCTAGGAAGTTGGTTTGGTCATTGATCCACTGAACCTGGAAGAGTCTGGGGCTTGTGTTCCTCTTTGATGTTAGGTCTTCTTCTCTCTGAATATTTGCCAGTGAGTCTACTTCTAAACCTATCTACTGCTCATCTACTGCATATCCCATTTTACTGTGTTTTTAATCCAAGAATGACAATTTTACTCTGTGTTAACTTCCAGGCTTGGCAATCCCAATTGACTTGGTTGTAGATTTCCCTAGTCAATTTGGGACCTGAACTTGTTCTCTATGCTCTGCCATGCCCTAAGAGACAAGTCTATTTGACCATAAAATTCAAATATTTTTCACATATAGAAAAACACACAGATTCCATACTAATACATACCATTCACTTAATACTGTTTTTTCTTACATACCACTCGATAGTGGCTTCACCATAAGTTCTCATTGACAACACAGTAGTTGAATATTTAAAGAAATAGGCTTTTTCCCCCATTTTTTAAGCCAGATAGCTATTTAAAATTGTTACATGAATATGACTTCTGATTTGCAGATTAACAGTATAATTAATACTGCCCCATCCTGGTCAGCTGGGGCTTCTGTAATGAAATACCATAGACTGGGTGACTTCAGGAAGACATTTATTTCTCACAGTTCTCAAGGTGGGAAAGTCCAAGAGATAAGTGCTGGAAGATTTGATGTCTGGCGAGAGCCCTTGTTCACAGATGGCCATGTGCCAGCTGTATCCTCACATGGTGGAAAGAGAGAGAACAAGTTCTCTGGTCTCTTACGTTAGGGGCCTCAGTCCTTTGATGAAGTCTCTACCTTTATGACCTAATTACCTCCCAAGGCCCTATCTCTAAATACCATCACTCCAGAGGTGAAGGCTTCAGTATGAATTTGAGAGAGACACACTTCAATCTATAGCACTTCCTTTTAAAGGATGGTTATCTATCAAATTGGTTGATGGATAATAGAGTTTCTAAAATCCTTAGAAGAACTTTGCAGTATTGACCATATCTACAGGAATATTGAAAACCTTTTTGTCTCCTTTTCAGGGTGAAAATGTCCTATAGATACTCTTGCCTGCTGCTTTTAAAAAAATTCTTTGTACATGTTTTCATTTACAATTTAATTCTAAAACTTTTAGAATTTTCATTCTGTATATGAAACTCAAAATTTGGGACCTTTAATATGACTGTTTACTTCAGGAAATGTCAATATATATATTTAAAACGGTTAGAAAAAAAAGGGTTACATGGGGTGCCTGGGTGGCTCAGTGAGTTAAGCTCTTGGTTTGGGCTCAGGTCATGATCTTGTGGTTCGTGAGTTTGAGCCCCACATCAGGCTCTGTGCTGATGGTGCAGAGCCTGCTTGGGATTCTCTGCCTCTTCCTTTCTGCCATTCCCTTGCTTGTGCTCTCATTTCTCTCAAAATATATGAATAAACTTAAAAAAATGTTACAGAAATATAAGTATGTAGAGAGGTAGACTTATTAAAACTTTTCACCTTTATGAGTCTTAAATAAAAATGCATGTTTTTATTTCTAAGTACACTGCTAAGCATAATACAAAAATATCCTCTCCTGTTAATTCTTATACTACATAAATATACCAAAGAAATGAAAGAATGTAGAGTCTAGAATCGATGCTGAATTTAGCAGAAAACATGACAGTGATTTGTGAGTTTGAATGCTGGGTGAAAGCCCAGATAATAATGATAGTAACCTTTTGGACTTCTCCATTTAGAACTTGTCAGAAATACTGAATCCTGTTAAGCTTAAATCATACCAACTTAATAGGAATAAGTCCAAATATTCAGTTTTATAGAGTGGATTTTGGCTTTGTGTAGGTGTCTGTTACAGGGTTAGCCCATTAACTCAAATTGATAATGGATCTGGAACTCCTTAAAATACAGTAGGGTTTATGTTGTCGGATCCAACATCAGAGGAGACTGGTATTTTTGGATAATTGAAAATAGTCACAAAAATTCAGAATTCTCTGGGCCTTCACAAAAAGATTGTTAATCCTGCAATATATTAAAAATTCTGTGAGCATAGAACAGTCAGAACATAGAAACCAAGCTCTTCCATTTAATAACAATTTTATGATTATAGAACATATAAAAATTTTGATTATGAACATATGACAATGACCATGAAAGTAATTAAAACTATTTTCATTATGTGTAATCAAAACATAATTAACCACTAGTTTATTTTACATACTCAAATAGTTCCTACTAGACTTAACATATATAAATACCCTGTTTTAAAAATCATTCTGATTTTTAAAAACATACAATGCTTTTGAGTAGGTGACACCTGGATTTCAGTATTTGTGTGCTATTTATTTTTATATAAACATGAAACTGACTTAGCATTAACAGTAGATTTCATTCATCCATTCTCCAATCATATGTTTGTAATTGACATATATTTATTGTAATTAAAGACTTTGTGCCGAAGACTCTGAGATACTAAGACAGTAAGATAAAATCCTCCTCATCAAGCTTATATATTAATGGAAACAGAAAGAAAGAATCATAAACATTTTCAAATATAATAATTAGAGGTAAATAACCTGGAGGCTAAGAGAAAGGGATGCATATGAGGCCTGAGAAGTAAGCAGTCACCAGACCATGAAGGGCCATAAATGTTACACTTCGGATCTTGGCCTTTATCTCAAATTTAATGGAACTTCATTGAAGATTTCTAACCAAGAAAGTGCATCATCATATTTGTGTCTTAGAAAGAAAACTCTAGTTGCAGGGTACAGGAGGGTAAATCAAGAGAACTAGAAATAATTTAGAAAGTTTTGGAATAACTCAGGTGAAAAATGAGGAATGTCTGAATTGAAGGCTTTGTGATTCAAAAACTTTTATGGAGGGAAACTTACAAATGTAGTTACTAATTGAATGTGGAGAATGAGGGAACAGAGTAAACCTAGCATTACCCTGAAGAAAGGCCACCGTGAGGCTTGACATGTATTAGTTCCTGTAGGGAATTCAGCTGGGATGTGGAGGGAGGGAGAGTTTAATACAGTTTCGTACATCCTCGGAGTGACCTGATTGTGGATTTTAAAATGAAGAGGGAGGAGTACCTGGGTGGCTCAGTCGGTTAACGTCCGATTCTTGATTTCAGTTCAGGTAATGATCTCTTGGTTCATGAGTTCGAGCCCTACATCAGGTTCACTGGCAGTGCAGATCCTACTTCGAATTATCTCTCTCTCCCTACCTCTCTCTCTCCCCCTCCCCTGTGCACTCTCACTCTCTGTTTGAAATAAATAAACTTTTAAAAATAAATAAATGAAATGAAGAGGGTGTCTTCAGTAGAATTCAAGGTAATGGAGCCCCCTGACTATAAGTAATGGTTGAAGTTGTGGAAATGGAAGGGTCCCTCAGGAGAGTGTGTAGAGTGGAATCCAAGTATATTCTATTCCTAGAGAGCAGAGAATGGATAGCTTGACACCAAATATAATTAATGAGAGAAATTGGAGTAAATGAAGAGCAATAAGGAAAATTGCTTATTAAAATATCAGAAACAGAGAAAGTGGAGTGTGAAGGAGGAGTAAATAAAACCTGATGAATGTACAGGGAGGTCAAGCAAATATAGTTTGCAAATTTCTTACTGTATAGCCACAGAGATATATGTCAATTTTACCATGAATGTTCTCAGCTGACATAGGAGACATCAGATTCCACATGTTTAAAAGTGAATATAGGGTCAAAATTGGAGAATATGTAAACAACTTTTCAATATATTTGAGACAAGAAGTAGATATTAGTGTAGTGGATGGAGAGGAATAGAGTGTGAGTGGACAAATTTTTAGTATAGGAGAGATTTAAACATGCTTAAATTCTGATAAGAGAAAATATAGAGAGGAGTCTGAGGAAGAAGATGGGATAATTAATGAAACAAGGCCACTGAGAATATAGATTAATAATTAGTTAATATATTAATAAATATATTAATATATTTTATTATTATAATTAATAATTAATAAAGATTAATAAAAGAAAAAACAGTTGTCAGAGAGAAAAAAGACATATGCTTGAAAGTAAGGAGAAAGGCTGGATGCAAACATGTCTATAAATGACAGTGTTTCTCAGTAAAATTGGATGTTAAATATTTTCTTTTGATGAGGTAAGCAGGTAAGACATGGTAGACTTTGGGAGACTAGGAAAAGTTTGAACAGCTAACCTGGAATTCAGATATGTGCTGATTAGGGACATGCAAATAACACTAAACAGTGTTGAAAACCTAGTTAATGTTAAAAGTATGAGCTAGTTGTGCAGTTATGGGTTCTCTTCAGCAATATATGGAAGCTCATACATAGGAGTGAGATTGTGGACAGTCAGGTAATCATGGAATAGGATATTACCATGAGAATGCATCAGAGCAGAAGATAATTGACAATTTTGATAAGATATTAGTTCAAATGATGGACTTTTGTGTCAGACTGGGTAATGAAGAAAGTGATGAAGAGAGAGAAGAGAGCAAGACAAAGTAGAACTTTTCCAAGAGTAGCCACTTCAAACAATTAAAAAAAAAGCAGGTTAGTGAGAATAAGACAATGAAAAAAACTAGATAGGAAAAAAGATGTCATCAGAGAAGTAAGGTTTGGTAATTAAAAGCTTGAATAAAGACAAGCTACAATGATGACAATGTCTATATGGATATTGATCATGTAATCTGGGTGTAACAAAGGATGACAGATATTCTAGAATTAATGAGTACAAAAATTACAAAATTTTTATATAATAACTTATTTCATTACAGGCACAAAATAAAGATTCTCTTAAAATCAGAGTCTCCATTCTGTTCTCTCTCTCTCTCTCTCTCTCTCTCTCTCACACACACACACACACACACACATGCACACACACACACACACACACACACACGCAAAGAATTTGAAAAAATATATAATAATCCCAAAGGTCCTCATTTACTAAAATATGCCACTTGTTTTCAAACTAGGACCTCCTTTCTTTTTTCTTTCCTCCTCCCCCACTCCCTCCCTCTTTCTTCCCTCCCTTCCTTCCTCCCTCCCTCTCACCTTCCCTCCCTCCCTCTCTCCCTCCCTTCCTTCCTTCCTTTCTTCCTTCTTTCTTTCCTCTCTTGTTCACATTCTTATATTTTATAAAAGTGTGTAAATCACCTGCTATGCGAATACAATCCTTGACCTCCAGGGGTTTACAATCTACTTGAGGACACAGATATATAAACACGTAACTATAAACAAGTATAAAACATTTTTTTAGAGTTATGGACTAGGTCCTATGGGAGGAAACTCTTAATTTTCTCCCTAGAGAAGTCAAGTAAGCCTTTCCTGAGGAAGTGATGTTTGAGCCAAGTTTTGAAGTATGAATAAGAAAGTGTAGTCCAAAAGGGATGGGATGGGAGACCATATACCAGGAGACAATAGTATGAGAATAGATACAGGCCCTGATCAATCATATTGTATAAAGGGTACTATGGCAAGTTTGGTCTGCCCCAAGCATGGAATACCTATAGAGGACGGATGAGACATGATGGGGAAATGGTGGACAGAGGACAGACCACAGAGGGCCTTTTATACTAAGCCGAGGAGTTTGGACATTCTGAAGATTATCTGGATCTCTAACAAAAGTTCAAGCAGAGAACTAACACGTTCAAGTTTGAATCATAGCATGATAATTCTGGATGCCAAGTAGACCATATTTCCAAAGAAGGTGAAAATGTGAGATAATAATGTTGAAAAAATAATAATGTTGAATAAACAATGACAGACACAAATTAATTTATGAATTAAATCAGTTACAACAAAGACTAACATAATTTTAGGAATAGGATAGGGATTTCACAAAGCGATTCTAACTTTATTTTTTAAATGTAAGTGTGTGAAACCAAACCTACTTATAAGGAGAATTACTGAGGGAGGGTAACTTGGAGGTTGGAAAGTATGCTTCAAAGTTAAACTAATTTAAGACTGACTTATTGGCAGTTGAATATATCAACAGCTTATTCCAGAATGTGTAGCTATGAATTTGAGTTTTATAGTCCTTTTATATTAGGGTTGACAAGAGGGAAATAAGAGGTTTTCTGGTTGAGGAAGACAGATAAGATCCATATGTGGACATTTTGTTCCTCCTAAGACTCCAGCACAATTAAAGACACAAAGTGAAAAAAGCAATGCATTTATGAAACAGAAGGGAACAAGAACAGGGAACTCTTACTGAGATGGGAAAGTTCTCAAAATTTTTACAGGATTAAAAGGAAAGGGAGCAGAATGAAGGATAGCATGCAGAGAGGAAATCAGATCCTGGAATATGCAACAAAAGGTCTGAAAAAGAAGTGAGAGCCAGTCTGTACTCTGAACTGTGGAGGCATTTGGATTTGGAGTCAGAAGGCTTAATGCAGAACACAATCGAGCAATAGGACTGAATGCAGGAGGGGATGGAATTTAAGGTCAATATGACAACTGTGCAAATCATTAATTATAACCCACCTCTCACACCCTGCACACACATACATGGAATTTGGGCTTTTTTCATGTGCCCCTATGTAAACCTCCTATCTTTTCACTGAAGCAATTAAACACCTGTTTAGGGAAAGATGCAGGTTCACTAGTTGCTGAAAGGAATGAAGTTAAGTAATGGAGTTAAGTCTTCAAATGGCTGTGAGAAAAAGATTTTCAATCGAAAATTCTATACCTGGACAAGCTGTTGTTAAAGGGGTAAGAGAGAAAGCTATCTCACATGTGTCCCAACTCCCCTAACCACACCCCACCCCAAATAAATCAAATGTGGTTACTACAAGATGTGTTAAAAAGGAAGAATTCTGAGAGCTCTGCAGCAGGACTAGAGAAAAACCAGTCCTGCTTAAAACAGGCAGGTGGATGCTGGAGATGAGGGTGTTTGCGTGAGTGTGTGAATGTGCGGTGGAGGTGAGACCATGAGTGCTGAAGAATCCAATGCGTGCTGTTTTTCTGCACAAGGCCAATATTGATAAGTGGCTTTTGGTGATTAGAAGAATCAAATTTATACAAAAAAAAGTGTATTATTTTTAAGGGTCCTTCCACATATAGCAGTTTATGTAGTTCCTATAACCATTCTGATACTGAAGTATTTTCAGCACTTCAGGTGGTCTGGCAAATATCTTGATGCCCTATTATCTGAACTGATGAAGCATTATAATGCATATGTGATTCTGGAAAGTGTCCAACTAGTGAATCTGAAATCATGCCATTTTCCAATAGATCAAATCCTACTCAGATGTTTCTTGGGTTACTAGTGATTTTGCCAACACTTGTTTATTTTTTAAGGAGGTTGCAATAATACTGTTTTTCTCACTTACTGGATTTCGTCAAATGGTCAAATGTGTGGTTTCCTCACAAAGATTTGTAGCTGTATTTTATGGTTTCATACCCAGTATCGTGTGCTTAGCGATTTCTTTCAGAAGGCATTTGCCAAGACAGTGACCCAGCACCATTTTTTTTCTTCCAGGGCAACTCTGACACAAATCCACTCAAATAAATTAGTATTTTTAAGTTGACTAGCCTATCTGGTAGAGTAGCAAGATGACATGCCAATGCATGAGGTAATTCTTGTGGCTCCTACTAAAAAATTATGAGTGTTGTTTTCATCTTAATGGTTTTTTCAGAAGCCAGCTTGCCAGCTTTTTTTTCCTCGTCTTTTCTATTGGCTTCTTTTGGAAAATGGTGCAATAAGCTGGGTTGCACACAATCTTTCTAGACTGTAAATGGTGAGTGGGGGCTGGGGATGTTGAGAATGACATCTTGCAATTAATTTAAATATAACGGCCTCTATCACATTTTATTTTACCACATTACATTACCATTAGTTTTATTATTATATTTTAATTTATTTGTTTTATAAACAAAGGTCTAGGGAAATTACTTACATAAGTTAGGTTTTACCTCTTAGTTTATCTTCCAATGGGTGTGTGTGTGTGTGTGTGTGTGTGTGTGTGTAATTGGCTTCCCTGTGTTTTCACGGGGAAATTGTACTTTTTCATTTTTAAAGTAAAGAGTTTTATGGAATTTCACACGTCAGAATTCATTTAGAAACTGATTAATGCAAAAATAGGACTAGAACTCTAGTTTCCTGGTTTAGTTATACATTTCTTCAATAGACATATTTTTCAGTTCTTACATGGCAAAAAGTGTTTTTCAGTGTTTTTTTTTGTGTGTGTTAGCTTCGTTATGTATCTTTCATATTGGCAAAATAAAATAGTTCAAACTTCTGGAAAAAAAATGTGTACCTAGCAGTTTGATGCTGCAGGCAAATATATATGTCCAAATTTTAAAGACTTTCCCATACCACAAACACTACAATTTTTAGTATTTTAGGCCAGAAAATTGGTTGAGATACCAAACATTTATTATCATTTGCCTATTTAGCAAAGTTCATGAATGTGAAACCAAGAATATTGGAGTTGATTTTTTTCTCACAGAATGTATAGAAAATGGAAGACATAATAATATGTAATATCATATGGGGCTTACTTAAAAATATATTTGCACGAGACCACCAAAATATATTGTGTTTTTATATATAGCTCAGAGATAGTTTTATAGTATTTGATTAACTGAGGATTAGTTTCAAAATTCTTTCTGGATGATATCTGAATGGAATGAAAATACATGTGACGTTCTTACTTGCTAATTTCAAAGCAATTCAATAGCTATGTATTGACTATGTAATACCAACAGGATATTGTCTGTAGGAAAACAATTTACGGAGTATATAAAATACATTTAAATATCCTCTGATATATTTGCTTTTATAGTTTAGTCACTAAAGTTTGTACACTGAAGTGGTGTTTTCTCTGGTTTAATCATTTAGATGTATTTTAAAATACAAATTAATGAGATGAAGTCTCCAAAGTAAAATATTTTCTTACAAGAATTAAGTACATTTCTCCATTTCATTGTATGGTCTATTTTTTGCCCCTCCAAAAGCATGAATCCATGTGATTTGTTTCATATGCTTAGGAAATGAACTGATAACAAAAACTAGAATAATTTTACTATTTGTAGCTCAAAAGGTAGAGACAACTAAATTTGTACTTATTGGAGCATGTAACATATTACAAATCTGATGAGACTGCAGTTATACAAAAGAGAGAGTAAGCAAAAGATTGACATGAAGCTATAAAGATAAAAATGAGACTATTATTAGCATTATGGTATTTCTAAAATGAATTATTCCTCAATCCTCTCCCAAGACCACAATGTTATGGAAATATCATTTGAAATTCATTCACAAGAGCTACAGAAGTCAATGAATATTGCTAATGTGGTTATTAGTTTGATTTTTCACCCTCTTTCTCTACACACATATACTTATGTAGCCACTTCTGATTTTTTACTTGAACATCATTTTTACTGTGTAGTAGACAATAAAAAGAGGATATTAATTTTTTATTTAAAAAATAACATTTTCATTTTGAGTTTTCAAGATAAGATTTGAAGTTTCAAAAAGAAATTTATTAAATTTCATTAAATCAGTCTTAGTGCTGACTTTATCCCGAAATAAATGTATCTAGGGGTGCCTGAGTGGCTTGGTTGGTTAAGTGGCTGACTTCAGCTCAGGTCATGATCTCATAGTCTGTGAGTTTGAGCCCCGTATCAGGCTCTGTGCTGACAGCTCAGAGCCTGGAGCCTGTTTCAGATTCTGTGTCTCCCTCTTTCTCTGTTCCTCCCCCACTCACTCTCTGTCTCTCTCTCTCAAAATAAAATAAAGACATGAAAATTTAAAAAAAAATAAAAAATAAAAAAAATAAATGTATCTAGTAAGCATGATAAAGCCTTCCCACCACCATTATTATAATAAGGTTTAAATGGCTTATAAAATATGTATTTTTATTTTCTTTATTTAAATATTTCAGTAGTTATATAATTTGCATACATTGTATACATTTACAGCCATTTGAAATTTGTAATAGAGGAATAGACAATGATCTTAAATTGTTTAATTTTAATTAATTTCATTTTTTCCATGGTACTAATCCATCAAGCCCTCTTCTTAATAGCATTTTCAGTATTCATTTGTAATTTGATTTTCCCAGTGTGTAAGCTACTTCCTAAAGTAAATTAAGCACATGGGTGTTATGCTTGCTCTTTGTGTTTTCTAGGGCACAGTCTAATAAATAGATGTTCTGTTATACTACATTGTCCTCATATAAGTTAAAAGGATGTACTCTTTCTTCCTGAGGAATTTTTAAAAGGTGAATGTAGGTATATTCAGTTAACAAAATGTTGCCTATCATAAGCATTTTTGTTTCGACTTATTCCCAGTCATCAGCTGATAATGACTTGAAATTCATAGGAAAATAAGTAAGCCTTGTAGAAATATTTTATCTCTGTTAGGTACTCTTTAGCACTGACCCATTTATGAAAATTAATTGTTAGTTGAGTAACCTCTGTGGGAGAAAAATCATTTGCTGAGTGTCAACTCTATACTGTCAGGCATTGTGTTTCCCAGTTTTCAAAATGTATACCTTTTACAGTTTACACTGTAACTGTTTCCTATCATTGTTTCCTTTTAAAATCTTCAAATATTACAATATTTTTCATATTACACATTTTGCATATTTACATGTTAAATATTTTACCATTTTTTATGTTTCTTTAATAGTTCATGCTCTTTGATTTTTCTCAGACTAGTAAAACTAAAAAAGAGCTATTTGCATGCAGACATACTTTTTTAAATGTTTAGGTATATGAAATTAGAATCCTGTATAAAAATATGTAGGATTAGAAATGGATGCTATACAATACACGGCAAAGCAATGAAAAAGCCATAGTGTTTAAGTAATAGTCAATACAAAAGATAAGAAATGTGGACAATTTTATTACAAAAAACATCTAAAATTGAATTTTTTATTTAAAATTTTTTAATGTTTGTTTATTTTTGAGAGAGACAGACAGACAGATAGACACACAAAGACAGAGCATGAGCCAGCGAGGGACAGAGAGAGAGAGAGAGAGAGAGAGAGAATCCAAAGCAGACTCCAGGCTCTGAGCTGTGAGCACAGATCCCGTCGTGGGGCTCGAACTCACAAACCACGAGATCATGACCTGAGCCAAAATCAGACCCTTAACTGACTGAGCCACCCAGGCACCCTGAATTTTTTTTATCTTATACATACATATATGTTTATTAAAAATGTGTGTGGACATGACCAAAATAACACATGCGTAGTCAACTATACTTTATGTTTTAATAGTCGTGATTGATAACTAGTACATTCTATTTTGTAAGTATATAGTTGTTATGACTGTGTCTTAGTACTATTTAGTCTTACTGCAGAGTCGTGATGAGACATACTTTTCTCTATAATTCCAGTGATATATCTGTGCCACTCTAAAATAGAATGCTCAAATAGATGTATATTTTTTTCTTAAGTTTCAATTTCCCATTTGGGAAAATGAAGTCAGCCTTAAATATCTGCATGCTCCTTTCATCCATGGAGAAGGGGGATGGGGACAGAAGCACAGAGTAGCTATGACACATATGTCCTTCAGGAAATCGGATTTTGCACCAGATGGTAATTTGCACATGTAACCGAGAAAAGAAAATCACTTTACCCACTAAAGGTGGGTGAAGGCAGGCCAGTTCTCTCTGTCTCAAAATTCCAAGGAGGAGAGTTTTTTTGAGAAGCGAAACTGAAAAGAATATAAAGAAAAAAAAAGAAAGAAAGAATTAGGTAAGTACCTAAGAAATGAAAATTCTTCTTCAATGTGAAATATTTTTGAGGAAATGAGAAATTTTATTATTTCTAAATATTTGAGATAAAGCTTGTGAAGAAGTTAACAATTCTGAAGAAAAAAGTAATCAAGTAATTACAGTAATTAGATATTGCTACCACTTTCAAGAACATAAGCAGTAGGCTGTATTGCATACGTCTTGGGTTTTATTAATTTCATTTTTATATCAATTCATCTTTTCTGTACTTTGCAAGTATGTGTCTGCAACAGTTGTGGAGAGAGTTGGTTTTCTCCATAAGTTGAGGAGCTGTGAACTAATTACTTAGGTTCCAGGCAGAGAAAAAAGTTTAGATTAATATTAAAAGGGTGTTAGGGATTCATCTTAAATAAAAGACACATAGTCTTTTGATATTAGGTCAAAGCCAGTAAGAAAACCTGCAGATACTTGTTTGTTTGTTTGAAAGTATGAGGGGTTAGAGTTGAGGGGATTCAAACATAAGAATGTGTTTCCTCTGGAAAAGGTAAAAATTTAATCTGAAACTGTGTAAGATAGTCATGAGCTTTGGGGAAGATAGAAGAGAGGAAAAAATGTAGGATCAGTAGTGTTAGGAATAAGGAAATGAACAGACCATAGACCAAGGTCTCAAATAAGGTGGGCATTAAAAAAAATTTGTTTTTAGTAGCCACAATCTACTTTTCTCTCCAATGATCTTCAGCAGCTCAGGTATAGAAAGTAAATGTTTTAATTAATCAGCAGTTGACATTTTGCAGAGAAAAGGCAATGGAAAAATACAGAGTTCTCCAATAAATGGAGATGTGCTGAAGGTGGAGATTGAGAGGTTATTATATGCAGAAATGAGGAAAAGTTATGAGTAGAATAGCCAAATGGAATGAGCACTAAAGAGAAGACATTTTTTTTTTTAAACTACAGCTGAACACATAACTGTCTGAAAGCAGCAAAGGCGAGCTGGGAAAATGAGGCCACGGCCGTCAGAACCTAAGGCTTATGAAATAACAAAGAATTGAACCAACTCTGCTTCAGAAAGCTACCAGGGAAGCTGAGGCTTTGGGAGAGGGTGAGGGGGATACCTATGTCTCAGGAAAAGCAGAGAAGAAGAAGAAGAAGAATGTTACAAAGAGGCTGAGGGTATATGAGAGTTAACTGATGATGAGGAAGTTTTGGAAGGGACAGTGGACAGAAAATTCCAGAAAGAAAGCACTCAACAGCATGAGAATTTGACAGTCGGTGAGTGAGGTGGTGGAGTGAATTGCACTTTGACTGTTTACAGAGACTGACATGAGAGGTCCAGATGGTTGACTTTTCTGAAGGTGTGGACGGGCCATTCTGAGTGAGATCCTAAGTAGAATAGATCCTAGCAGTCGATGGTCAGGGTTCAAAGAGATTACTGTGAAGAGTGCTCTTCTCTCAGAGATCACGTAAAACCTTCTGCACTTTGTACCTAAAGCGTGGTAAGATAACCTGGATCATTTTCAAGCCAAGAATTGTAGAAGGTGAAATAGGGCTCTGAAAATATTAACTAGAGCTACTTACTACATATTGAATCCTGAATAACATGTTAGCCGTGAAACAGACTGAGTTGGTAAATATTTGTTTTCTTATACTCTGTGCCAACATGGAGTATAGACACTCCATATAAAAGATAATTCAACTTATGGAGGTGCAGATTTAAAAAGAGAAACAAGAGAAACAAAAGTATCCAACCCAGTTTTGTACCTTAAGAATAAGAATATCCTTTGTCAAAAGAACCATTTCTGACCTTTCTGATTCCTTTAATGTCACTTTGATAAAATTTTTAAAGGTATGTTTGGAGTCTTGAATCACTATTGAGAAGATAGAAGAAATCTAGACTTAAAATGATCCCTGTTCATGAAGGCAAAGACTAGGGACAGATCAATGCATACTATGAAAAGTCTTAAATTACTGTTGACAATTTGTGTGGTTAGGTAAAACATAATACACCAAATACTTAAAGATGGTTAAAGCCCACTGATCATTATCTGGCTATTAGATTGAAAAACCCTTGAATCCAGTATATCAGGAAAGTTGTGGACAGAGGCCTCTGGGTGGCTCAGTTAGTTAAGCATCCAATTTTCAGTTCAGTTCATGATCTCAAGGTTCATGAGTTTGAGCCCTGCATCGGCCTCATCACTGACACCTCAGAGCCTGGAGCCTGCTTCAGATTGTGTCTCGCTCTCTCTGTGCTCCTCCCCTGCCCAGGCTCTGTCTGTCTGTATCTCTCTTTCAAACATAAACATTAAGAAAGAAATTGGACATGTTTTGACAGAACTCAACTGATTTATGGATATCTGCCATATAGCACACTTGGGATTTAACCTTTCAAAAACAAGAAGGAATATACAAAATATCTTGGTAAACAATTTTGCAAATATTAGAGCACAATTGGGGATTCTGAATCAAATTATCTAACAGAGCATTCTTCAGTTTGGAGAGTTAATTACCTATTCTGTCTGGAGTCATTAAACTCCAACAGGGCAGAATTCTAGAACTACAGTATTATAAAAAGAATCCAATGAGGATTTGTGACAAGATCTTTCCTTTCATTGAAGTCATATGAACAACACGATGTTCTGAGCTGGACAAATGCAAAGCACAGTGCCTTCTGATATATTTTGTAGTCTAGGTTTTTTTGTGTGAAAATAAAATTAAAGAGGTGCTTTAGAAACTTAATTATTTTTTTTAGTTGACTCTTATAAGTACCACTTAGCAGCATATTGAGAGTAGGTCAGAGCAACCTGTCTTTCTGCTGCCCACATTGAGAGTACTCAAATCAGATTTCAAGTCAAGTTATATTACTTGGAAGGTAGAAAATAATAGAGTTTTCTTTTCTTAAATTCCCTGGTTTAAAACACAAAAGCAAAAGCTTTCCATTGTTAAGATCATAAAAAGTTGTTTATGCTATTTTTGTTAATCCCCTGCAGCATTTTCATTCATTCATTTAACAGTTTATTGAGCATCATATATGGTCCCATTTTTCTGTGAAGTTGGGTTTGCGTGCAGTACATTTAAATAATTGATTTTGATAAGAACTTATCACTTAAGGATATCTACCTTGTAGATGGAAAAAAAAACCCTGAGAATATTAATTAATCAATGGTATCAGCTGTTTGATCAGAAATTTCAGAAACCTCACACTTACATTTATCCTGCAAGCTGCCCTTAGTAAGAAGTTGTGTCTATGTGTGAATTAGATTATATTTTCCTTCTTTAGTTAATATGTCTATCTATAGATGTTTGTGCTCCATAAAGGAATAGTTTTCTTATTCCAAATCTCTGTGAACAAGGTTTTAACAGAGCCTTCAATCGCCTCAGCAACCAGTCAATGAGATGATTATGGCTGCCAGAGTGTATTAATTAATATGAGTTCAAGAGACAATCAATCAGTTTGGGCCTAAGCACTCTACACATGCAGGGGTACATCAAAAGTAATACTACATACATTATGATGTTCTTTTGTTAGGTAGATAAATCAAGATGGAGATACATGGATTTAACTCTTTGAAATTAACCTCTGGGTATTGACCAGTGTCAAGATAGGCAACTTACTTGTACCTCTTCCAAAGTTAGATTTTGGGATAGCTCCAAAGAGTCAAATTACTTTTGAACACAGAATGTTAAAGACCAAAAAGGAGGAAATTCATTTCAATCTATTGAGCATTGTCTGTACAGCAGAGTTAGTATTTAAATCTCGCACTAGTACTGTATACTAAGACGTTGAAATAGAAATGGGATAGAGAATTGGTTTAATTCTAAGGTTTATCTTGTTACAATAGGAGTCCAGTAATCACATGGAAGAAAACAAAACAGTGTATTTCTAATATGTTATGAAAGACCTTATGTCACCATGAACTTCCTTTATGAAAATGGTAATTATATTTCTCTGGAAACATTTCAGAAATAATAGCATTTTCTTAAAGGAATTGTTGAATTACAGCATGTGCTATTAATTACAATAAATAATCTCATAAAATCCCACAAAAAGAATTTAATTCCTCACAAAGAAAGTGGAAAAGCCATAAAAGCCAGATATATAAAGATTGGGACCTAGTTCTCTATAACATCCCAGACTTTACTCTAAGGTCTCATAACTACATGTTTTATCACATGCTTATAATTTATAGACTTTGGCAGAGAGTTTCAGATATTGTTTATTCAGATAATTAGGTTGAAAGGTGATAAGTATCTTGTTTGATCCAGAAGCTTATATTCTGCAACTTTACCCTATTTCACAGCAATGCAACACTTACCCAAAATCCATATTGAACCATTTTGTCAGGAAATACTTAGATAAATATTTATAGGGTTCTAGTACTAAATAAAAATTGTTTAAATCCATGTTGGTTTTAATTTCCTACTTTAATAGTAGAAAGCTTTTTTATTATGTTTTATTGTATAACTTCTAATGAGAAATTATTGATGAAATTTTTGGTAATTTTTGTATTTCTAAGTTTAGTGACCAAGAAGGAATAACATCAAAAAGACTTTTTTATGGGTTTGCCAAATACAAAACCAAATTAAAAAGCAAGAGGAAAATAAAATTCTTAATATTTTAAAATTCAGTGTTCTGTGGATAGCTGTCTGACTGAATATAAAAATATATGATCTGTTGCCTTTAAAATCTAGGACCACAATCTTACTTTTAAAAGAAATTCAGAACAGTGTGCACATTCCCACAAAGAAAGTGAGAATTTCTCGCTATAATTACCAAGTCAAAAAGGAAGATTGTTTAAAGAACGAATTAATGGCTAATAGAAATGTATCAAAGTGAAAAACATTTAATTAAAGACTGAGTTGGTGAGTTTATAAAAGCAAAATCCCAGCTGTCCTGTCATCTTACCTCTACATACATCAGTATGTATCTCTTAAGAATTATAAACAATAACTTACAAAGATGTGGTTTCTAAATCAAAATACAAAATTTGTGGGATTTTTTTCTGTTTCTCAGATAACTTTTCAATCCATGGTGTCCTCATTACTTCAAAAATAGACCACTCTACTGGTGAATTATAAAAATGTGATTCTGAAAACCTCAAGGTGTTGTTTCTTTGTGTATTTATGCATATTTATTAATTTTATTAACTCAGCTTTTCAATAATTAGGGAAAAAATGTTTATTCTAGAATGAGCGGCTAAAGTAAGGATTCAGGTTCTAGTTTTATATCTTGTAATAACTGAATGGATGAAAAGTTATAGATATCAAGTTGTATGTAAGTTTATAGTTCTAAAATTCTGATAGAGATCATTGATTTGCCCTAATTTTTGTGCTTTCTGAAATAATCTCACCTGTCATAAATAAGAAAGTTTCACAGGAAAGGGAGGTAACAATTTTAATTTTTTTAAGAGTGAGACCCAATTGTATTTTATCCAAATTCAGACAACTTTTTATCTCAGAGGCCACTACTCATGTTCAATAAAAGAAGTACCTACATTCATACGGCTATAAAGTTAACTGCAGTTAAATCTCAATAGTATTTTATATTTCGAAATTAATCTATTTTTGCTACTGATTTTCAGTCATTGTGGTTTTGTTTGTTTTTTGGTCCTTCAACAAATCCTTTAATTTAACAACGGATGAGAAGCAGAGAAGAGGGTCAAATTTCTTAACTTTTTTAAAAGCAGCGTTGCCAAAATGTGCAGAAGGACAGTAAATGAAAATTAGCAGCCAAACGAATGTTTTATAAAATGTGACCCATGCACTTAATGTGTTTATGTTATCCCTGTGCTTTGTGGGGAACCCACAGTTGGTTGTAATTCTCAGAAAGCAGAGTGCCGGCCTCAAGGTAAAGATAAATGTAATCTCTGTTTCTCTTTGTAAAAGTTCTCCCCATATTTTTATTAAATCAATACTTATACTACATAATGTCAGCATCTACCAACATCGGTGGTGTTCTTCACTTTAAAGAAAATTGATGATAAGAATTATAAGGATTGATTTTATATTTTGGCCAACAGATTTTCCACATGACGTATGACCTTGCCAGCGCAGTGGTGAGAATTTTTAACCTCATCGGCATGATGTTGCTCCTATGCCACTGGGACGGCTGTCTCCAGTTCTTAGTCCCACTACTGCAGGACTTCCCACCGGACTGCTGGGTGTCTCTCAATGAAATGGTGGTAAGTAATTAGCATCATTTTATACTCTGTGTCTTCAGGGTTTTGCCAAAAAGTTCTAAGTATTTATACCAGAATGGTCTAATTTCTTCCCCGTAAATGTTTGGAGAAAACTTAATTTTGCTTTCACGGATGTAAAATCAAATGTTCTACTGCTTTTTCTACAGCTGTGTGTCATCTACATGAAATGGTTCTGGGGCTGTCTATGTTACAGAATGTATTTTTAGGTATCTTAATCTGTGTATATGGAAGACATATTTCATTTCAAAGGTACATGTACACTGTCACATATATATAATTGTGGTACAACGTTCTTCTAAAACTACATACTGCTTGGAATAACCCCTTTCTTTCAACTTGATTTTGGCATTTACTGTTCTTAAGACATGCAGTTCTGTATGTTGTTAAAACATACAGAGACATGTACATCAGTATAGGCACAATGAGATCTATATGATGTGCGTGATATTTCAGATAGTACGTTTTGCAAGGGAAGACAAGGAAAGCTTCATGGTAAATGTAAAGCCTTTATTTATTTTTAAATTTTATTTTTTTATTTGAGTATAGACACATTATATTAGTTTCAGGTATACACTTTACCCTGAAAGATATATAAATATTTAAAAATCTGGTAAATATAAATTTGGTTTATATAGTTAGGTATACTCACAGTCACATTTAATGTTAAGAACATGTATTTAAAAAAAAGATGCATTTTGATCTACATTGTACAATACAAAGGAATTGAAACAGTAGCAAATATTTTTAATATATATATTCACAAATATAATGATGTAAGTTCTCATATTTTATTCATACATTGTATTTTAATTACATTAATTCAATAAAATGTTGTTCAAGTTACCTATACATTAGACTAGACTTCTCTTATATGTGACGTTTTGAGGAAGATATATTTTATGAGACTTTCACAAAACCTTAACTTTGGCATAAATTAAATACCCTCTTTTTTTCCCTGAAGTGTTCCATATTAATTTCTGGGCTTAATATTGTAGAAATGACATGGACATCTTAAGAACATACATTTTTTTTCTTCTAATAACTATAGCTCAGGGTTCACATTTGAAGAAAAGAGGGGTTTACATTCCATGTTGAGAAGTCTGGTCTTCTTTTCTTTCTCTCTCTCTCTCTCTCTCTCTCTCTCTCGTATTATCCTCCCTCCTTCCTACCCTCCCTCTCCCTGCCTTCTGTATTCTTTTATCTTTTTTGTTTGAGACTTGATAATCATCTGGATCTCTCCTTCCTTTCACTTGTATCTACTTAAATGTCACTGCCTCACAGAAGCCACTGGATGACCGCTCTAGTATATCACCCAACTGGTTTATATTTTATCTTTAAAAAATTTAGTAACTCACACAAATACACACAATTGTTTGTTACTTATATTCGTCTGTGTTATCTACACAGAATGTCAGTTTCATTAGGTCAAAGAATTTGTCTGTTTTGTTCTGTACTTACGGTCACTGCCTAGAGCAGAGCCTGATACAGTAGTTTATTGTAATCTAGCCACTCATTATTGAAAGTTCATTGGAGAATTATTCTGTTTTCGTTTCTGCACCTAAAAATTAAAGCAAGGCATTTGATCAGGTCACTTTTCGAATCTATGAAGTCTTCTTAGTTATAGATCTGTCTCATTGCTATGTCTCACTGAAGGAAAAATTATGAAGACATTATTAAGATATGGGGGCAGGTAGAACAAAGCAACAGCTCTTGTATTCTAGCTACTAACTGAACATATAGTATAAAAACACTAATGCTACTACCAAAGGATGATCTTTCACTGGCACCAACTAATATTTTAGTTAGCAAGTAATTATTTTTTAAATTTCTCTTAGGTATCTTTTAGGAAAATTAGCGATGGTCTTTATTAAAATCATAAAAGGGTTATTTGGAGGTGTCCATAAAGTGCATATACTTGTGTAGTTATAACATAGAGCAATTTGCTACTTAATATATCCAGTGGTAAGCACAGTTAATGAAGAAAATTTTAGTATCTTGATCATTTTTTAAGTGTGTCTGCATGTGCTCATTTTGTGTGTTTATGTGTTTGTATTTAACACACAAATAAAACTTTTATTATATCTTAATGTCATACAAAGTACCTTTCCAGAGTTTATAGTTTTTTTCTTGCATCTTTTTTGAAGGGCAAGTTTACTTATGAAATCGGCTCTTACTTTCTTTCACATTTATTTAACATTATTTTCATGCTTAAATTTAATGACAAGGGTAGGAAACAATTAAGTCTATGTTCAACCCTAGCGACCAGATATATTTTGTAACTAAGAGTGATATGAATTTTTGTATCTATGGAGAATCTCCATGGTGTCACTTGACCTTGAAGATATCATTTTCTTTCCTAAAACTATCAAATTCTGGAAAATGTTCCATCACAACAAAATAAAGTGTATTTACACAATAAGGGAGTTATAAAGAAGTAAAAATCCAATATAAGATAAAAGTACCCTACATGTATATATCTTGCTTACTGTATACAAGCCCTTGTGCTTTGAAATACTACTCATATTTGGTCCTCATAGCAACAGAATGAGGTGAGCATTGTTATCCCCCATTTTACAGTCCAGAAACCTGACATTTTTAGAGGTTAAGCTAAAGGTTAATAGATCAATGGGACCAAGAGTAGAATGCCTATCAGACTCTGTAATTTCTGTTCTAAAACACATTAGAATATCTTGTCATATAGATTGTAAAAAGATAGTTAAGAAAAGTAATTGCAAGAATGAAACCTGTAGTAACACTGGTTGCAGTAGAAAGTCACTCAAAAGTCAGCATTTGAGTTCTGACGCTAAACAAGATGAATATGAGATGTAGATGTAGGAAAACAAAATCAAATTTGGAAGGCAAAAAATGACAAGCCAGATCAGGGTAGATGCAGACATGATTTTTAGTCATTCTTGAGTATATGCTTGACAATTATACTATGACATTTGACACTGATGCTAAATAATTTATGGTAAAGATTAGAGTGTTGGGTAGATTCCTTATGCCCTCCCTTCTTTTTCCTATTTTGCATTCCCAAATGATTTCTATTGTAAATATTATTTTAAATCCTCCTTAACCATATTTTCATTCATATATATATACTTATCTCTTTATATGTATTTTAAATCTTTCTTAAACACATTTGTATTTATATCTTTATCCTTATCTGTGTATCACTAGCTCATTACCTATATATGTCCTATAATAAGAAATTCAGAGTAAGCTATAACTATACTATATAGATAATTGGTAATTCGTTCAATATATTTATATTCTTATCTTAACTGTCTCTAATCTGCAGTTCATTCTGTAGATGTAGTTTCAGTTCCTGTCAGCTAATTCCTTTGTAGTCTTTAAAAATTCCTCATTGAAAGAGTTCTTTAAAAGCTATTTTTTAAAAGCTCAATCACCAACCACAGTGGGCTCCTTGAATTGATGAAGTAGGAGATATTGACTTGCAAAATCCAACTTAACCAGGGATTTATCTTGCTCTGCATTTATAATGTATCCTTTTGTATTGAATATTTCATTCAAGAAATATTTGAGTTAAAGAATTTTGCCTAAATGAAAATCTTGGGTTGGTCAGATAATGTCTTATAAAATTAATTTTGAAAATCTTGTCATTCTCATATTTTGTGATTATGTTTTTAGGTATATCACACTAAAATTATAATAGCTCATTATTAAAGGGATTAGAGATAATGGTTTTTGGTTTAAATTATAAAGTCATGAAATATTCATTTTAAAAATCTAAGAATATAAAAACTATGATGCATTTGAATTTGCATATTAATTTTGACATAATTTAGGGGGTGACTTTACAAAATAAAGAAGGATTTGCAGCTAAATAATGCATTCTTGTAGCAGTGTTTCTTTAAATGAAGTCTGCAGGTTTACTCTCGGGGAGTCCATAGGTTTTCTCCCAGCGATTTGTCAATGTGTGGCTACATATTGGTGATAGTGTGAAAGACTACAAGGTAAACTTTTTATGAATCTACAATCATCTGAATGCCCTAAATATGGAATCTGGTTTTGCTTTTCTAGTTGACGTACATTGCACCATTTAAATTATTCTGGTTTATGGGATTAATAATTAATGATCCATTTCTATCAAATGAAGGGTAAATGACATCATATCAAATGCTGTACAAAATTTTCACCATAGTCAAAATGGAGATATGGATTTGAAAACTAAGTCACTCCTTACATAACACACAATTGTAGTGTGAGAAACTAATCTGCATAAACTCGTGCCATAATAGCACTAAATTTACATTGTATGCAACTGTTGGGTGTTAGCCAAACAATATTCATCCATCACACTAAATTTACTTTAGTAAATTTAGATATGTTTATTGATTTATTATTTTGTTAGTATTTGATTTGTAAATTTATGTTTTTTAACTTTACAAGAATTATAAGGATAAGAAACATATCTAGTTTTATTGTTATATTTGTTTAAGTAATACCATAAAAAATAATTTAAGCCAGCTCATTATATTGTTTATTATGTTTTATTTATTTATTCTATGTTTTATTATATATATTGTGTAATGCTTTATTTATTATAATGCTTATTATGATGTTTCATTTTGTTGTGATTTGATGGAACATGTGCATTCCTTATCTTGAAGGATGCTATTCTAGAAGGCAGACAGTATGTCTTCATCAGTATCTACATGCCTCACAAATTCTATGCCAACCTTGCATGTATTGCTAAGTAAATATTAGTGGTATATAGTAAAAAGGTAATTACCTAGAGTATGTGAAAATTATATGTAAAAGAGTTATTCTGTTATGCATTTTCATATTCTTCCATGGATAGTTTTTGCTTTAGTAATTTGTACATCAAATTATTTCTTCAAAGATAAGTAATCACTTGACAACTCATGGGCAATATAAAAATACTCAAAATTCATGAAGTTTATATAACTTATGTAACCATACTAAGAATATCAGAAAATAAGATCTATAAAATGTCTCAAAGGTCTATTTAATAATATCTATGTGGAGAAAAGAGATTTGATTGGAAAATCTAGATTACTACAGAATTTCATTTTTATTTGAGACAAGGTATCTCAAATTATTAGTGTGTTACTAATAACCAAATGGTCACACACTCCACATTCTCTAGCCCCCTTCTCTGATGGGGTCCTCTGCTCATTATGGTCAGTGAGCTCTGAGTGGGAGTATCATATTTCACTCATATGTCTAAGCATTGTAAAGCTGGTTTGTAACCCTCCAGTTCTTTTCTTTTTTCTCCAGAGGCATCCTTTTAATTTGTAGTCCACAACATAATGTAACATAGCTTATCCTGACTCATTTAGACAACAGAATAGGGAGGGAAAAATCTGGCAGAATTGAATTTAGAGACACACATTCCAGAATCTCCTCCAACATTAAAACTTCTAAGATTTTAGGCAAGCACACAATTTTCCTGTAGTTCAACTATGAAATGAGTGTGTATTATTTATCCTTTCATTTAGGTAATTTATTGAGTACTTGCTTTGGGCCAGGCATTATCTTAGGCACTGAACATACACTATAGAATGAGACAGTTCTTGCCCTCAGTGTGCTTACATTCAAACAAGCTTTCATTCACTCTACTTCATTCTAGGTACAGAAAACTATAGCGTAGAGATTTAAATTTTTATTTTCTAACTTAAGGGAATAGAAAATTATGTGCAGAAGCCCTTAATATGAATTTGAATTGAGGCCTCCAAAGGGGAAAGTTCTAGCTAAATGCTGCCCTCTTTCTTGCCAAGCTACCTACACTTGAAAGTACAGCCATTCTTACAAACCCTTTTTTTTTGTTTTCCTAATTTAGCCACCCAGAAAACACTTTTTTCTAACTCACGCAATGGTGTGGTAGTGGCAGCTTTGTGTGAATTTAGGTAAAGTCTATGAGAAGTGTTAAAAAAAAAAAGGTGGGGAGAGACAAAATAGAGAGACATTTATTTCAACCACTATCAGCTGGATTTGGATCCGGAACCTTCAACAGAGTGGGAACTGAGACAGGTCAGTCACTTCTATCCCAGAAACTGTAATGATTGAAATAAACGTGTGCTGGGGGGCTTGGGTACAAAGAACTGTTTATTGATATCTCCTATTTCAAACAAATGATATGGGAAAAAAACGGGATTACATTGTTCATATGCAAACCCCCAAATACAAGTAGAACATTGAAACGTGGGATGATATTATCTATTGATAGTCTAGCAAATGTATAAAGACAAAATTAAAATAGGTTCACTTTTTGTTTCATAAAGCCCAATTAGCTATTAAATAATGATTGAAACAGTATAACCAAGATAATATAACAAAGAATTAAAAATATATCTCTCCTCTCTTGAAGTCTAGCAATGTATTTTAGATTTGAAATTCTATAAATTGGAAATTGTATTATTATATTATTGACTTTTTAAAAATAGAATGTATTGCCTTAACAAAAATTTTTAAAAGTCCTAACAAAGGTAACTAATTTGCTGACAAGTCGCTATGTGGCTTTACTGGGAAAAAATGCATTCATAGCTCCTACGAGTTATAATAATAAAGTAGGTCAGCAGCCTGCTGAGTGTTGTGATTCTCCTTTGCATCCTGTTTCTGCCTATTAGGAAAGCCAGCCTGGTGACTGTTCTCTACTGGATAGACATGTGGCCTAATCGCAAAAGGGAAACAGTTCACATACTGTGTTCTTCCTTCTCAGACATGTATTTTTTATGGGAATGAACATATGGAAATAAATTCTAATCTGGTATTTTGTTTTCAAATGACACGTACATTTCAGGAAAACTTTAAAATGAATTAAAGTTCCATAACAGAGAAAGATAAAGGGTATTACTTAAATTATATATGTTATCTCTGACTACATTAAGTTTCTCTAGCAATAATAAGACCAATCCATAACTTCGAAACATGGTTTTTCTTCCTTGTCTAGACTGTCTCTTAAATTTTAAGCAATGAATGGTTAGAAGAAACACCATTCACTAAATTACCTTATCTAATAAGAGACACCTAGTAACATTGGGAAAAGAAACAAAATATCTTACAATCTAGTATTTTCTCTAAGTACGAATACTAGGAAAACTTGTATGAAGGTAGTACAAAAGTACATGTGTCATATTATCTTATCCATTCCAAATGACATGAAAACATATTCGTTCCCATTTTACAGATGAAAAATCTAACTCAGAGGATTCTTACCCAGTTTAAATAAAGTCAGAGGCGGGCAATATGAAATCTCTCTTTCCCTTTGAATTAGTGCCAACCCTAACATAGCATTCTACTTCATGGACCCCAAAGAGTTTCAGCCATTATCAACTTTCCATTCATGTTTACAGAGAGCAACTATAAATCAGCGGTGACACTAGAAGAACTTTGAATATATATGAAAATATTTGAAAAACCCCTTGTATTTTTTATGTGTATGTTGGCTAAGATTTCTCCTTTTTCTACTGCCATAAATCCAAAAAAATCTGGTAAAGAATCCCACTTATTCTGAATTTCTCACTTAGATTTCACATGAGAAATATTGTTTTAAAATGATGGAGATTGGAATAAAATGGTAACATTGTCCCCAGTCTAGGAATGGAAAGAACAGCAGATGAATTATTTCTGTCGTATTAGTTCGTGTACAGATACATGGACATCGGGTAGTTCATATGAATGTCCCCTCTTTCTAAAGAGACCAAGGTTATATCACTCTCTTTTAAGGAAAAGAGAGATTTGCAGAGACCTAAATTATATAGATTAAATCACCTATATTCAGATAATTTTCAGGACAAGATATATAGTTACTTCCCAGAGTGGAGGGCTTTCTACAATTTTCTTTTTTTTTTTTTTTTGCATCCATTTCATCTTTTTTTTTCCTCCTCCCACTACCACTGACCTAAATATGCTATCCCAGAATGTGTTACAGAATCAGAGGTGACACGAAGAAAGCCATGTGATAAGTGAGGCATGTAAGAAAAGAATAGCAAGAACATTTTCTAAATCCTAGCATGAACATTTTCACAGTCCCATTATATAACCCATCATTTTCGAGAAGTATTTTGTTGTTTTTAAAGATGTAATATATTCTGGGAATGAGTAATTCTATGAAAAAAATTGAATTTGGCTCGTGAATCTTTAGTTTATTTCAGTTATTTTACATATATCCTTACAACATTCCAACGAGTGTAGGCAATTTATCAGATAAAATCTTAAAATATGTACTAGAATCATTGGTTGGACTTCTCTATTCTTTGTGTATATAGCAGTGGGTCCAATGTGACCAACATTTAAATACGCTTCTGGTATTACCAACCAGGTACCTCAGAAACAGGGCTCCATTTAAGCAAGCGTTAGTTAACACCTGGCTCTGTTATACAACCCGCTACCTCATTCATAGAGTTATGAGTGAATCCATCTGCGGACTATAAACATTTCTTCTAATTGTATAAACATTTCTTCTAAGCTTCATAATGTATAAGCTTGATGATGATGAAAAATTAGGAAACTTTGATAATTTGACATCATATTTTTGTAATTCATAAAAGGATATATAACAATGAACTATAATATATTTTCTATATTCCATTAGCATTTTCTAGAGCATATCAACTTCAGCAAAATTTTTCTCTAAATATATTCTAACGATAGGAATAAATATTAATTAAAATGTCTATTTATAATGTAAACCAAAGTAATTGTTGTATATATACAGAGCATCTGTTAGCCTTTGCTACTGTAATCAATGTAATAATCTAAGATCCTGCAAGTTAGGAAAGGACTTTCAGTAGAAAAATCTTTAATTTCAATTGTATTAGAATGAAGACATATTTCAATTAGACCATCTCAATTTGCCACAAACTACGTGTTAGTCCTTTAACTAATTTTTTAAAAATTATTGCATTTGTTCTAATGTCAGCTATTGATTCATATTTTTTAAATATTTACTTAAATAAAATTATAAGATGATTGGGAAAAATACTATTTTAGGTGGTACCCATTACTAGTTCCCAATTGCTCTCAAACTAAAATTATAGCATTAATGCTTCAATAAATGATGGTTACATTCTTATTTTTTAATGTTTATTGTTGAGTGAGACAGACAGAATGCAAATGGAGGAGGGGCAGAGAGAGAGGGAGACACAGAATCCAAAGCAGGCTCCAGGCTCCGAGCTGTCAGCACAGAGCCCGACATGGGGCTTGAACTCATGAACTGTGAGATCATAACTTAAACTGATGCTCAATTGACTGAGCCACTCAGGCACCCATCTTCTTTTTTATTAATTTGAGAGAGAGAGAGAGAGAGAGAGCATGCGTGTACACGAGTAGTAGATGAGCAGAGAAAGAGGGAGAGAGAATCTTAAACAGGGTCCAAGCTCAGTGTGGAGCCTGGCTTGATTCAGGGCTCTATCCCATGACCCTGAGATCATGACCAGAGGAGAAATCAACAGTTGGACCCTTAACCACCTGAGCCACCCAGGCATCCCAAATGATGGTTACATTCCATCTAGCAATTTCAAAATTCTGCTCTCAACTTGGTCATCACTTCTTAAGTACAAAGAAAAAAAAAGTTTGACACACTAAATAGTAGGCAAATGAATTTAAGTTTGTATTGACAACATTTATGGAAACATTCTTCTGAGGGTAACTTTCCATTTCAATCATCAGTGTTATTATTTATCTATAATTTGTTATCATTTTATCAGAAGATTAGAAAGTTAAAAAAGCTCTATATAAAAGTATGAAAAAGAGATTCAAACACATACAGATTTCTTTACAAAGAAACATACAAACATGGAAACCATATACAGGATAGATCTGAATGCTGTTTACATATGAAAATTTATGAGAGTAACATGTTCTAATGTATTTCTCTATCCTTTAGTTTATATCCTAATGCATTGTGTTAAAAGACCAATTGTCATAGTGGTTTAATATTCTATGGAAATTAAATGACCACAAAAGTTGAGAGAAAAACAAGAATGAGGATATACATATTATTTTACAGAAGAATGAATAAAAAATGGAATTAGGAGACAGGAGCCAAATAGCTAATGCAATAAAGGTAGATTGCCTTTTCTTCTTCTAGCTTTGTTTCAACCATTCAGGCCATTCGGCATTGTCAATAGGTATCTTTGAAACTGCTCTTCCTTCCAAATGGAAAAACAAAAAACAAAAAACAAAAAACATATACCCTTTATCATAGCGAGCTATTATTTAATATCTTAATTCTAGGTTTCTTTTTGCTGAGCTATGTATTTTTTTTTTTTAATTTTAAGAGAGAGCATACCCAAGAGAGGAAAGGGAAGAGGTAGAGACAAAGAGACAATCTTAAGCAGGCTTCATTCATAGCACAGAGCCGATGCAGGGCTGGATCGCACAATCCTGGGGTCATGACCGGAACCAAAATCAAGAGTCAGACACTCAACCAACTGAGGCACCCAGACGCCCCACTGAGCTATATTCTTAGTAAGATCTTTTATTTCTCATCTAGTAAGTAAACAATATGCTTATATTTCTGCCAACTTTTTTCATAATGACCTCTTATAATTTCTGTAATAGTTACAACTTCTAACACGTATCCTAATTAAAGTATATTTAAATCAGGCGTTATTATTTGTTGGTTCTTTATGCATTTTTGTGACATCCATTCACAACCGTGCTCAGCAAGTTGTCTTTATTCAGTCATGAATAAAGAATGGATTATTTAGTGTCATATTTTACAAAGCTTCTTTGCCTTTTAAAGGTACTTTTACATACAACAACCAATGATATGAATATATTATGAGTAAAGAAGGAGACATTAAAAATATCTGCTCAAGGTCAAATAGAATGTTAATGATAGAAGTGGATCTAGGACAGCAGTGTTCTTACTTGCACTGTCCCTTATTTCCCATTAATGCAAGAATGAAGACTTGAATGGAAAACTTGAATGAAGAAATCATATGTCCAGGTGATTAGTAAAATAGAAATCCCCTTCTCCTTTATTGTTTTCATAATATAGAGCTTACCAAAGCCTTTCTTGAGGAAATAATCTGAAGGATAACCACAATAAAGCCTTGGATTTTGAATATTCTACACAGAATGACATACATTCTAAAGTAAATTATAAAATTTGATGGGCTAAAATTTATGGTTGAAGTATGACTTTTTGAAAGAAATTGACCTAATTGGAGATATACCTATGTCAAATAGGTGTACATCTACTAGAAATCTAGCATGCTGGAGAAGATTGAAATAAAGAGTATAAAGAAAACATTAATAGGGGCACCTGGGTGGCTTAGTCAGTTAAGCATCTGACTCTTGATTTCAGGGCAGGTCATGATTTCACGGTTCCTGAGTTCAAGCCCTACGTTGGGCTCCACACTGACAGTGTGGATCCTGCTTGAAGTTCTCTGTTTCTCTGCCCCTCCCCCACCTCTCTCTCCCTCTTTCTCTCAAAATAAATAAACTTCAAAAAAAAACAGTAATGAAGAAATATTATAAAAGGGCATACTAGAAGGTGCTAAACTAATTAAATGTGAGAGGATTCTTGGCACACCATAGCACTGGAAACGCATATCAGTGGTGGAGATTGAATACTTACTCTCCCTAAAGCCCAATAATAATGAAGTCTTGACTTGCCTAATTCACAAAATTTAATTTCCCAAAGTATAGCAGAAATGATGAGAATCCACTTCAACCAAAATTGAATAATTTGTTAGGATTAAGTGTTAAGAATCTGAAAAGAGGGATGCTCAGTTGGTAAAGCATCTGACTCTTGATTTTGGCTTAGGTCATGATCTCATGGTTCATGGGTTCCAGCCCCATATTGGGCTCTGTGATGACAGCATGGAGCCTGCTTAGGATTCTCTCTCTTCCTCTCTTTCTGCCCCCCTGCTCATGCCCTCTCTCAGTCTCTCAAAAATAAATAAACTTAAAACAATTTTTTTTCTAATGTTCTTATTTATTTTTGTGTGAGAGAGAGAGAGACAGCGTGAGCAGGGGAGGGTCAGAGAGAGAGGGAGATACAGAGTCTGAAGCAGGCTCCAGGCTCTGAGCTAGCTGTTGGCACAGAGCCCAACGTGGGGCTTGAACCCACGAACCACAAGATCATAACCTGAGCCGGAGCCAGACGCTCAACCGACTGAACCACCCAGGTGCCCCTCAAAAATAAATAAACTTAAAAAATGTTTTAAGAAAAAGAATCTGAAAGAAAGCATGTAAGTAATCTTAAACTAAACAGGAGAAATGGTATTGTAAAGGGTTGAACATGGTCAAGCTCTGGAACCAGATTGCTTAGATTCATATGTTTCTCTCACACTCACTAGCTGTGTGACCTTGGATAAATAACTTAAACTATTTGTGCCTTAGTTGCTTCATCTGTAATGTAGGGATGATAATTATATATACTTCATAAAGTTTTGAAGTAAATGGAGGAGCTTATACATGCCAAATATATAGAAGAGTTCTTATGACATTTCATATGACAGTTCATATGCTCAATATACATAAACTATTATTAATAGTTGCAGTTATATATAAGCTAATATTGAGTTTTCTTGCCTATAAATTTGTGCATAATTCTCCCATTTGAAAAAGATTTGATGTAGCTTGAAATAGAAGCAGATATACCATACACCTAGAAATATTAAAAGTCATAGAAAGAAAAAGTTTATAATGCATAAGCCTCACTAAAGAAATCAACAGAATTTGAATGTAACTTTGCCTTTCTTTTCCTGCCTCCTACAGAATACTGGAGAAAATGGTTTCAACCCATTAGAGTAGCTATGTATAACATTTAGAATGAAAGAAACATTAATGGCATTTAGTAATAGTTGGAACAAAAACCAGGAAATGGATAGATAGTTCACTTGGGATCCATTGCATAATAATAAATGACAGAATGTAAGTAGAGTATTTTCAGTCTTCTTTAATAGCATCATTGGTGAAGGCAGAATATTTTAAACTGAATAGACCGTAATAAACTCTAGGCAAATTGAACTCAGCATCCATACTTTGGTACTTTAAATGAGCTCAATCCCCTGGCCCATGACAATTGCACCTTAAAATGATGATATCTTGGAGAAGATATGGTGGACTGATTGCATAGGGTTTTTGATAAACCATGAAAATGGGGAAAGAACTGGTTGTCCACGCTATATATAAATAATGTTTTGATTTACAATGAGAAAATGAAGATAGATGCTGCAAATTGCAACTTCATATGTTTGATATTTTTTTTTAATTTTTTAATGTTTATTTATTTTTGAGAGAGAGAGAGAGAGAGAGAGAGAGAGACAGAGCATGAGTGGTGGAGGAACAGAGATAGAGGGAGATACAGAATCCAAAGCAGGCTCCAGGCTATGAGCTGTCAGCACCAGCACAGAGCCCGACGTGGGGCTTGAACCCACAAACCGTGGGATCATGACCTGAGCCAAAGTCGGATGCTTAACCAACTGAGCCACCTAGGCTCCCCTGTTTGATGTTAATTCCAAGCAAAACTCTGCACTAAGTTATAAAAGAAATTATTTGTGAGCATCAAGCAAAGACAGTGTTTGGTCAGAGCAAGCACTGGTGTAATGAAAACAAGTCATATCAGATCAGACTTTAAATCTTTTTTCTTCTTTCATATAGAAGATATCATGGGGGGGGGTACAAAGAGACTTGTTGAAAATTTGTTGAAAACCATACTAAGTACATATACCAGTCCATTATGTCCTTTTTGAGATGAACATTACATTGGTACATGCACTTCATACCAGGCTTTCTGCAAAGTTCTTTATAATATTTTAAATTAAATATTTGGACTAACAGAAAATAGAATTGAGTGGGTTAATAACTGCTTGTTTTCTGCTCCCATACCCCAAAATGCAGATTGATTGATATCAACATAGAAGATGTTCAGTGGATGTCTGTAGGATATGATGTTTTTTCAACATATTAGTATGACCTGAGATCTTTTCAACATACTGATAATAACCTAGTTGAAGCCATCAAAGATGCAGCTAACACAATGCAAAAATGAAATGGTTAATATGCTGAGTTATAGATTCATATTCAATAAGATCTTATTATGTAAGAGGATGAAGAATTAGTCCAATAGAATGAATATTTCAAAACATAAGGTCATATTAATATGAGAAGACAGGTACAAGACTCAAACATAGCTCAGGTAAGGATGTGAAAAATACATAGGGTTTTGGTGACTGTGATTTCAATATGTAAGTAATTGAGATTCTGCCCATGTTAATAAAATTGAAAATTCTAACCAACAGTATTTTATAAGAAAAAATTTAGTTTAATTGTGGGCATCATATTCTAAGGTCTTTTAATTCTACAGGCAATTTTCTTTCTGACTAGAAGATATCTAATTATCTCTTTGAAATGTAAGTGCTCACTGGTTATATACTTTTATTCCTGAAATGGTGCTTTTAAAACTAATTTAGATCCATTTATAAATTCATTTGTATGTTAGATAAATTAAAGACATTGAGACACATCAATAATTAACTTTGTTTTTCAATAACCACCTTTATCAAATAACTCACTTGATTATTTAATAGAGTATTTAGGTATTAAGAAAGCTTTAAGCACACCTATATATTGTAAAACCTACAAGAGTGTAACAAAGAGAAAGGAATTATGCCAAACGGCATAACAGATTTTATTATTTTTACACTTAATCTTTTCAATTAAGTATTGAAAAGGCTATTTGCTTTTCAAAGTGTTTTTCCTTGTAGTACATCTCTTATTGTGTAGCTGAATTTAGTTCATAAATTTATACCACTCATTATGATAGATCACTAATGAACACACCTTGATTGAGAATCTTAGAAGTATATGGCTCTCATTTCACAGACTATTAACATCTTGTCTTATAAATATTTATTCTATTTTTTCTTATTAGTAGTGATAAGAAAATATTTAAAATTATAACAAAAAAATCCTTCTAGATTAGTCATTTGCCAGTTTCCATTTGGAGCACAGAGAAAAAGACTGACTTATTGTTTAACTTGCAGAAAGAAAGTCAGAAGTTGTATATTTCTCAATTGACTTCAACAAAAAGAATGGCATCTCTAGTATAATTTTAATGCATCTGCTTGTTTGTTTCATTGCAGCCAAATTATGCAATCTTGAACTATAGCTTCCAAAGAATGCATATCTTTTTATTTAAATAAAAGAGATAACAGATCATAAGTTAATTCATTCTCTCTCTCTATGAATCTTTTGTTTGTGAAATTACATTTCATTAGAGGATTCAGAGCAAACCTTGGAGGGAGGTGTTAAATCTATATGAAATAAACAACCAATCAGCTAAACACCCATAATGCCTCTCATTAATATTAATAAAACATGACTATACAAAGCCTTTAAATTGCTCATTTTCTTCACTCATTTCCCAATAATTTGGTGCAAAAGAATTCAGTGGCAAGGGAAATGGGGAAAATGTCTGAAATTTATTCTAAAAAATAATTATTGACTATAGATTAATGCTGGGTCAGCCCAATCCAGTGCCTTATTCTATGCCTCTTTGTAGCTTACTGTAGTTGAATATACAATAGTGGTCCCTAAAATCTCAATTACCAAATGGTAACTTAATATAGTTTATCATATTCCATTTAACATGACAGGAAAGAAAAATATTTCACCAACTTTTGAAACCCATAATTCCCAACTACAATCAGGGTCAACTAACTCAACAAGAATAATGAGGAAGTTTTATTCTCTAAAAATACTACTTAATGTACAAATTTTACTGTACATAAAAAATTCTTTAATAAGCACATGGCAACTTGAGATTATCAAGTTAAATATCTTTTGAAAGGGGCACCTAGGTGGCTCAGTCAGTTAAGTGTCTGACTTTAGCTCAGGTCATGATCTCGCAGTTTGTGGGTTCGAGCCCTGAGTCAGGCTCTGTGATATCAGCAGGGAGCCTGGAGCCTGCTTTGGATTCTTTCTCTCTGTCTGTCTCTCTCTGTCTCTGTCTCTGTCTCTGTCTCTCTGCCCCTTCCCTGCTCATTCTCTGTCTCTCTCTCTCAAAAATAAACATTAAAAAAATTTTTAAAACACCTTTTGAAAAATAAATAAGTAAGAAAATGCAGTCAATTCCATTAGAGGTCATTACCCAAACATTGTGTGACCTGACCAAATGGACTTTAAAATGGAAAGAACACTTAAAAGCCTACAGGAGGCAATCTAGTGATATAGATGTGTGAATTCAACCATGTATAAGACAAAAGACAGCCTCTTGCTTCTGGTGAACTAGATAAGACTGATTCTAAGGCACACAGCCACTTCTTAATTTCAGCTGGTAATTGCTGTGTGGAAATTTATGCCCAATGATGCCCAGAGTTATCAAAGAAAGCTAGATACTCAGATTTTTATGGGAAATGTCATAGTTTTGTAGACAGAGAAACATTATAATATAATATTTAATTATATATACTTATACATTATTTTACATAATTATTATCTTTTTAAAAAATAGTGTGTTACAAAGAAAAAACACCAGCAAGCCTGATTTCCAGCCAGCAGGCCATCAGTTTCCAATTTCTCAAATTAATCAAACAGTTAGTAGGGTGGCACCCTATTGCTTTGCCACTATATGCATCAATTCCTTCAGACTCAGACCCTAACAGAATTCTTCCTTTCTTTTCCATTTACCAGAAGGGAAAAATCAATTAATATTAAAGCCACATGAGGAAGATGGGAGAGAGGGACTTTGTCCATATTAGCGGCTCATCCTGGACTTACCAGACTGGTTCCATTAATTTGGCTTTCTTTTTACATGAATCTAACTGGTTGCCAATTTGTTTCAGTGATATGACAAATTATCAGACAGCTGTGATTGAAAGAAATGGCCTAGATATGATGTTACTGAAAAACAATAAAAATTCACCAAGCAGAATCTGTCGAGAAGGGTTTTCTCAAAATTAATATCCCCTGTCTTCTTCACTTCTTATGTTGCCACCTGCTGAGAAGTATCTGATGAGAAATCCATTAATTAATAAATCAAGAGCTAGAGCTTTAGTAAACAGTTACATGGCTCAGGGAACCTGGAATTCAAGCTTTTGATTCTAAGTATCCCAGATAAAGGGGTATATGGCATCCCCCTTATGTCAGTGATAAAGTAAAAAAATATATCCAGCATCCTAACTTTATCATAAGAAAAATGGTCTTCAGTTTTAAGTATGTAAATGCTGTTTTAAGGCAGATTTGAGCAATGTAAAAGTCTTTCAAGCTGGACTGACAAAAGATTTGGGAAAATATCTTGTATACAATTAGGTTTAACACTCCCTCCTCCATACCACAAGATCAATTTGCATCCATTTATTCATATGAGATTACAATGCTTTAGTAGCATTAATCTATCACCTATTTTTTTACCTACTATCTCTCTATCTACCTTTCTACCTACCTCTTTATTTTTATACCCAATGATCTAGTGGGAAAATATTGATAATAAAACAAAGCACTGCCCTCATGGTTGTCTATTTTTCCCAGGAAAATAGAAAATTAAAAAAATAAAGAACTTTAAAGGATAATGCCAAGTAGCACAAATCCTATTAAGAAATCAAAAGCAAGAGAACAGAATGCAGTGCCCTATGTCAAGCAGATCTATTTAGAATGGAACAGTTCTTAGATGTCTCTGAAAAGATGACATTCAAGCAGAAAACTCAAGGAATTGAAGGGATGAGTTGCACAAATATCTGGAGGGCAAGTATTCTAAGAGAAAGGGACAATGCGTGCAAAGCTGACTCGTAGGGCTAGAGTAGAGTGAGAGAGGAGTTCCAAAATGATGTTGGAAATATACTTGGGGCCCGTCAAATCGCAAAGGATTTTGTAAACAATGGGAAGATTTGGGGGGGTTATTGTTTCTAAAATGGAGAGCTAAATGAGGCCCAGCTGCCTGTGCTGTGAGAACCCCATAAGGACAAAGCACATAGAAGAGTCCTATATTCCTATTTCACAGAAAAAGCTGTAGCACCAGGCACTGAAGGGCAGTGATGTGAGCACATGTCTAAGTTGACAAGCAAGTGGTTTGGGACAAGCGTGGGCGTCCAGAGTAGCACAGAGGTCGACTCTGCGTCATGAAAGCTCAAGGCAGCCGGGCAGAGCAATGCACAACAGCAAGTGAGTTTGACCTGAACTCACAGCAGCAAGCGAGTTTGCCCAGGCAATGGGTCAGTGGCCACCTGCCACCTGGGGAGAGCAAGGACTCACAGCGGCCTACATAAGTAGGCTAGACTGATTTGCAAACACATGTGACATATTCCCTAGCATGGTGGCTAGAAGAGGGGCCCTGATTTTATTTGGTCTTAAAGGTAGGAATGGCTAAGAAATTAATTAGATAAAAATATTAAGCAGACTTCAGAGTACTCTACAGGGAGATGATTTAGGTAGATTCATTCTTCCATTATGTCAGTCAGTCAGCAAGTACTTATTGATTGTCTTCTCTGTGCCAAGCACTGTTGTGGGTACGGTTATCCTGTCTGGGAGTTCTACATTTTAACTGAATTTGTTACATAAAAGAAATAATCGAGGGTAAGCTTGATTTTCTCAAGTATCATGTTCAGTGAAGAGAAACCAAAACAAAGGTTTGATTTCTGGCAGTCTCAGACATTTAGTGATGCTTGAGCTCTGTGATTTATGTTTCTGTCTTAATTATTTGAAGGATTTTCAACATCTTTTCCAAGTTGAAGCTGATTTCTTGTCAATATATATAACGATGTCAAATATTAATGCTTGATTTTTCTTTTTACCTTTCCTTTAATCTCTTTTAATATTACTACTTCCAGGAAGTCTTTGTTAAAAGTACTCTGTGTATTTTCCTTTATACCAAATGAAATCATAAGGAATCCATTTAAAATGCTGCTACAATTATAAAAATAATGTCTTGTTGGTTAACTGGCAATTTTCTTTTAACCCTGGAGAGAATCTTCCATGTCTCTGTGAGCCATTTGCTTTACCTCTCTCTACTTATATAGTGAGTCAGGGGACCTAAAATAACTTCATGGACACAAAACAGAACTCTGTTCAAATACAAGGGGAGATTTGAATTCGACTCATTTCCCTCTGAAAAAGCAAAAGGTAACATGTTTACAATATGTCTTATTTTAACTTACTATCATTTCTTTTCTTTTGCTAGAAGAAAACCTTTATTAGAAAATATTAAATCACTCTATGCATTTAATTAGATGACTGAGGTTTGGTTTGTGACATTTCCCTGATGATATATTTTTTCTTATCTAAAATTTGATTTTATCAGTGTGCATGATAGCCACTTTGATATGCATATGGGATTGTATTAGAGAGGGACTTATTTGAATTATCTATTATAATTCAGTTTAAGAAAAAAAATACATTCAGGTTTCCTTTTGGTTTTTCTCTCTTCACTCCATCACCTGCTACTTTTCTGAAGAGAAAGCACATTTAAGCTCGTAAGGAAATTATTTCTTCATGATCTTCCAGTGAAATTTTGATGAGAGTTGAAAATATAAAATAATTTATTAAATGGAGATAGTGTGTTATTAAAATATAATTATGAAATTAGACTGCACACAGATTATCTATTTAAATGTATCTTTTGTTCATGGAACCTGAAGAGTATTTAGAACATTAAAGAATTCTTTCATGTGATTGCTGTCATATTAGACATTTGAAAGCTGTGTATAATTATTTTCACAGTGGTTGCTATGAAGACAGACATAATTTAAGTGCATATTCTTTCTGTTGGTAGGACTGGAAGAAACATATTACCCACTATTAAATGCCAAATTAAAGGGAGTATGCCTCTTTCTACTTGGTCCTTTACTTAGTAATTATGCTTTCTATATGTTAGGAACCCTCATGTGCACATCACCTTATTTAATCTTCACCAACTCTAAAGTGCACATTTGCTAATCTCAATTAGTGAGGAAAGTGAGGAAACCAGAGCTCTGAGTGGTTAATATCACCACTACACATGGCAGAGCTGAGATTTAACTCAGGTATTCTAAATCCAAGCCTCAAAAGCTCTTTAAACACTTGGCCATTCTGTCTCAACATCTGGGACTTTATTATTCTTGTTTCTTAGCTCAGGCTACCATAAAAAATACCACAAACTGCGCGGCTTAAACAACAGATATTTATTTCTCACAGTTCTAAAGGCTAGAAGTCCAAGATCAAGGTGTCAGCCAATTTGGTTGCTGGTGAGAGCTCTCTCCCTGGCTTGCAGAAGGTTATTTTCTTACTGTATCCTCACTGGGTGGAGAGCACGCTCTCTGGTCTCTTCTTATAAGGTCTCATGACTAATCCCCTCATGAGGATCCCACCCTCGTGACCTCATCTAGATGTAATATCCTCCCAAAGCCTCCATCTCCAAATCTGATCACACTGGGTATTGGAGCTGCACCATATGAATTTGGGTAGGAGGAGGGGAGAACATTCAGCCCATGCATCTCACTTGTTTTAACTCTTCTTTCCAGTTTAACCCCAGCCCGGCACATCTTTTAGGTGATCAAAATTGGATGTGTCAGCACATTATTTTTTCATCTGGCCGGTAGCCAGCCAGCCGCTGATGATCTTGCTGTCTGGTATCCGCCCCCTATGTATTCCCATTCCACATTGTACCAGGATTGCTCTATGTTACCAGTAAAATATGGCAGCAGTTCACCTTCTATCTTGAGTTCTCCTCCTCTCCATCTTTCTGGGATCACTTGGCACAGGTGGGGAGCCAGCTGTCATGTGTCAGCTGCCCAGAGGAAAGGCACTGAAGTCTCCTGTCAAGAGACATTGGAGTAGCTGAGAATGGATCCTTCATCCTTAGTTGATTGATACATCCCTGGCTTACTTCTGGACTGACCTTCTCATGAGAGATTATGAGCCAGAGGCACTCAACTCAGCTACTCCCTGATACTCAGAGATTGTTTGAGATAATAAATATGTGTTGCTTTAAGCTGCTAAGTTTTAGTGTATATTGTTACACATCAATAGATAATTAATGCACTTGGCATTCTCTTTTTTTTTTAATCTACCTAGCCAGAGAAGATTCTAAGCCACTTTCTTCTCTACTGAGAGCATACCTCAATTGGAAATTATTATTCACTTTGATACACTCAAGTTTCAAAGTTGTTTGCTGGGTTAAAAGCATAACGTGACACATTTGTCATGTACATACCATAAATATGAATGGAGGACATTAAGAAAATACATTCTTTGAAATAATAAAATGTCTTTATTCAAACACTATAAATTTAGAATTTTGACTATTTGTTGGGAACCAGAATGAATTTTTTCTTTTATCTTTGAAGAATGTATTTCTAAGCAAATTATTTGTTTGTAAAGAAGAAATTTAAATATATTAAGTAAAAACATTTTCAGAACTTCTGTTTTATAATCACATTGGTAGTAAATTTACATTTATTCATGTTGATGAAGACGCAATGGAATTGGCTCTACTATGTGGCTTGAGTATATCTCATTAGTATCTAAAATTTTCATATGCATTAAATTATTACCCCAATGCATATACTCAAAAATACCGCTGCTGGTGTAATTACCAGTTGGTAGTTAAACTGGCAATACAACTACATTTCTTTTTAAAGTGCTCTGATTCTGGCAACACTCACATGCATCTAACTGCAGGGAAATTTGATGTGTTAACACTAGGGAGGCAACATTATGCAAAGCAGACAGTATTAGATAAAGAATTAGAGGCTGTGGGTTCTAGTCTGAGTTTTGCCTTACTGCACTATTTAATCTTGTAAATAAGAATTGTATTCTGTGGCCTCTCCTTACATGCCTGTAATATAAAGAAGTTGGACTATTAATAGCTAGCCTTAGAATTCTTTATTCAAAGAAAAACTGAAGATCATTATGTCAAATAAATAAACACATGAATAAAAGCCTAGTGGTCTGTCTGAAATAGTGGTAGGGCCCTGAAGCCCAGACTTCCTTCCTACCACATCCGTCAAAACCTCTATCAATGCTGCTGAGAGCATAGTGTGACAACCCAATGAATTAGATGCTCTCTACAACTTTTATGTGTGTAATATTCCAAAATTATTCAGTATAAACCAGTTAAGAAAATGTATTCTGTTACTTGCCATGGCAAATGGAAGTTGAATGAAGTGCTTTTCTTTTAGAGCTCTTGTTAATTCATAATCATTTCATTTTTACTAGCTTATGAATAAATAATTGCTGTTTCATTATTATTATATTGTAATTTGTGACCTCTGTGCATAGGCCTATATCAAAATCCAGTGGGTTAATTCAGCCTCCCGTATGAAGTAAATAAATGTAGCAAGTAAGACAGGTGTGGTAAAATGTAGAACTTTATGTCTTGAGCAACAGATTTGAGCTAAGAAGAACATCTGTAGCATCTTAGATAGTCTGTAGTGTTTAGGTAATGAATTCTTCATTGGCTATGTGTGCTGGACTTAGTTAAAACTGATTGGACAAACCCTGAGACTCTGAGTAATCTACTGCCAACATGAAGTAAAACTGTGGGAATAAGCAGATCTGTGCCATAAGGAGCCTTCTCCACTGACATTCACAGAAGCCATACAGCATATTGCACACAAGTGCTATCTATACATTCTTAGAGTCATGTATTTATATATGTATGTTAAATATTTGTAAATATAGAGAGAACTGAAGCTCAAATTCTTTTTTGCTAGCACTCACGGAATAATTCAGGAAATCCAGATAAAATGTACAAATGATGAGATCTTCAGAAGAATTGAATTTCCAAGTGAGCAAGAACTATATTTTGGTTTCTGGGAGTGTCTGTGGAGCAGACCCCAAATCTGAAATACACACTATCTTGTAAACATGTCAATATTTCATTTGTTGCAGACTGGTTTTATTTTATTTTATTTTTTTTGAAACGTGCTATAGAAGAAAAAACAGTTCTGTTAAAATTATTAATTTTATGTTTGGGTGAGTTTATTTCTAACATCTTTTGTTTGGCATATTTATTTGAATTGACTCTTCCTTAATGAATGTTAAAAGAAAATATCATTCAGAATTTTGATTATAGATTCCTAGTTACTAAAGTCTCATGTAATACCTTTTATTATTTTCATGGATTTTAAACACATAACCTCTTGCCAAGAGTCATTATGAATGACTACTTATTCTTTTATGAGTACCAGATTTTTATGATTTTAAAAAATTTAGTCCTTGTCTTTAATAAGGACTACTATCTAGAATACACATATGATATTATCTTATTGATACATATTTCTAGTTGTTTTTGTTGGAACCTATTTACAAAAAGTCAAATCTATCTCATCTTTTTTAAATATATTTTTTACTAAAAAACATTACTACATATTGGGATGATTGATTTTTCAGAGGGAATTAGAAATAGAAAAAAAAGAAACAACCTCAAAAAACTTTTAAAAGTAAAAAATAAATTTTATTGACTAATTATGTTCTGTAAGAGATCAGAAGAGTAAAAATGTCTTGATACTATTGAAGCTTTTGTCCTTGACTTCATGTCTCTTGATTTTTCCAAACTAATAAGTTTTTCCTTTTTAATACCTAAATTACATACTTTACATAATTACATACTTTATAAATTTCTAATGTTAATTATAT
>CM053572.1:110119507-110208769 GCA_028646485.1 Cryptoprocta ferox | reverse complement strand
TACCATGAAAAAAAAAAAAAAAACCACAGTGGCTGTAGGCAGACTGGAAGCATGGGACACTATCATGGTGATACACTTAAGTTTCTAGAGTGTAGCAGGCATCCAGGATGTAGCTTGCAAACTTGGCATGCCTGCAGGTGAGAGAACCAACAAGGCACAGAAAGACGCAGAGGAAGTAAGTTAGCAAAAATAAACACAATCTCTAGTTTTTCCTCAGCAATACTAACCTATATGTACAATTGCCATGTGCCAGGTCCAAATTCCATATCTAAATAAAATATTGCAATATTTAGGTGCATCTATGTTTAAAAGGTTTAATATTTAAATGAAAATTTTAAACTTTTGTACTTATTTCACTCAAGAATATTTTTAGAACAATTATTTGTAGTATAGCATGAAAGCTTTTCCTGAAGTGTTGATAAAATATATATCCCTTAAAATGTTAGGTCTTTTGCAAAAAATAAAAAAAAACATATATTTCCCCAAGGAATGGCAAACGTTCCATCCTTTAACTGGTGGGGGACTTCAAAAATGTTCTTTAGGAGTCCAACATCAGGCTACTATTAATGCTCTCAGGAGGACCGGCTGTCCCTCAGGGAAAGGACATGGTTCAGCCGCAGTGAAAATGCCTGCAGCATTCAGTCCATGACATCAATTATATTAATAAAAAACAAGCTCAGAACCTGTATGTATCTGTGTTTCAGAAGACTGTAAGGCTTGAATGAGATGAACATGTTTATTCATAGCAGTATGTGTTCACTGCAAGGTAGCTCTAATTTCTCATACTCAACACAGCACTAGGTAGACTGCTGAATGAATAAACATCTATAAAAAAACAAATCCAATTTCTTCACTGCAACATTCATCCAAAAGGGTGTTGTCTACCTTGATCTTTTCTCCATGTAGAAAGAATGGAAGCCAAAGATCACAGTTATAAAACTCAAGGACTTGTAATCTTCATTCCTTTGAATGCTTCCCCCTTCACTGTGATAAATTTCTCTATCTCTGCAACTGGTTTTACTTCCAAATACTCTGAGTGTGTTTGTGCGTGTGTGTGCACGCGCGCATGCGTATGTGTGTTTCTCACATTATAATACACCTTTATCTTTCACATCCCTGATTATCTTGAGTAATAGTAAAAATTTTAGTTTATATTTACATTTTGCTGAAGCAGGTTGATATTAATCTAAAGTCTGACAGTTAAATCTCTCATATGCTTTTACAATTATTTGCATACATTTTACCTAGAGTCAGGGCAATAAAGTATATATGGCAAAAATACACATTAACACATGTTGGCTTATATACATTTTTGAACTGACACTTAGTTTTAAAAATAATTTATTCACTCTTTGAAGTATCAAAATTAAAATGCACAAACCATAATGATTGTCAAATTATTCATCAAAATTTATAAAACTATTGAAAAAACCCTTTTCTTTGAACTTAATAGACAAAGGCTTATCTACTTTGCAATTCAAGTGAATAATTCATTTTTAACAGAAAACTCATGTTCTATTTGTCACTATGAAAGATTAAAAAAACACACATCTTCCACTGTGGCATAATTATAATAATATTGTAGACTCTGACAACAGAGGTTACTTCAAGGCGTGATTCATTTAACTCTAAGTGAAATCAACATTTTTGTAGATAAATATTGTGCAATTTTCCATTTAAAAATAAAATTTCTGCCCTTTATTGTTTTTTCTTAATTTACAGCTATTTAATTTACTAAGTAAAGTTGTCCTTAAATCTATCATCTTTACTGAAACCAGGATACAGTAATAGAAAAATGGTTTGTGAGGTATCCCTGTATTCTATTTGGGGGATTATATACATATATAGTGGGTATATTTCCCTATAGATGTAAGACAAAAGCTATAAGTTAGAATGTACAGAAACTTTAATTATATTAAATTATATTTTTTAGCCAAAAAATATTTTTGTTTATTCAACAGAATATAAGCTGGAAAAATGAACAAAGTAACTTTTTACTACATTTAATAACATGGAGTTTTATTCTTTCTCATAGACTTCTTTATTAACAATGTGAGAAGAGGGGCTAAGTTGTAATAATCACAAACAAATGTAAACTTCAAATGACATGACTATGCATGTAGGACAAGCTCAAAAATAAAAACAATAACTAGTGCTCACAGTGAGTCATATTTGTACCACCACTTATTGTTTTAAACTAACTTTAAAATATCTCATCATTTTATCACTGAAAGAACAAAAAGAGAAAAAAGCGTTAAGGTGGCCATGGTTGCCTGTGGATTTCCTGACCTTTTTTTCACCTTCTCTACAATTTCATCTACTTCATTATGAACTTAGGTCTCAGTGCTGCCTTTACTTCCTCTAGAAAACCTTCCTGGGGCCTCTTGGGATTGTAGTGGAAATCCTCCCCTGTGTGTTCCCACAGCACCTTCATGCTTTACTTCAGCACTTAGCATACTGAGGTGTAATTGCCTGTTATTTGCCCTCTTCATTAGACCATAAACTCTACGTATATAAGAATTATGGTTTGTTTTTCATTATATTTCTAGTACTTTACATGTATTTTTAACTTTACATAAAGCCCAATAAATAGGTATTGAAATAAAAATAAGAAGAGTTTGAACAAATTTTTAAGATCATTGATCCAGATAATTTTGCTCCATGCTATTCTCAAGATACAATCTAGGCATACTTGATTGAACCATTATAAATACATCAGGACATGACATCCAACCTAATTTCAAAATCTGACCACCTAGCAAATATCAGCACTGTGGTAATTATGACACTTTGCATTATTACCCTCATTTCTCAAAACTATTTAAAACATTCTTTCCAGAAACAGAAAACCTGCATGTTTTGCCACTTTATTGAGGAGATCTGGGATTCAAGCAAAAGAAAGGGGTGGTAATTAGATTATCATACCATACCAATATTTCTAAATGTTACGAGCACAGGCACACTGTTCCCGAAGTGAATCTTGAGAAAAGCAATGTCATCATGCAGAACGGAAAACTAAAGTTGGTCTATGAAGAAATATGATGAAAAAAACTACCTAAAATGTGTTTTGAGAAATAATGTGCAAAGCCAGGACTAATTCTTTTAAAGCCAAAAGCAGGTTTTGTACAAAAATGTCGAAGGAAAAAAAGGAGAAAAAAATAGCCTTTAGTTTTGTTGGTAAGAAGGTCAATAAACTTGGTAATAGGTGTTTATGAAGCTAGCATAGGAAATAAACAAAAGAGGGCAGAAACTACATTATAGAAAAATAGCAATAAATTTTTAGTAAACAAGTTAAGCTAAAGGAATAACATAATTAATGTGCAAAAATGTATAACAAATATACAAAGCAAACACCAAATACAAATGGAAAATTATCTAAAGCTTATAAATATGTTTTGCAAAACAAAAAATAAATTTTCTAATAAATAATAAACAATGTTAAAATCTCTAAATAATAGAAATTATAAAACAGAGTTTAAGTGCAATGCCTTTTCTCACCATTAACACTAGTTCTTTTGAAATATGTTTTTCTATTTCAGGACATGGCAAAATGGAATCATTCACAATTGGTTTTGATATAAACTGGCACAATGCTTATGTAAAAAATTGACAATGCATCAATATTTCAAAATATTACACATACTTTGAAATAATAAATGAATAAGCAAGAGCAAAATGTATGAAAATACTCAAAGCTGTGGTCAATACTTATATATGTCCATTAGGATACATCAGGGAACAAAACATTTTAATTGTCCAGTCTCAAAAAGCTTATATTCTGATGATAGATGAGAGGGGTACACAGACAATAAAGAATACACAAAACAAATACATAAATTATGTAGTATATTAGTAAGAAGATTATAAGTTTTATGGCAAAAAAAGTAAAAAGAAAAAGAATAGTGTTGTCAGAGAGATTAGTAAACGCAAGTGGCTTGGCTAGAGTGAGGCAATTGTTGCGCACTGGCAATATAAAATGAGATCATCAGGGTAGGTAGGGCCTTGTTGAGAAAAGGCTTGAAAGAGGGGGCTGAGTTAGTCCTTAATCTTTCTGGAAGAAAAAAAAATCAGCCAATGAATGTTAAAGCCCCTAATGTGAATGCATATTTGGCATGTTAAAAAAATGTTAGGTGACCAACGCGGCTAGAACAGAGGAAGTAGAATTTTCCTAGAACATAAATTCAAAGAAGTAATATGTGTGGAGTGTGATGTGTGTTAATTTTCTAGGGCAAAACAAGGACCTAACTAACTGATGTCTAAAAGTTAGCTAATCCAAAAGGTAGAAGGCAGGGGAATGAAAAGGAGAGGGAATCACAGTTGGAAGATGGGCTGTGAGAAAGATGATATTGGTAGCTTCCAATAATGGATGGTTCTAGAAGTCTTATTTAAGAAAATAAGAATGCTATAAGTTTTAAACAGGAGAATGAAATGACCAGATACAAAATTTTCAAATACCACTACTTTAGCTAAACTGAGGAATGATTTGTAAAGGACAAAGTATAGCTAAAATGAAATTGATTTCAAACTCCTGTTGAAAGAGCTAATGGTAGTCTGAACTAGTGGCAGAAGGGATTAAAAGCGATTTAACAAATAGAACTGACAGTACTTGATGATGGGCTGGATCCAGATGACAGAGGAAGAAAGGGACAAGGTGACTCCTGCATTTCTAATGGTGCTATTTAGGTGACTGAAAGTATCTAACATCCAATATAAAATATAAATATAAAGCAGCTTTCCCAGGAGAAATAATTGAATTTCAGTGTTGTACGACCTGAGATTAAATTGCCCATAGCTTACCCCCTTGGAAATATTCAAGAGGGAGGAAATGTGGATATGACATTGAGAAGAGGGATTTGGCTAGAGATGAAGATTAGGGAAGGCACTAGGGTTTTTTGTGGTCAGGATCACTGGTAGCCTATAATTCATCATTACATTTATGGGCAATAAAACCCAGTATTTCTGGATAGACAATTAGACAAAGTCAATCTTCAGTGAAGTCTCAGCTTCACAGACATGAGATTTGTAAGCCAAAGACACTTTTTTGCAAAGAAAATGGAAACACCTTCTCTTTGGATGAGGGAAACTGGAACAAGGTTCATGACTTTGGAAATGAAAGAGGCTTGGTTTTCTGCTATCACAAAGATTCCCAATATGTGCAACACAATTTGCAAGACTCAGTGAAAAACGAAAATGCAAGGCCCCTCGGTCAAACAGTATTAAGTATTTCAAGATGGTGTCAAAAGAGCATTAAGCCAAGTGCAGGGCCCTTCAAAGCCAGAGTCCTGTATGACTGCACAAGACATACACCCATGAACCCTGACTTCCAACTTCCCACCTGCACCTAAAATCCTAAGAATCAACAAGATACCCTTGAGAAGTATAGAGATTGAAAAAAGGTAACCTAAGACATAATCCTGAAGACCAACAACATTTTGTAAAAGATAAATGAATTTCTAAATAAAGTACTGAAAAATAGACAAAAATGAGTCTGACAACCATTATTAGATTGATAGTAACATTAACTTTATCATAATGTTCTAGATTTACAGTATATAAATTCCTTTTTAATGTCTTATATTTTATAATAAAAATCAATAGTTTTTTTAAAATTTCCACCTCTGTTCCTTTAGGGAAAAGTTTAGAATTGAAGTAACATCAATGTGGTGGAGTTTAGCTTATAAACTAAAACTCATTGATTTACCATATTGCTCAAGAGGCTGGATTTAGGGTCAGATTATCAAAATGAGAATCTAACAAAAGAGACATTTTCCTTCAGGAAGTATAGCAGTATAGTTTTAGTTCTATCATCATTTAAATTATGAACCATTTTATACAATATCTTGAAAATTATTTAAGGTAAGCTGAAATATGTGACAAGCATCAAATTAAGCTGCAACAGTACAGGGACAACTGTCTTTAGTCTCCACATATCCTGCTTGCAGAACAGGAGAAAATAGAGCAATTTAACTCTGACCTTCCAGAGAAAGTTAGAATACCTTCTAAAATACAAGTATATCATTTAAATTATTAACAATTGACATATTCATTGTGAATGGTAAAATTTAAGGCATTCTAAAATCCTCCTTCTCCTTATAAGCAAATGAATTATCATGGGGAATTTGGCCATGTATTCAACTGTTTTCCCTACTTTTTTCCTATATTGGGTTGATCAGTATTCTCACACGTTTTCATTTTCAGAGTCTCTTTCCTCAGGAAAAAATGCTGTCCTGACCATGTAGAGAAAACCTCTAGTACAGACACTGTGCTAAGTGAAATTGCTAAAGAAAATTTCCTGCTCGCAGTTGTAACCCCCACTATGAAAGGGGAAATAGTTCATCATCCATGAAAATACTCATCTTAGAGGGCTAAGAAAGAAGTCGTTATAAAACCCAAAGTCTCAATGTTTGAAGGAATTTATAGAAATTTATTTTGTTGAATATAAACAAAGTGTTTATTCATAACAGGAGTTAGATTAATAGCTTATGCTGTCAGTCAACTTTCTCTTTGTGATATAGAAAGAAAGAGCAAAAAAGCGACTCTTCTGTGAAAGAGCATGTTTTCCTCTCTGGCATTATACCACACTCATATTGCACCTTATTGGTCCCATGAGATCCAACATTCATGAATTTATCTGAATTATTTTGAATGTATTTAGAATTTTAATGTTATGGCCTGAGGTAGTATATTTCATAGGCAGAGTGAACTTCAAATTCTGTATAGATTTTTGGAGTCTGTAAAATCATATGATTTGACTCGTGACTGCCACTTCTTGAGTCAGGAGTGGCGAGTTACTTAACCTCTCCAAGCCTCAGTCTATTGACCTGTAAAATGAGGGCAAAATACCTTACTTATTAAAATTATGGTGATAAATGCACTAATATCTTAGTATGCATTTAATGAGTAGTAGTGATTCTCATTGTTATTTGATTATACAACTTTAATTCACTGAAAAGACACTGTTTAAATTAATAGAAGTAAAACATCAGTGGCTTATTTTTATATATTCTAAAATAATCTTGTTAGGCTAGTCTTCAGGAAATATTAAACAATTCCATATTCATTTCATATTTTCCAGGTAGTCACTGCAATTTATTTATTTTTTTATTTTTATTTTTTTAAATGTTTTATTTATGTTTGAGAGAGACAGAGAGAGAGACAGCATGAGCAGGGGAGGGTCAGAGAGAGAGGGAGACACAGAATCCAAAGACAGGCTCCAGGCTCTGAGCTAGCTGTCAGCACAGAACCCAAGGCGGGGCTCGAACCGACCAACTGCGAGATCATGACCGGAGCCGAAGCCGGAGCTCAACCTACTGAGCCACCCAGGAGCCCCAATCACTGCAGTTTAATAAACTAAACTATATTCCTTCATTTTCAAAGGGATGTGTATGTAGTATGTTGTAGTACTTAATTTCCAATATTTAACTGCTTAAACATTTTACTTCTTTTTTTGACCTTTCCTAGTTAGGTCCAATGTGTGCATGTGTTTGTGTATGTGTATATGTGTGTACACTGATATATTTACATGTATATATATATTAAGTCTTGTACACTCAAATGTTTTCTTAAAAATGCTTTTATTTATTATATAAAAGCTTATACCTAGTATTCAGTTCATAACATATTATTATCAGTAAATAAGTCATAAATATCTACTGTTAGGATAGAAGGGTAACAACTGAAAGAGGTTTTACTTACTTTTATTTACTTTGTGTTTTTTTCCAATTTTTTAAATGTTTATTCATTTTTGAGAGAGAGAGAGACAGAGCATGAGCAGGGGAGGGGTAGAGAGACAAAGAGAGACACAAAATGTGAAGCAGGCTCCAGGCTCTGAGCTGTCAGCACAGAGCCGGATGTGGGGCTGGAACCTACGAGCCATGATGTCATGACCTGAGCCAAAGTCAGATGAAGTCAGACGCTTAATGGACTGAGCCACCCAGGCGCCCCAACTTTTATTTACTTTGAAATAGACCAAAGAAAATCTAAAATGATGCTCCTATGTAAACAGGTTAGATATGTTCAGTTTGTACAAATCCAAGCAAAATTATAATAACAGTAATATTAATAATAAAGAAGTGGAAGGAGAAGAAGAAAGAGGGAAAAAAGGAGAGAGAAAAAGAGAAAGGGAGAAAAGGGAGGAGGAAAAGAAAGAAGGAGGAGGGACACCAGCAAAAATTGGAGGAAAAAAAGAAAAAAAAATGGCTCCCTAAACATGGTCAGATTTATCTACTTATTTTCCAATATACTGGTACAAATTAAGAAAATTGAAAACATAAAATTCATAATAATATCTTAATAAAAATAACGTAATGTCATATGAAACATGAATATTCATTATATTCTGGCAATGCTAGAATTTTCTCTAGCTCCTAACATTTCTTAGTAGATTTTATATTAATCACTGAGTTTTCCACAATAACCAATCAGATATGAAAGTAGCCATTCCAGGGAAATTGGTATTTTGATGCTGTCAGCCTGTAGCAGGTAATGTAGGGAATGGTTTCTCAAGGCATTCATAAGATCTGGAAGTGCTATAACTGGTAATATTACATTTAGTGCTTAAGGTTAGAGGAAATATTATTCATTTCTCCAACTAACTGAGTCTCATGATTTTTAAACACATATAATTTATGTGTACTGTTTATTGGTCACTTCTACTGATCATTCCCTACTTCATGTTGTATTAAGAATAATCTTTAAATTAATAACTAAAAGAAACATGTAAAGCATATGGGCATGATGATCAAATCAGTAGTGAGAATTTTTCCTTCAACTTCAGTTTCATTACAAAAATTTAGTCTTCTTTATCTGTTTCCCACAGAAATTGTCCATCTATTTGTGACTCTTCTGGCTCTTGGATCTCTGTTGCATACTGTTCATATTTATTTTACAAAATGATCTTCCTTCTTTCTTTCCTTCCTTCCTTCCTTTCTCTCTCTCTCTCTCCCTTCCTTCCTTTTTTCCTTCTTTCCTTCCTGCCTGCCTGCCTGCCTCCCTTGCCTTCCAGCTTTCCAACCCTTCTGCCCTCCTTCCTTCCTTCTTTCTTCTATAATCAATTTAAAGACAAAAGTTTTATCCTAATTGTCCTTTGATTCATATTGCCCAGCACAGTGAATGGATGGCTGGCTTGAACAGTGTAAGTTCATCACATCCCAGTAGTGCTTTTAACATTAGTAACTTGATTCCAGTATGGTAGCATATGCATGAATGGTTTAAAAATAATGACAAAAAGATCAAAATCATTCTATGCATCTTTTCTGACCACAATGCTATGAAAGTAGAAATCAACCACAAGAAAAAATCTGCAAAGACCACAAATACATGGAGTTTAAATAAAATTCTACTGAACAATGAATGGGTCAATCAAGAAATCAAAGAGGAAATCAAAAAAATACATGGAGACAAATAAATGAAAACACAATGGTCCAAAATTTTTGGGAGGTAGCAAAAGTGGTTCTAAAAGGAAAGGTTAACAATATAATCCTAGCTCAAGAAGAAAGAAAAATCTCAAATAACCTAGCCTTATACCTAAAGGATCTAGAAAAAGAACAAACAAAACCCCAAGCCAGTAGAAGAAAGGAAATAATAGATTAGAGGAGAAATAAATGAACTAGAAACTAAAACAAAAACAAAAACAAAAACAAAAACCCACAATAGAGCAGGTTAATAAAAACCAGGGGCAAGTTATTTAAAAAGCTCAACAAAAATGATGAACCTTAGCCACTCTCCTCAAAAGAGAGAGAGAGAGAGAGAGAGAGAGACAGAGAGAGAGTGACTGAGACAGAGACAGAGAGACAGAGAGAGAGAGAGAGAGAGGACTCAAACAAAATCAGAAATGAAAGGAGAAATAACAATGAACACCACAGAAATACAAAGGATTATAAAAGAATATTATGAAAATTTATATACCAAGAAATTGGACAACTAAAAAGAAATGGAGAAATTTCTAGAAATATATAACCTACTAAAACTGAATTAGGAAGAAACAGAAAATTTGAACAGACCAGTTACCAATAATGAAACTGAATCAGTAATTAAAAAAAAAACAAAACAAGACAAACTCCCAAGAAACAAAAATCTAGGACCAGATGGCTTCACAGGTAGAATTCTATCAAACATTTAAAGAAGAGTTAACACCCTTTCTTTTCCAATTAGTCAAAAAAATATAAAAGGAAATAAAAATTCCAAATTTGCTCAGTGAGGCCTATATTACCTTGATACCAAAGCCAGATAAAGATACAAAAAAGAGAGAGAAAGCCAGAGAAAACTACAGGTCGATATCTCTGATGAACATAGATGTAAAAATCCTCAACAAAATATTAGCAAACTGAATCTAACAATACATTAAAAAATCATTCACCATGATCAAGTCGGATTTATACTTGGGATTCAAAGGTGGCTTAATATTGGCAATCAATCAATGTGACACATCACATTACCAAGAGAAAGGATAAAACCCATATAATCATCTCAACAGATGCAGAAAAAGCATTTGAAAAAGTACAACATCCATTCATGATAAAAATTCTCAACAAAGTAGATTTATAGGGAATATATCTCAACGTAATGATAGCCATATATGAAAAACCTACATTTAACATCGTACTCAATGGTGAAAGACTGAAAGCTTTCCCCTTAAGATCTGAAACAAGCCAAGGATGTCCACACTCACTACTTTTATGTAACATAGTACTGGAAATCCTAGCCATAGCAATCAGACAAGAGAAATAAATAAAAGACATCCAAATTGATATGGAGGAAGTAAAACTTTTACTCCTTGCAGATGATGTGATATCATATATAGAAAATCCTAAAGACTAGACCAAAAAACTACTGCAACTGATAAATGAATTCAGTAAAGTCACAGGATACAAAATCACTGTATAGAAATCTGTGGCATTTGTATAAACCAATAATGAAGCAATAGAAAGAGAAATTAAGAAAGCAATTCCATTCATAATATTAGTAAAAATAATAAGACACCCAGAAATAAAGTTAATCAAAGAGATGAAAGATCTATACTCTGAAAACCATAAAACACTGATGAAAGAAATTGAAGATGACACAAATGAAAAAACATTGCATGCTCATGGGATTACGAGAACAAATACTGATAAAATGTCCATAATACCCAAAGTAATCTCAGGTTTAATGCAATCTCTATCAAAATACCAAGAGCATTTTTCACAGAACTAGAACAAGCGATCCTAAAATTTATATGGAACAACAAAAGACCCCGAATAAGCAAAACAACCTTAGAAAAGAAAAACAAAGCTGGAAGTATTATAATTCCAGATTTCAAGTTATACTAAGAGGAGGTAGTAGTCAAAACAGTATGACACTGGTATAAAAATAGACACACAGATCAATGAAACAGGATATAAAGCCCAGAAACAAACCCACAGTTACATGGTCAATTAATTTTTGACAAAAGAGGCAAGAATATGCAATAAGAAAAAGGTAGTGTCTTCAACAAAGATGTTGGGAAAACTGGACAGCTATATGCAAAACAATGACCCTGAACCACTTTCTTATACCATATACAAAAATAAACTCAAAATGTATTAAATGTCTAAATGTGAGCCCCAAAACCATAAAAATCCTTTAAGAGAGTACAGGCAATAATTTCTGACACTGGCTATAGCAATATTTTTCTAGATATGTTCTCCTGAGGCAAGAGAAATAAAGGCAAAAATAAACTATTGGGACTATATCAAAATAAAAAACTTCTGTACAGCAAAGGAAATAACAAAATTAAAAGATAACCTACTGAATGGGGGAAAATATTTGCAAATGACATATCCAATAAAAGGTTAGTATCCAAAATATATAAAGAATTTATAGAACTCAATATCCCAAAAACAAACAATCCAATTTAAAAATGGCCAGAAGACATGAACAGACATTTCTTTAAAGAGGACATACAGATGGCCAATAGATACAGGCAAAGATCCTCAAAATCGCTCATCATCAGGGAAATGCAAATCAAAACCACAATAGATATCACCTCACACCTGTCAGAATGGCTAAAATCAACAGCACAAGAAATAACAGGTGTTGGCAAGGATGTGGAGAAAGGGAAACACTCTTGCACTGTTGGTTGGAATGCAAACTGGTGCAGCCACTCTGGAAAACAGTATGGAGTTTTCTCAGAGAATTAATGGTAGAACTACCCTATGATCCAGCAATTACACTACTAGGTATTACCCAAGGAATACAAAATACTAATTCATAGGAATACATACATTAGATGTTTATAGAAGCATTATCGACAATAGTCAAATTATGGAAACAGTCCAAGTATCCACCGACTAATGAAAGGATAAAGAAGATACACACACACACACAATGGAATATTAATCATAAAAGAGAATGAAATCTTGCCATTTGCATGTATAGAGTAGAGAGTATAATACTAAGTGAAATAAGTCAGAGAAAGACAAATACCATATGATTTCACTCATATGTGGAATTTAAAAAAAATATTTTTTTTTTGAGACAGAGACAGAGTGTGAGAGGGGGAGGGGCAGAGAGAGACACACACACACAGACTCTGAAGCAGGCTCTAGGCTATGAGCTGTCAGCACAGAGCCCAACGCAGGACTCGAACCCACGAACAATAAGATCATGACCCAAGCCGAAGTCGGATGCTTAACCAACTGAGCTACCCAGGCAACACTCATATGTGGAATTTAAGAAACAAAATTAATGAGCAAAGGGGGAAAAAAGACAGAGGGAGGCAAATAAAAAAACAGACTTTTTTGGTAAGGTTTAATTTTTTTAACGTTTATTTATTTTTGAGAGAGAGAAGGACAAAGTGCAAGCCGAGCAGGGACAGAGAGAAAGAAGGAGACACAATTTGAAGCAGGCTCCAGACTCTGAGCTGTAGGCACAGAGCCTGACGCGGGGCTCAAATTCACAAACCGTGTGATCATGACCTGAGCCAAAGTCGGACGCTTAACCAACTGAGCCACCCAGGCACACCTCAAAAACAGACTCTTAACAATGGAGATCAAACTGATGGTTATCAGAGGGGAGGGCAGTGAGGGATGGGTTAAATAGGTGATGAGGATTAAGGAGTGCACTTGTGATCAGCACCAGGTGTTGTATGGAAGTGTGAACCACTATATCATACACCTGAAACTAATACTACACTGTATGTTAACTATACTGGAAGTTAAATAAAAACTTGGAAAAAAAAACAAATTTAGGAGCTTCGGGGATATAGAATGAAGAGTAGGAGAAACAAGAAAAGTAATGATGGCAGGATATAAATAACACATTCCATGATAGGAGTAGCTTTGCTCGAAGATGAATGAGATACATGGGTACACATTTTTAATCATCAAACGAGAAAAAATGAGTAAGAATATGGTACATTCTTCAAGTAAATTTTAAAAAGCTAGCTATAATAAATGGAGTTGTCATGGCTATGATTTGCTAAGCCATTTCATAACACAACCCTTCTTCCAATCTCCATTCATTATTTTTATTTTTTTCAATTTTATTTTGAGAGAGAGAGAGAGTGCACACGCATGCATATGAACAGGTGAGGGACAGAGAGAGAGAGAGGGAGAGAGAGAATCCCAAGGGGTTTGATTTCATAAATTGTGAGATCATGATCCCAGGCAAAATCAAGGGTCAGAAGCTTAACCAACTGAGCTACCCAGGCACCCACCCATTTATTATTTTTAAATTAAAATTAATGACATCCTATTTATAATTGTAACAACTCTATTGTACCTCTTCAGCAAGTGCTAGGTTGAAAATTATGGAGATCATTGTGAAATATTTCCTTTTTGTTTCTTCTGCTTTTCTTTTAGTCTCTGCTAAACTTTGGAAATGCACAAATAATACACAAACATATTCCCTTTATAAAAGTTGAAACGGTACAGAAACATTTAGAATAAAAAGCAAAAGTCCTCCTCCTCCTTTGCAATTCTATTTTTAACTGGTCAGCTTATACTTCCATATCTTTTATCCCAATATTTTCTGAAAATTAATGGCAGAATCAATGACAGATTGACTTCTTAAAACATATCTCTAGTCAGATGATCCCCTGGCTCCCATGATTCAGCATTCACTCCTGGATTAAATAAATCATTCTAGTTTACGATTTGGGCAGCTGATGTCTCCATTCCCAAAGTGCAGAAATGAACTCTTACCTGTACTCTTTGCTTATGACTAGTTATTTGTATTCTCACAAAACTTCTTACACCTTCCCACAGAATATTGTACCTTTCCACCTTAGTGAAAATCCACATCACTGAACCTCACTTTACTAAAAGCCTGCTTGTTCTTCAAGGTCTAGCATCTCTTTCCTGTAGCTAATTATAATACAAAGCTCTTCAGTGGTTTCTCTCTTGCCCCTCTGAACTTTCACTTAGTAGTTTTCATGTGCTAGTATTTTGTATTCCAATTTTTAAAATAAACAATTTACATTTTTCCCTACATTTTAATCACTTGGCATATCTCTAGCTGTTAATACATATGCATTAAATAATGAACTGCCAAAAATGGATGGAGCTTAATATCTACTGAGAGCTCTGACAAGTCTGGGCATGCCAAGAATGAGCTGGGAGAGACGGGAGAGACAACATTTACATGAAGGCCTCTCAACCTTCAGAGAAAGAAAAGATGCACATGACAGAACTGGTGCTTTGTTCTAGAACTGAGAATCTCAAATGAGAAGGAAAGACAGAGATCATGCCTTAACCCCTAGGCAATACCCATAATGAACATAAAACTTTCTGGGAAGGTCAAGAAATTCCAGGGACAAAGTAGAGTAAGTTTTTAAACTTGAATATGATTCTATTCAATGTCAATGGCATGTTTCCTAAGTCAGTCTTGAGGGATCATGCCCTGAATTTTTTTTTTCCTGTAAAAAAAACTGTAAGAAACTGAGAAAGGAAGTCAATTAAGAGAGACCTGCGACATTAGGAACACTGGATTAAATGCCACCTTTAGAAGGATCTTAACAAAACTACAAAATTGACATGGGGATAGCATCTTGTAATATAGCTGCCAACTGGGTTTTATGAGTTATCTTTCTACATATTCAGAAAACATTAATCTGGAAGTTCAAATTTTCTAATATTTGAATACAAGGCTCAAAGTTTAAATAATGTCCACAAATTTATGCAGTTAGTTAATGGCAGGGGAAAGAGTTTAATAGCCATGCCACCTTCCTAACATCTAATGATTCAGTAAGAGCTACGTAAGAGACCAGGTATAAAAAGGATAAACGTAAGAGAAATGTCAATAGAGCAGCAAAACACTGCCTGGTGTTGATCCCTACCATCAGGAGACCAACATGAGAACAATTTGGGCCACGTAGTAGCAGAAAAGCAATTAGTATCAACGTCTACCATGAGCACCAACGTGGATGTGTACGCCACCTTTTTCTCTGGTCAGAAAAATGAGAGATTTAAACAAGTTGCATTTCAATGATTCCTCTAATAAAGGTTTAAAGCTAGATATTAATCTGGTTATACATCATTTTTTGTATTTTTGTATTTTCTCATAATTCAGGCTGATGGAAAAAAAGCAAGCACTGGACGCAGAATGATAGAACAAGTTAGGATCAGCCCTGGAAGGGGTTAGGGAGAAGATGATAGAGGTTGGAGAAGAATGAAGATTGATTCGACCCATGAGTAAAGACTGTGTTTGGGCTTGGGCGGTACCTGGAGGACTGAGAAACGGAAGAAACACTGATGTGGCAGGGGAAGTTTAAAGGAAATAATCTGGGATATGAAGCAAGGGGTTGAAGGGAACAGTGAGTACTCTCTTGAGGAGGCATGCTTATGAGACTGGCATTAGTTTCTGGCTCCCTGCCCTATGACCTATTCCATTTTCCTTTTGCAACCTCCTCCTTTCCTGTTATACCAATCAGTTAGGAGATGAGCACAGTCCAGTCGAGGGAGGGTGAAGAGGATTATCAGGTTTTCGGTTTTGTCTTCCTCCTTCTCCCATGGAAGAATTGGTAAGTATGGTAGAGTCAAAGGAACATGGCTTTGAAGTCAGATCCAGGTATGAATCTACCTTTTGTCTGTTATCAGCTGTAATTTGGATAGTTACTTCACTCTCAGAGTCTTTGCTTTCTCATTCATAAAATGGAGATGGTAAAACACCTACTTTGGAAGACTGTTTTGAGGATAAGTTGAAGTCCTCATAAACAAACAAACAAACAAACAAGCATCACCAAAGCCAAACATTTGATAGGCACTCAATAGATGAGCTTGGTTAGGATTGTTACTGTTCTGGTTTTCTTTTCAGTTGGTCAATCTGTTCTTCTCTTGCTATCACTCACCTGATAAATTAAACTCTGACTCTACTAGTATTAAGAACCTCAGAAGATTTAAAAAAAAGAGAGAACAAGAACTGAGTTTGAAGTGTTTCAGAGATTTAGTTCTCATGTGCTGTAATGTCTGGAATTAGAAGGTAAGCAAGGTTCAGAGTGATAGCACCAAATGGCAGGGAAAGAGGGTTCTTGTTCCCCACCCACAACCTGAATCTGCCCAATTTGTTGCTGTGAACTAGAGGTAAGTTCTAAATTTTATGGAAAAGGCTTTGCTTCTCCAGCAGCCAACACTCTATATACCTTGAAGTGGACTTCAAGAGGTTCCCACTCTTATGCTCCATAGAAATTCTGGACTTGGCACTGTTGAGAAGTATCAAAAAGAAGACTTTCCATAGCAATGCATCTGGGGGCCATCAAAAATTCTAAGATCATTCAGAAACCTACAAAGATACTTCTGAGCTTCACTGGCCTATGGGACCAGAATCTCCAGAAGCTGTATTTTATACAAATCTTCATTATGTTCTTCTGCAAACTAAGCTTTGAACAATACGGATGTATGTTTAGTGTCCCTCATCTAAGGCACATCTATGTATAAGCTATAGCTATATATAAACTACATGTAAGCTAGGAGATTTATATAAGCTACTAGCTCTGATAGATAGATAGGTAGATAGATACTTGATCTAGTTTAAATATAAAAGGGTCTGGCAGAAACTCCAGGCTGCCTATCCAATAGCCCTTCACCCCTTCTTCTTTAAAGTAACTATATATTGATAGTGTCAGAAATGTTTCTAGTTATAAATTGCATTTTTCAGGCTCCCTCATTGATAGGTGTAGACAATAAAATATAAACAGAAGTATTTCACTGGGGCATCCAGGAAAGCTTTTTAAGGAGAGGGGAGTGGCTCAAAGAGAGGAGTCACCTTCTGCTTTTCTTCCTTTTCAAATGGGGTCCTGGAGGTGAGGGCTCCAGTAGTCAAATTGTGATTATAAGGTAACCTTAACAATGGAAGCCACAGGCTACAGTTGATGGAACAGAGAGAAACAATGTCCTCGGTCCCTGATGATCCCAAAGCTGCCATCTAACCCCTGGACTTTAGTTGTTATTGTGGATCTCTAACAATAATAGCTGAACCTGATTCTAACTGCTACAGAGCTTGTACTTTTATTATGGTATTACTTTTAAAAAAAAAGAGCATAGAAAGTGTTCAAAGTCAAGGTGAATGTCAATGTCCAGAAGTGAGTATCGATTCAGTGCATGAACTCATGCTGGGTGTGTGGGAGCACTGCTGGCCTAGAAATCATTAGGAAGAAGAGCTGCTCGGAAGGCTTGAACACCTGTGGTATATAGGGCACAGGTGGCAATCTGGCAACTGGTAAGCCTGGTCTTTTGAGTCATGGCCAAAACTCAATTTTGGTAATTCATTACCCATACATATGCCCTAATTTCCTAATAGATTTCACTCAGATATGGTAGTTTTCTGTTTAGCTTCCTTATGTTATCACTTACTACATTTGTTAATGGAAAAAAAAAATACTGTTCCAGAAAAATATCCAAAAGCAATTGATTGGTTTGTACTTCAATGCAGGCTTTCAAATAATTAGCTTACTTCAAATAAGTGATGACTCCATGGCATGTAAATATGTCCCATGCACGCTTTCTTCCAGTTCTTTTTACTTAAGGCATCTGACTATGAATACTGTTAAACTCTGAATGAAAACCATGTTTTTTCCTCTCTTATCTTCCCCAGTTTTTTGATTTGTCTCCCCTGTTGGATGCTCAGTTAAAAATTTGAGGAGATTACTATGAAAATGAAAGTACAGACAATAACAAAGTGAAATTTTTGTCTTGTTAAAAATTATGACTAAGCACTAAAATTGTTTTCATCGTGTTTGAATCATTGCAAATAATTTCTATTTTATAAATTTTCAACAGCCTTTGCAATAGGAAAGTATTTATATATTTTTTCTCCACTTTACACTTAGAGTTTAATTTTAAAGCCTTATAAAACAAAAATGTGAAAAGGGAAGTATTTATATTTTAAGTAAGCCAGTCATTCAATAGTGCAATAGAGTAGGGATTAATTTGTAATTTATCTTTTCTTAAACTATCACCTCTCTTTTTCCACAGAAAAGTCAAAAGGAAATTTATTCACATACTTAGAGCAAAATAAAATTTATGGTTAGAAAAGAAGAAAGTTGGCAAAAGATAATAGTGATGTGGTTCTCAGTTTTGTATACCAAGGAAGATCCGAAAGGTCAAGAGTAAGTAGTTCTAAATCAGGACGCTATATTCTCATTCATGGTGTAGAGGATGAAGGTCGGTAACAGAGGAGCATGGACAGATAGCATCAGCAGTGGTAATTTCCTGTGATCAGAAACAGATTTGGAAATTATGCTGCTACATGGGTTTTGTAATAGAAGGAATCATAGCTATTGTATATCGATTAATTGTAAGTGCTTTCATTTAACCCTCAAAGAGCATCAAGATTGTTATTATCCAATTATCTCCATTTCACATATGAGCAATCAGAGTTATGGAAATTGAGTAACTTAATCAAATTTTATCCAAGCTGAAAGAAGTGGAACCATATTTCAAATCCATTCAGTTTATTGCTAAAACCTTGGTTTTGAAGCAACATCCCAGGGAACCATTTTATGGCTAAGAATCATATAAAAAATAAACATTACATGTGATGTTAAATAAAAGAAACACCCCTCAGGGATGTATCCAGAATTATACACCATCCAAACTTGTCGCACTAGCTGTATCTCCATCCTTTATATGGGAATTATCATCCTCTATCATTGATGACACACACCAAGGTGAATTTTTAAGCCATTCAATAAAATCAGTAATAAACCTGTTAAAAAACAAAATGAAACACTAACAAATAAATGATGAAGAATTAATTATCTTACTATAGTTATGTAGCAAAGCCTAAATACAGGGAGTGGACTTATCTCCATGTAAGGGAATGATTTCTCATCAACATTTTTAATATGTAACTTAAGTGAAATATTTTAGGACTGCTGTAAAGATATATTATTATAAGAAGTGATATAATACAGGAATATATATCTGTATACATGCATATAAAATTATATTTGTTTATCTACAATTAAAATCTTTGAGTTTTTTTTAACATTTATTTATTTTTGAGAGACAGAGAGAGACAGATCATGAGCAGGGGAGGGGCAGAGAGAGAAGGACACACAGAATCAGAAGCAGGCTCCAGGCTCTGAGCTGTCAGCACAGAGCCCGACGTGGGGCTCAAACCCACGAACTGTGAGATCATGACCTGAGCCAAAGTCAGACGCTCAACTGACTGAGCCACCCAGGCATCCCAAAATCTTTGAGTTTTTAAATTAACGGGTAATTTATATAAACTTTCAAATATGAACACAATAAATAACAGTAACCAGCCAAATCACTGATGTGCAGATATTCACAATTATCCTAGTTGTCCACAGGCCAATCTCTGCTGTCTACTTTTAATGAGTATCTCTTTTATATTTCCATTTGTGTTGCCTGTTGAATTCATCAGGCATTTTGCATCCCCTTTAGCAGTAATTGATTTTTCTTACATTCTTAAGCTGTACACTAATAAAAGATACATTAAAACTTTGAACATTCCTCTACCTAATGCCAAACTAAGTTGGAACAATGTCACTATGTTAACATCTTTAGGTCTTTGTACACAGACTATTCAACAATAATTTTGGGTACTGAAAAATGTTTCTAAATAATGTACTTAAAACGAAAATCTAGTGTGTAATATAAGTAGATGTTTAAGATTCTGAAAATGGTGAGTATGCATTTTTTTGCCATGCTTTGCACTTCGTGAGTTTATATAGGAAGAATAAAAGTTTTATGTGGTGACTCACACTCAGGCTTTCTTAAAAATATTTCTTGTTCAATATCAAATACATTTTGATAACACACTGTACATTTAAAAGGTCAGTAAGATGATGGAAATTGTACAGAACCAGCTCTATATGTTCTTTTGGTTAGAGCAATGTATGGTGGACCAATCACCATTTTTGATATATCTAGGCCATTTCAAAATTAAAAGGCGTATTCTATCACAGCTCTGCCCTAATGACAATATCACAAACATGAAAATCTATTGTCATCAATGACTTTCAAAAGACATATGTTCATGCACAAGGTCATTTTCTGATTTTTTTATTCTCCAGGGAAAATAGGGTGACAGAGAAGGAACACAGGTCTTGAACTGGAAATACTAATTTGGCTTTTGCTATTTTGAAATGATATAACACAACTGTTTTATACTTATGAGAAGATGGACTGTGAATATAGTAATCTTGGCTGGAGAGTATGTAACATGCATTAAATAAGGATTGTCTAAATTTGGATGAAAGCATAAGACTTACCAACAACATCTGCCATTATCCCTTATTTAAGTCTTGGCTCAAATTTTCATTTCACTGAGGTCTTCCCTAACCACCTGGTCTATTACTACAAACTGCTTTCTCCCAACACTACCCAACACCCGTGCTCTCACATTCCTGATCCTCTTACCTTGCTTTTCCTTTTTTTTTTTTTTACATAAAACTTGTGATTTCATAATATTATGTAATTTACTTTTCATTGTGTTTATTTCTGTATGCCTCTCCATAAAACAGAAATTTCACAGAAATGGAAACATTTTTCTATTTTTTTTTTCACTGAAGGATCCTAAAACACTTAAACACTAAAAGGCACTTGACAGTAACTCATTATATATTTATTAAAAGACTAAGACTATTTTGCACTGAGGAACATTGAACACAAATATTTAATTTTCTCATGTTACAGCAATTCATATCAATCACAGGGCAGGGACAGTTTATAGTCTGTTGCAATATAAAAATAATACAAGCCAGTGTACTTTCATTGAATTCTGAATAATATTACTTTAAAAGATATGGGGCTTTTCCATATTATCATAAAATAGATTAAAAGGCCCTTGGGGTTTACCAGAGTTCATAAAAATTGATCTCTAAAATCTTCTGTAATACATTCATATTGTAAAAATGAAAACAATTGAGAGACTCCAAGGGTTGCAGTTCTATTTTGCTTGAAAAGGAGGTGGCAAGTTAGAGAATACTGGGGAAAGTAGCCAGAGTCCTATAACTATGTGATAAATAACATCACAGCTACTGTATTCCTCCATCCATCCCTATGCTTCATGTTTAAGTATTTTCATTTAATCTAGGACTTGACACTGAGTATTGTGAACCACAATTCTATGAAGAAATTCAGGAGTTGTAACCATTCAAAGCTCATGTCAAAGGTTTGTGTTAGAACCTCTAGCCCTAAAGCTTTAATCGTACAATTCACCAGGTGCTGAATGCTTGCAATAAAAACAAATCACATCACATCTTTGCCCTCAAATATTTCATGATGTTTTTGGGAAGCCTGGCATGTACCTTATTGATTCTGACATAGGTAAGGCCCTAAGATCTTCCCTAAAAGGGAATAATTGAGTTCAGAAGAGTGAGGGATGTTGCCTATGGGCTTCACAGAGTAAGATATTTTATTTGGGTTGCAGTTTAGAGTAGGATTTCATCAAGAAGAAAGGCTGAGGCATAGCATAAATTTTCCGAGGTATGAAATGTGAGGAAAAAGTCAGTTTCGTGTGATGGGAAGCCAGGGCATTTAAGAAAAATATAAGCCCTATGAATGAAAAGAGAGACTGAAGTGAAAAGCTATGGAACTCACAAGTAGCATTTAGATTTTATTCTGGAAGAAATAGTGGGGAATTTCTAAAGAAATGCAACAGGAAAATAAAATCATCTTTGGACCAATTATAGAAAAAAAGTGTTTTTCTGATAATAAGTAGCTTGACACGTGTACAATAACTGCAGGGCTACAGAAGTTAGGTGACTCTTCAGAAATCCCATGCATCTCCCATGGGACTAAGGAGTACTCCAGTACACACAAGGAGTAAAGCCCCACAATCAGTGATTAAAGTGTCCACACCCCTAAGGCAACCAGCTTAAACTTCTCCAATGAAGGCATAAAACAATGTGGTGTGATGAGCCTATGATGCATCAACCTGTTATGGGCTGGGCATTCTTCGTGATGAGTGCACCAAGATATGCTCACCAATCTCAAGAAGTTTCAGAAACTGATGAAAGATGGAACAGTATCTTTAAGTATGGAAGGTAAATAGATGAAACATGGTAAAAAGAAAATTTGAAACCGAGGGAGCAACATAAATGTATGAGAGAGAATTGCTCATTTGGAAAACTGCAAGGAAATTCAGTAGAACTTGGTCATAGAATTCCAACAGTGCAGGGACAAAGAAATAAATGTGTAAGGTAAGGGTAGTTAGGAGTCAGATCATGTTGGGATTGGCCTTGCTTATAGATTAACCATGAATTCATGCTTTCCAGAATTGATTGGTCCCTCAGCAATGCTTGACAAATGTAGAGGTCATAGCTACTTTACTTAATACATATAAAAATATTACTTTTGAATTACTTTTGAAACAGTTATTTCAAACTTTTGCATTTTCTTCCAGCCTCCTTGGGCCTTCCTCCTTCTCAGCATTCTAACCAAAGGGTTTTGTTCTTTTCTTCACAGAAACAAATTGTGATACTATAATTCCCAGTCTGCCCCTACCCATTCATTATCCCTCCTCCCCAGTTCACCTCCACCACAGTGGTCCCTGCTGCTGCTGACACAACCATCACTATTAAATTGTTTAATAATCAAATTTCTTACTCTTCATACTCTTTTCTCAGAGGAAGAGGAATCTCTCCTTTCATCCAACATATGGATACACCTCTACCTTTGCCCTAGAATCAGTCCTATCCTTTCCTAATTACACTTGACATTTCTCTACCAATCATCCTTTGCCTAGTCTGTTACACTCCCTTTTCCTTCTCAAGTGCCTATTACATATATGAGCTTGTTCAAGGATCTTAAGTTTTCAACAGAAAAACCTCCATCGTTTTGCCCGCCTTACCAACCTTTTCTATAAGAAGCCATTTTCACCTGAACTTACTGGGGTTTGGCTTCTACCAACTTCCTTTTCACTGAGCCATCTTTCAGCAAGTTTCAACCGTAACACTCAGGGTCTATATGTGAAAATTTCAAATTAGCATATGTTGCCCCAGAACTCTAAAATATTATTTGAGATACATATTTTGGAAGTCACTTTTTATTCCAAGAAAAGTATAGGCTAACTCCTATCTGGTAAGCCTTGCGATGTCAAACCTTACCCAAAATCAGTCTCAAATTTATCTCTTGATGTTGCACAAGGTTTGCACAAAATGTTTTAACCATGCTCCAAATAATACATAAGACTTTGGCGATTTTATCCTAATTTTTCTGAAACTGTGTCTGGGACTTTTTTGGGGGGGCATTTAGACTATCTTCTGTGTGCCCAGATCTTCATGCTGTCCAAACCTCTGCCTCCTGTTCACAGCCTCTGCAGTCACATGGTAAGCTGCTTAACCTCCCTGAACTTTTTTGATTACCTGTGTGCTCAATCATCTATGTTCATTAATTCTTTCATTCTTCCAATATTTAATGGGTGCCATTTGTTATAAGACGTGCTTTGCCACGGATTATTCTAAATTGAGTAACATAGTTCTGACCCTCTGGGTCTCATGTCAGCTGAGAAAATCAAAGAAACAAATGACAAAAGTAATATATGCAAATGTTTTATGGAACAAAATTGTATTTCTTATAGAAATGCTACAATGACTCTATAAGAAGGTAAGGAAGTAAGAGAAAGCAAGGCTCAAATTCTTTGTTTTTCACCCATCCCAAGATCTGACATAGGCCTGTTAGATGATTAATAAGTACTGCCTACATATAAATAAAATAGGTTTGCCATGTTGACACTTAGGACGTTTTGTCAGAACTTAGGTATATGTAACCAATTATAACAAACCAAGAAAATATTTCAATTGATCTCACCTCTTTTCCTGAAAATTTTAGACAATCACTGGATTTCTGGGCACTGGGGTCGTCCTATACAAGAAGCTGATCACTTCTCAGACCAGCCGCTCTCTCATATGATACCTAGCCACCACGAAGGGCATTTAACCCATATTTAACCAGAAAGCATTTCTTAAAAGAGCCCTTTCAGTATGAGAAGTACAAGCACTAAAAAAAATAAACCTTCTTTAGTAGGTTTGACAAATAAGCTCAACCTTCGACTTCTTTAAATGAAAGAAGAATATATATTTTTAAGTAAAACCCTCTCTATCTGTATACACCAAATTCTTTCCCTGAAATTTCAGGAGACTCTGGGATTGCCAGCAATTGTTCTCTATTTTTAAAATAATTAAAGTACATTACACTGTAGTACATTTCTCTCTAGATTGTAAGTACCCCTCCCAATACAGGATTTTTATTCTCAGGTCAACCTTTTATGGAATGAGAAGCAACTGGAGAATGGATAGCTCTCAAAGGTCAATGGATTGGCTAGGCTGGGACCTCCATGTGACTTAACACAACTTCTAATCCAGTATAACCTATAAAATGTTCCAAATTTGATATGTAAAATATAGAGGGAAGGATTCTTTCTTATGTTGCAGAACAAAATAATTGTAGACTACTTCTCATAAAGATTTTTATGAAAGATTTTGCTAGCCACACAGTATATACACTGAGGCTGAACATGGTCTACTGAGTTTTTATAGTTCAGTTGATTTTTTTAAGTATTGAATTTCTCCTTTGTAAGTAAATGAATATGCAATGATAGACTGTCATTTACATATATGTGTGTATGTATATATATATGTGTGTGTGTGTGTATATATATTGAGAGAGAGAGAGAGAAAGACTGAGAGATTTATTTTAGTTGCTTCAGTCACTCAGAAAAAAGGAATGAGGTTTCATAATCACCTGAAAGTGCAAAAAAATTTTACTGATAGAATATCACTATTGATCTAGAATATTTTGTACTCTAACAGAATAAATCTATTGTTTCTAAAAATGATATTTTAATGTATCCATGGTCATGATTTCTGCTATTAATGCAGCATTTTTATATATTCCTTTTATATAAAAGGAAGTTTATATACTAAAATATATATGCTTTCTAAAGACTCATAAAAATTTACAATTATAACTTCCAATATTTTGTTTCCTTTTAGTATTTTCTTTCCCTTTTTTTAAGTGTATTATATTTATTTCAAGGTGGGGGGGGACAGGAGGAAAGAGAGGGAGAGAGAAACCCAAGCAGGCTCTTGTGTTGTCAGCGTGGAGCCTGATGCTGGGCTCAAATTCATAAACCGTGAGATCATGACCTGAGTCAAAATCAAGAGTCAGAAGCTTAACTGACTGAATGACCCAGGTGCCCTTAGTATTTTCCCTTCACAACCTACTCTGTTGATAATTTTTCTAGAGCTACACACACACAAATGCTAGCACATACCCAGGCAAAAACAAAACACTTGATTGGTCGATTTTGAAACATTAGATATTTGGCAATTACATTATCTATTTTGTAGTACACATATTATATAAAATAATATAGTTTTAATAAACATCTACTATTGAAATATTGGGAAAATTATGCCATGGATATTAATATATAAACAGTGATACAGATGACATTTCATAGAAATGATAATTTCACTCAAAATTTGGGCAATTTTGGGGACAGCAGCGTGACTCAGTTGGTTAAGCATCAAACTCTTGATTTCAGCTTAGGTCATGACCTCACTCTTTGTGAGTTCAAACCCCGCATTGGTCTCTGGGCTGAAAGAGCAGAGCATACTTGGGTTTCTTTCTCCCCCTCTCTCCCTGCCCATCTCCTGTTCACTCTCTCTCTCTCTCTCTCTAAATAAACATTAAAAAATTATAAAATTTGGGCAATTTTGAAGAATGGAAATTTTCTTTTTTTATAATTAATGTGTTCTAGCTAAGGCATGCTACTTCACGCTGTGGCCATACTACAGATTTTAAAACAAGTAGAAAGTTATGCCATTTTCTGATAGATTTTAATAGTGCAAAGAATCATTGATTCAGGTAAAAACTTACTGATTAATTCACTTAAAATTTCAAAGATTTTGTAAATCAAGTTTAAATTAAAGAAATGTGTTTGTTAAAAAGAAAGTATTTACAAAGATTCTTATGTACCAATCCTAGACACAAACAATTATCACAGTATATAAAATAGTAAGTAATATGTAGGGGTGCCCAGGTGGCTCAGTTGGTTAAGCGTCTGATTTTGGCTCAGGTCATGAGTCTCATGGTTCATGATTTCGAATCTTGCATCTCCTGTCAGCACAGAGCCCACTTCAGATCCTCTGTCCCCCTCTCTCTCTGCCTGTGCCCCGCTTGCACACTCACACACACACTCCCTCTCTTGCTCTTTCTCTCTCAAAAATAAATAAACATTAAAAATTTAAAAAATTGTAAATAATATGTAGTATGTAGACATACAGGTGAAGGATTTTTGGATTAGGTGAATGAATATTAGATTTGGTAAAGTATTGACTTGTCATTTCACATTGTAGCTTCAATAACCTATAATTCTTGTTTAAAACTGGATTGCATTTATGCAATGATTTGTCTGATCTTAGCACATAATTTAACCATTATTAGTCACCATGGTGATACAGGCTAAAAGTTTGGATAATCATAAATAAATCCTAAAAATAGCTTGGCCATATTACCTTAAATTCAAACTGTTAGTAGATGAAAATGACGAGAAAAAGTAATACATGTTCTGTTAACTCACTGTTTTGCTTAGTAATTCTCAGTAGGGAGTGGCATGATTTTCTCCTCAATCTATTAAAATTCCTAATGACACTTTTTATAGAATCTAAGAAAATCCACATGTATAAATGTGCAATTCCTTTTTTGATGAATTTCCCCCTTTTTACCATACTCTCTATCCTAATAGTTACTGTAACATAAAATCAAATGCTAGCAGAAAGAATAAAATATCATAAATTGATGATGAGTAACATTACACAAGGTTTAATATGCAAGCTCAAACTTGATTAGATGGCAGTTACAAATGACTAAGTAGGCAGCAGAGCAAAATGATGGTTGATTATGGTCTTCCCAATGGCAATTTCTACTTTTACAGAGTAAAATACTAAATAATCCTGATTATACTATATTATAATTATAACTAATTACTTTAGCAGTATGAAGCCAGATGGAGTCAAGTTGCACTGGTCGTGTGTGTGTGTGTGTGTGTGTGTGTGTGTGTGTGTGTTGTGCATGGATGTGAAGGGGTAACAATTCTCCAAGGAGTAGTTCTTATATTTCCTAATAATTTAAATGCTCTTATTTTCTTTCTGCACCCACTATATTGTTTAGCATATGCACTGAAAAGTATGCATCTTCATCTGGAAATCACAGATCTAGAAAGAAGAACTAATTCCTTGTCTACTTTTAAGCTCATATATGCAAAAATCCTGGAGATGATCTTTTGTTCCATTCTTTCTTTTCCAATTTATATCCAAGCCAAGTGAGGGTTCTAACTTTAAAATATATCCAGAGTCTATCCTCTTTCACCACCTCTTCCACTAATATCCTGGCCCTAACCATTCTCATCTATTACCTGTGTCAGTACAATAATCCAGGCATCTGCCCACATTTACACCATTATCAGTACAGCAGCCAGATCACTAAAGCCTAAGTCATGTCACACCATTCATCAGAAATATTTTTGCATTTTTATTAACCATTAATGAAGTAGCAGAGAGTAAAATAAGAAATCAGTCCCATTTACAATTGCACAAAAACCAATAAGATACCAGAAATAAACCTAACCACAGAGGTGAAAGCCTGTATTCTGAAATTATAAAACACTGATGAAAGAAATTAAAAATGACACAAAGAAATGGAAAAACATTCCATGCTCATAAATTAGAAGAACAAATACTGTTAAAATGTCTATACTATACAAAGAAATCTATATAACATATTTAATGCAGTCCTTATCATAATATCAATAGCATTTTTCACAGAGCTAGAACAAACAATCTTAAAATGTGTATGGTACCACAAAAGATCTCAAATAGCCAAAGCAACTTTGAAAAAGAAAAGCAAAGCTGGAGGTATCTCAATTCTGGACTTCAAGTTATATTACAAAGCTATAGTGATCAAAACAGTATGGTACTGGCACAAAAACAGACACATGGATGAACAGAACAAATAGAAAACTGAGAAATGAACCTATAACTATATGGCCAATTAATATTTGACAATCAGGAAAAAATATCCAATGGAAAAAAAAACTGGACAGCAATATGCAAAAGAATGAAACTGGACCACATTCTTATACCAAACAAAAAATAAATTCAAAATGGATAAAAGACCTAAGTGTGAGACTTGAAACCATAAAAATCCTAGAGGAGAACGTGGGTAATAACCTTTTTGACATGGGCTGTAGCAATTTCTGACTAGAGATGTCTCCGGAGGCAAGGGAAACAAAAGCAAAAATAAACTATTTGGACTACATCAAAATAAAAAGCTTCTGCACAGTGAAGGAAACAATCACCAAAACAAAAAGGCAAATTTCAGAATGGAAGAAGATATTTGCAAATGACATATTCAAAGCGTTAGTATCCAAAATCTATAAATAACTTATTTAACTCAACACCCAAAACAAAAATAATCTAGTGAAGAAATGGGCAGAAGACACAAATAGACATTTTCCAAAGAAGATATCCAGATGGCAAACAGCCACATGAAAAGATGTTCAACATCACTCATCATTAGAGAAATACAAATCAAAACTACAATGAGATACCATTGCACACTGTCAGAATGGCTAACATTAACAATATAGGAAACAACAGATGTTGGTGAGAATGCAGAGAAAGGGGAACCCTCTTAAACTGCTGGTGGGAATGCAAGCTGGTACAGCCACTTTGGAAAACAGTATGGAGTTTCCTCAAAAAGTTAAAAAGAGAACTACCCTATGATTCAACATTGCACTACTAGGTATTTACCCAAAGAACACAAAAATACTAATTCAATGGGATACATACAGCCCAATGTTTATAGCAGCATTATCAATAATAGCCAAATTATGGAAACATTCCAGGCATCCACCTACCGATGAATGGATAAAGAAGATGTAGTATATACATACAATGGATTATTATTCAGCCATAAAAAAGAATGAAATCTTGCCAATTCCAAGAGCATGTATAGAATAGAGAGTATTATGCTAAGCAAAATAAGTCAGTTGGAAAAAGACAAATACCATATGACTCACTCATATATGAAACTTAAGAAACAAAACAAAATGAGCAAAGGGGAGAAAAAGAGAGAGAAAAGGAGGCAAACCAAGAAACAGACTCTTAAGTACAGAGAACAAACTGATAGTTACCAGAGGGGAGGTGGGTGGGGAATGGGTTAAATAGGTGATGGGGATTAAAGAGTACACGTGTTGTGATGAGCACAGGTGGTGTATGGAAGTGTTGAATCATTATATTGTACACCTGAAACAAATATTACACTGTATGTTAACTAACTGGAATTTAAATAAAAATTTACAAAATAAATAAAACCTTTAAATGATTTCCCAAAGCAAGTTAGAAGACAGTCTTTATAATGATTTACGAGGCACTAGAGCTTTACTGCCCACATGTGGCTGCTCAACACTTGAAATTATGGCTAGGACCAAATTGAAACATGCTGTATATATAAATTACACGCTGAATTTCAAATCTCTCTCTCTTTCTCTCTCTCTCTCAACCATACAAAACTATTACCTCAGTTTTATTTTCTCTGTAGAGCTTCTCTCTACCTAAAATTATTGTTTGATATTGTTAAATTGTATATTCCATTATTCTGCAACTAAATATAGGGTCGATTCTAGTTTATCATAGCACATGATAAGCACTCGTTACATATTTATTAAATGAACATATTAGTTAAATATCAAATATATTGCAATAATCATTGTTATTCAAAGGAAAATTAGTATCCTAACTGAAAATGGAATTAGACTCTTTTGAAAGAGCAAATGAATATTGTGAATTTTAACAACTATGTCTTTGCTTAATTTTTTAAGTTATTCTGAATTTTAAAACAAATGGATAAATAAGAAGTAACTACTACAGAAAATACTTATAATAAATAGTGAAAAACAATAGTTAGAACAGTTGAATGTTAATATGTTATAATATAACACATATTACATTTACTATATATAATAAATCTGTTATATAATATAGATTACTAAAAGCTTCTTATAAATCAAATGTAATCATTATATGCATCAATTATAATTAAAGAATACAATAATCGCGACTCAGGTAAACCTCATTGGCTACAATACTGCCACCACGCAAAGCTGTATAATTAAACAATAAAACTTATTATATAAAGGGATATTTTTAGTGAGGTTTATATAAGATAAAGATTTTTATATATACATTTTCATGCTTTGCTTTTACTGATAATCAGTTTCTAAATGCAGAGTTAATAACTGCTTTTATAATAGCATTTTTGAAACTAATTTTATCATTAACAAAACTATTTGTTTTATTTATTTATTTTGAGGAGAGATAGAGAGAGAGCCAGAGTGTGAGCGAGGGAGGGGCAGAAAGAGAGGGAGACACAGAATCTGAAGCAGGTTCCAGGCTCTGAGCTGTCAGTCCAGAACCCAAGAGGGGCTAGAACTCAAAAACTGTGAGATCATGACCTGAGCTCAAGTCAGATGCTTACCCGACTGAGTCACCCAGGCTCTCCTACAAACCTATTTTTACCTGAAATTAAAAGCAGCTAAAAATGCATAATTTCATTCAAAATAATCTCACTTTGGGAGCCAAATAATAAAATAGAGAGAGATGTATAATGAAAGTGAACACACAGTAGAAAAAAATAAATGTTTTGTAAGGTCCTTACAATTATTTTTAAGAACAGCTCATTATTTCAATCCTTCCATTCTCCTCAATCAAAATATGCTAAAAATCACATCAATAAAAATAATATTAAGAAAGCCTTGGAACTGGGGTGCCTGGGTGGCTCAGTCGGTTAAGCGTCTGACTGGCTCAGGTCATGATCTCATGGTTTGTGGTTGGACCCTCAAGTTGGGCTCTGTGCTGACAGCTCAGAGCCTGGAGCCTGTTTCAGATTCTGTGTCTCCTTCTCTCTCTCTGTTCCTTCCCACTCACCCACTCATGCTCTCTCTCTCTCTCTCACTCTCTCAAAAATAAATAAACATTAAAAAAAAGAATGCCTTGGAACATATGTGAGGTAAACAGGCATCCAAAAAGATACTGTTTACTATAACTGAAGTAGAAAAAAATATTGTGTTAATTTTCCAAAACGATTTAGAGATTTTTTTCCTTAAATTTTGAAGTATCTAGTGTCATCTAGGGGTTCTTGGATACCTTTTGGAAGGTTATATTACTACAAACAATCTAACAATACTCTTTATCTTTTTAGTAATTCAAATTATTATACTTAATCAAATACTTTGAACCATCACTGCTGATGATTATTCTAAAAGAGAAATAATTATGCATTCATTTTCTCAAGAATATTACTTACGAGCAAACAAGATTTGTACACATTGCTTTGAGATTTTAATAATTATATGAATGTCAAGCAATGAAATAACCAGGGATTAAATTGAAAGGGCAAATTTCAGGGTCTCCTAAATCATTTTATCTTTCACAAGGACACATAGTGTAGGATCTTGAATTTTATTTTTACAGCTCATGAAGAAATATATAAATATTCCCAGGACATGAATAGTAATAATTGCTTACAGATTTAAAGTATATATGGGGTGCCTGGGTGGTTCAGTCGGTTAAGCGTCCAACTTTGGCTCAGGTCATGATCTCACAGTTTGTGGGTTCGAGCCCCGCGTCGGCCTCTGTGCAGAAAGCTCAGAGCCTGGAGCCTGCTTCAGATTCTGTGTCTCCCTCTCTCTCTGCCCCTCCCCCACTCATGCTCTGTTTCTCTCTGTATCAATAATAAATAAACATTAAAAAAATAAAAAAAATAAAAAAAGTATATTAGCTCCAAGCATATCTTTGTCTGTACGTTAATAGTGTATTTCCATATAAAAAGTATTTTAAATATCTTAAATTCCTGCTGAATGAGTAATATTATATTAGTAATAATAGCTGATAAAACATGACTTAAACGTGTAAACAGTTCAAAAGTGTATATCTTTTAAAAGGTAACTGTGAAGCCACTTCCTTGAGTTAAGTGCTGTCATTAAGTTTCTTATATTTCTAGAATCCTTTATGTAAATACTATGTGCACAGCATTTGCACACACACATACACAATCTTTTTTAAATAAACATAAAGAAGAATACATATACATGCTTTATTTACCATGTGTTCCTCAATTATTATATCTTGGAAGGTTTTCTTTATTAACACATAGAAAATTGCTGCAATAGAGTCTTAACAGTTCAATAGTATTTTAATATAAGGATGTCCTAACATTCATTTAGCCAATACTCTGAAGATGAACACTACTTTTAGGGTTAAAATAATTTAGGATCATAAAAGGCATTTTAAAAATATAAATATGATCAAAGAATTTAAAAAAATCAAATTGTACATATATTTCCATCTTCAAAAATCTACTCACTGTTAACATGCTAATTTATAATTTTACTAGATTTTTACAGTATAGGGACAGTTAGCATGAACTTCTGAGATTATTCAGGTCTTATTAAAATCAGTTCATTTTCATTTATTTTGTTTAACCCAATAATGTATTCCTTGAGAGATCATATCATATTTATTATTTTATCTCCAGGCTTTAGGGAAAAAATGTTCAAAAATAATTTTAAAATACTTTTATTTAAAATAGCTAAGAGCTAATTTAATGCTAGATTCTGGTTATGCTATTTTTCTAGGAAGATATTAAAATATTTAAAAAGTTTTCTGAAATGCAAAATTTCATATTTTTACCATAGATTTACTAGAATGTGCTTACTTTCCCTTTAAATCAGTCCCTAATTTCATTTGTTTTGGAACTGCCCTCTCCCCCAGGTTGTAAATTTCAGGATGGAAATAATGTTTTATTAACCTCTTCTCTTTCCCATACTGTTTGACCCAAAGGTGAAAATGTAGTTAGTTCAGACATATGTAAAACTACAATATATTGTTTGCATTATATTATAAATAATGTCAAGCTCAGGACTACTGTACCAAAGGTACAATATCATTTGGTGTTTACCAGTTGCAGTTGAAACATGTTTGAATAACCTCTTTAAGATTCAGAAGGATATGGCCTCATGGATCATAACCCAAGTGTAGAGAAGGGATTCTAATATATACTATACTTTCATTCAATACGTATCCTGAAAAATGACAAAACTAGTACTTCCAGCATATAGATGAACTGTGGTTGATTCTGAACTGACATTAACGTGTAAGTGAAGATAGCTAAGAAGGGGAAAAAAGGGTAAAGGATATATATGAAAAGAAGTACTAAAAGAGAATCAGAATGGCCAACAAACACATGAAAAAGGTTCGATAACACTAATAATCAAGAATGAATGCAATTTCAAAGAGTAATGGGATCTACCATTTTTTAATGATTAAGATAACGTTGGGCCAAATGATTTTGACTCTATCCCTTACTAGCTATGTACAGGTTATTCAGTATTTCTTTGCCTTCATTTTTCCACTTTTATTTTTTTAATGTTTATTTATTTATTTTTGAGAGAAAGAGAGGGAGAAAGCAGGGGAGGAGCAGAGAGAGGGAGACAGAGAATCCCCAACAGGCTCCATGCTGTCAGCAGAGAGCCCCACGCAGGGCTTGATCTCACGAAGGGTGAGAACATGACCTGAGCCAAGATCAAGAGTTGGATGCTTAACCAACTGAGCCACCCATGTACCCCCATTTTCCCACTTTTAAACTCAGAATCATAATACTATCCACCTAACAAAATTGCTATGTAAATTAAATATCTAAAAGAAAGTCTGAGTACAGTAATAGGTTAACAAAAAATAATAATAATAAACATTTAATAAATAACAGAATGTTGGGTCAAGAGAAATTTCTATGTACCTGCATGTGAAAAAAGTTGGAAATACTGAAATAGAAATTGTCAAAATATGTATAATTATTCATATTTCAGTAATCTTTATACCTATACAAAATTAGAAACAATGCAAATTGTTGGTATATACATATGATAGAATACAACACAATAGTTAAAATGAATAAACAAGTAAATAAATCAAAAGAATCAAACTTTTATCTCTCCCTTTCTATATGAAACATTGTAGGTTAACAAAATACTTGATGAAATGTTAAGTATTCAGTGAATAAATGAAGAAAGAGTATGTTAATTAGAATTTCATTGTTTTGTGACCTTTAATGAAATAATGGATTTAGGCAGTGGCTGCTAACAACACAGAGAGGGATGTTATGTTCCTTCTGATATAAGCACACACCACCACCACCTGTGATATAGTCTTGCCAAAAAAAAAGAAAGAAAGAAAGAAATCAAATGTGAACCTTACTACCAAGTTAAAGGAAATAAAAAGAAGATAACATTTTGCAATTAGCAATCTCCAGACCTTGGGAAAATTGAAGGCAAATTAATAGGTTTCTCCAACAAATAAACACCAAAGGAAGGAGAGAGACTGATAGAAATTGATTTTAGATCTACATTCAGACTAAATGATATTTGGGAAATATCTTTATTTGGATTCTGTTTAGAAAAAAAAGTTTTAAATGAAAAAGAAAGGAAAACAATGTGGGAAATGTGAGCACTGATTAATGAAAATAAAGATATAGGGTGGGGCTGGGGGGCACCTGGTTGGCTCGGTCAGTGTAGCGGGTGACTGTTGATTTCAGGGTTATAAGTTCCAGCCCCAGGCTGGGTGTAGAGATTACTTAAAAAAATAAAGAAATAGTTTTTTAAGGCACAATAATATTTTATTTTTTAACATCTTCATTTTTAACCATTTAATAAGCCAAAATGGTATTCTACCTGGGATCTTTTCATAATCATATGTGGAATGAAGTTTGTATACAGTTAAAACAAACTGTCTAAATCTTGAAAGTTGCTGGAACTATGGGAGGGTAAATTAAAACTATACCACTTATTTTTTAACACATTTAGAATTTTCATAATTTTAATATATATTAGTTCATATATAAAATAAAACACATAATATTTTACCACTTTCAAATGCCAGTTTGATTTTTCATCAATATATAATATGATTATTATTGAGCACCTATTAGAAAAAATGAAAGTTGGCTAATCAGGCTTGCATTAACATGTCACTCATTATCCTTATCTAATAAAGGTGTTATGTCTTTGTAAGTTCAAACCTAAATAATTCTGAGTACAATCTTGCTCATCTTCTCTTTGCTCAAGAAACAAGAGTAGTATAGTTATATATACCAGAATGAAATAAAATTGGCATTTCTTCATTGTATTAGATAAATAATAATTGTAATTCACAATAAAAATAATAAAGTTACTTACAGATTACATTTATTTACCTACGAAAATACAGTTCAGACTGAGTCAAATCACCATTTTCCATGTGAAAACCATAAAAAAATTTTTTTGGAAAAAATATTATTTTATTGCTTTTAAGACATCTTACATGTTTTACTTCTAGGAATCAATCTATAAAAAACTACATTTTCACGTCTGTCAACCTATAAACAACTACATTTTCATATCTGTCAACTACATGAGTGATACCAGTTACCAGCTGACTGACACTAATAGTCATTTGGGAAACAAAATCTATCTCCAATTAGATTGTCAGTTTAAAACTTCTAGAAAAAATAATGAAATATATTGAAATTAATATTATAATTAATATTAATAATGAATTAATATTAATAATTGATATTAATAATGACCATATTTTTATATGTTTGTACCTCTGTTTTCTAGGTTTATTTCATTCCAACTAAATAAGGAGAAAAAATTCAGACAACACAAATATAAGCTGTGTTTTATCAATAAAAAAGAAAATTACAACTCAAATATATCTTGTTAAATTGCTTTTTGTTTTATTTTTATCTCCATCTTTATTCATGAGTGGAAAAGCATTAAAACCTTTCCCTGAGAACAAACTGTTTGCTTAAAAGTACAGCTCTCTGCAGTGATCATGTTTTTCTTACTAAATTAATTGTCATCCTTCTTTTCCATTCATTTAATATTAATCCCGATTATTATATCATAAAAGCCCAGAGAATAGAAAATTCGTATTAACTCAAAGGAAATGTCTCCAAATATTCAGAAGAGACAATGTTACACATCTAGTAGCTACAAAACTACAAACTAATGGTAACATTTTTTAATAAAAAGAAATATTCTCACTGTCACCATCAACAATAAAGAGATACACTGTTAATAATAAGAGTCAGGAAGTAATTAGTTGTGAGGCTAGGGATAAAAGAAAAAAAATTATTTGTAGAGGGAATGTTTTATAGGAATTCAATTAGAACAGAAGTTGTACCATGAAGTGTTTTCTTTTTTTGATACAGCATAGACATTAGCATGTTTTACATCATTAAAAAAAAACTAAGTAGAAAATATAGATTTCACATTAACATGGACCACACTCAAGTGAACAATTGTGCAGCTTATGTGATGCTCCATAGTTTCTGCCCTTTTCCTTCCCTTTCCAACTTGCCTATTTATTGGAGAGGAACACGGCCAAGTTCAATTCATCACCGCTACACACAGCTTCCCTGCGATGCTGCCACTGGCACCCACTCCCTCCATCTGGCCTTAGTCTGAGCATGGTTTCCTCTACAACTGTTGCCAGTCTGTTGCCATAGCAGCAGCTAAGAGGGCTATGGAGGGATGGGAAAGGAAGGAAAGCACGCTCCATATCCATGCCCCTTATGGAGATTTTGAAATGGTTCCAAAGTCCCACTGAAAATGTGACAGAAAAAAAAAAAACAGCCTTACAAAAGATATCCACAATAAACACCTTTTTTTTCTTTTGCCAAAGGAAATAAATAAACACGTATTAGGGAAAAACAGTTCAACCCTGCAAACTGAGAATTAAGCCAATGTGCTCACATGGTTGGAAAGGAAAGGAACTCGTGGATTATATGATGAAGGAGGGTGTTTAGGCCTTTATTAATGGAAGGGTAGAAAAACAAGCACTTTTCCAAAAGCAAAAGTGTTATAGCTCGATGTTGGAATTCTTTTTTAAACTAAAAACGATGCACTGACTCCTTAAATTCTACATCGATATTTGAATAAATATAAACGTAAGCATTTTCTAGCTACTATATTATAATTCCATGTTAAAAGTCATCATTACTAGTATTTAATTCCTGATTTTTATACGATATATGTACATCTTCATATATTTCCAGAAGAATAAATCTTACCAGAACTTCACTAAAACTTATTTTAATTTTATATATTAGATTTTGAGTATAATCACAGGGATATATAAACTTGTATGCAGAAAAACAACATAACATAAACCAAGCACTAAAAATTAAAGGGAAGATAGAAATCAACAAATTCTAACCTTAGCTTTTAAAAAGCTTATTGTGAAAGCATTTGGCAAATGGACTATTACTGACTCTTAAGGTTCATGTGATAATTACTGAGTTGGAAATATGTCTTAAAGGCTCATCATGTCTTTTCCCTATGTCCAAGTAGGAATACAGGAAAATCTCAAAGGCTGCTATGTACTACTTCTGAAAGCCACAGAAAGTCAGACGGTGCCATCCGTCTTACAATCCAAGTTATTCTCCATATTCATAGTTTTCATCTTTTATAATTTAAATAACAGAAGATCGCCAGCCAACTTTCCCTCAAATATTCAGCATTGCCTCTGTTTCTGGAATCAATCACTGTGCATTGTCTTTTCTGGGAAAAATTAGGAAAAGAGGAAGATAAGGGGCATGTTGCACTAATAATCACAGCACGGAAATGCTGGAAAACACAGGGTGGCCTCAATGACATTTTCAAGCTTGTTTAAGAAGGGGCAGTCTTTCTTATACAAAATATCTATGACTTAGTATTTGTCATTAATGTAACTTTACTAATAAAGAAAGGGTGGTTTTAAGAGATGATAGGTAAATGTGAGATATTCAGACGATAGGAATGAGCTGTACTACAGCAATAATTCGAGAAACTAACAGATAAAACCAGAAAGCCCATCCTCAAGGCCAAAGATTTTCCCTCCAGACTGAAGCCTTTCCAAAGCCAATACAGCTATGCTGGTGAACAAATGGTTTCTATTATTATCTCGTTTGCTACAACTTTATCTGAGTTCAGTGAGCTTTTTAAAAATGCCACCATTATATTTTAAAACTCCTGCACATATTTGCTCCTAAGTGTCCACCCTGCCCAAAGCGCCTAGATTAAGAAAAAAAAGAGATTTTCCTTACCTTTAAGGTCTTAAAACATGATGAACATACAACATGCTTCCTCTATGAGCCTTATAAATTGTTACTATTAGTGCTAGTATTTAACATGTCTTCAGCCTTGTGTCACCTCCTGCTAAATTGATGTTTTACAACTTTAACTATGTAGAAACCTCTACTCAAACAAGAAAAGTAAGATTATCACACAATAAATGTAATATCCTAGAGGTGAAAGAAACCCAAGAAATTGGGCTGTTCAGGGAAGTGAGACACATTTAGTCTATTTGGATAGCGTACATCACATGTATATTAAACTTAAAAATTCAACTATACGTGGTCATAGTCTGAGGAAGAGCAATAGATAAAGAACAACATGAAATGGAAGGAAGAAGGCAGGAAGGCAGGAAGGCAGGAAGGAAGGAAGGGAGGGAGGGAAGGACAGAGGGAGGGAGGAAGGCAGGAAGAGAGGGAAGGAAGAAGAGAGGGTGGTAAGAGATGGAGGCAGGGAGGGAGAAAAGGAGGGAGGAAGGAATAAAGAGAGAAAGCATTTGTCATTGTTGCACTTCAGGCCTATATGCTGCAGTGTGAGCTTGAACTGCATTCACAAATGTTCAGGCTCTCCCTTCTCAGTTTATACGTGTCCCTTACAGTAAGAACATCTCAGCGGGCAAAGTGTGTTCTATTTAAAGATAGGACTTCTTCCTCTAATATGGCCCCCAAATGCATTTGTGCTCAACTAAAATAAAGTGATATATTGGAATTCAAGCATGAAACTGGCTGTGTTAAAGCTATTGATAGATATTATCTATGCTGCTGTTAGGAAGGATTTTCATGTTTGTTCACTATAATAAGACATAATTTGGAATCTAAAAAAAGATAATCCATGGAACTCATCCTGTTCTTGGACAGTAATTATTCAGACCTCAACATGGCCTGGTTCAAACACCCTCCAGGCCATACAGAATTTTGATTCTAGAATCATGATGCAAACTTCTGATCATTACGTGAACTTCCCTGTCACCCTGATAAGGAAAAGGGACTTCCCTAGATACTATAGTAGATACAAATATTCTTCGAAAGAGAAGGTCACACATTTTTGTAAGTTAATAAAGTTGAATTATACCAATATCTTGCATCTGCCAGAATCTTGGTAGGTGATAACAACGCTTGAATGAAAATACACAACCCATTTTGGGGAACTGTGATCTACTAGATAAATGATAGGACTCAATATTGAGTTCGAAGTTTCATAGCACATGCTTCAGAAGCACAGATGAAGGAGTGACTAAAACTGCCTACTAAGACTTCCTGCCTAGTTGAGGAAGATTTCCCTGAAGAGACAACGCTTCATCTGAGTCTTAACAGACTTAAGAGAATTAAGAGAATTCATAACAGAATTAAGAGATTTCATGGAGACTATAGAAATTGAAGGGCATCTCAAGCATGTATACAAACATAAGAACTGAACTGTGTGTTCAGGAAATTTCCTATTATATGACTAGAATACAATCTCAAAGGGCGGGGATGCTTTTTAATTTTTTGTTTTTAAATTTCCTCTTAGCTCCCAAGGGTATTTAATACATCTTTAATTAGATGTAAGGAGCTGAAACACATAATCTGAAGTGGGAGGCTGTGGGCAACAGATCAAGATGTATTCAAAATTCAAATCATAAAAAATCTGTTATACCAAATATAATTCACATTAGGTTTGAATGTCAGTGACAGGAAAACTCCAAATAACAAAGGATTAAAAGAGAACAGTTTAAGGGCACCTGAGTGGCTCAGTCAGGTAAGCATCCAACTCTTGATTTCAACTCAGGTCATGATCTCATGACTCATGAGTTTAAGCCCTGCGTTGGGCTCTGTGTTGACACATGGAGCCTGCTTGTGATTCTCTCTCTTCCTCTCTCTCTGTCTCACTCCTCAAAATAAACAAACTAACTTTAAAAAATTAACATTTTATGTCCCTCTCTTTTAAATGCTAGCATCAGACCTCGTATGATGAGTACATGAACAACAGGGACACGATTCTTTCTACCATGTTGTTGTACTTAACATGGCAGGTCTATCTCCCACCATTATAACCACATTCCAGCCAGACAAAAATAAGAAGGGGCAGAAGAAGGATACACTTTCTTTTAAAGACAAGATTACTTAAAGATATCACTTTCATCACATCTTCAATAACTGTCACAAGGCCAAATCTAAATGCAAAAGGTCTTAGAAATGGAAGATTTACTACTGATGGCCAGATCCAGTTAGTACTTAAGGGTCCTATTAAAGGAACATAATGGAAAATAAATACTGGGGGACAATTAATCTCTTTAACCCAGTTTAATGCAGTCTGGATTTATCATATGGGTAATATACTTTAAGAAGTTACTTAATTTTATGAGAAGCTTTTGAGTTTACTTTACAAATGTTAACAGTACTTCCAAAGCCTTGATCTTGGTTTCTAATGCCATTTTCCATGAGCTCCCAATGGCCAAAGCTGGGACAATTTAAGCAACAAAATAAATAATATAGTATTGGATTATAATCCAAAGTATAAAATAAATATCCATGAGTCCTTAATAATATAAATGAATGATTGAATCAATAAATGAATGCCAGAGAAGATAAAAATCTCCTTTGCAGAAGAATTCCAAGTAATTTTTGTTGATACACTCCCTCAAAGAAGAAAGAGCATAACTTCCCACTCTTTAAGTGTATGCTGCACAGAGTGACTTCCTTTTAAAGAGTTCAGTATGGAAAAAGATAAAAGAAGAAACACTCCAAAAATCTCCAAACACTACTTAGTCAAGTAATCAAGGTAAATATCATGGGAGATAAGTCATATTCAAGCATCTACCCTTGATGTGAATGTACTAGCAGAGAATGGTACTGTATCTCTATGGTCATCTTTATAAAAATTCATAGCTCTTGTCTAACCATGAGAAAAATACCAGATAAACTCTAACTGAAAAACTGTTGTCCTCAAAACAGTCACTAAAAAAGAGGAAATTCTAAGAAAATGTCACAGTCCAAAGGAGCCTCAGGAGACACGAGGACTTAATACAGTGTGGATTTTGGATGGGATCCTGGAACAGAATAACAACATTAAATAATGAAACTAAGCAAATCTGAATAATGGCATGGACTTCAGTTAATAATGTAGTAATATTGGTTCATTAGTTTGACAAATATACTATAGCATATAAAATGTTATTAAGTAGGGAGACTGGGCATGGGATAAACGGAAACCCTCTGTATTATCTTTGGAACATTTTTGTAAATATAAAACTATAAAATTAAGTTTAGTTAAAAAGTTATAATATTGAGTTTAACAAGTTATCAAAAAAGATGCCAAATTTAGTTTACGGCCTGTAAAGTTAAGGATAAGATACTCCATTCTTACACATCCTTAAAGCCGGTAAGTGTGAGCAATTAGCTGGCTTTCCTAGATGGATGCCCTATTTCTTCACTCTCTATTTACAAAACCCTATTCTATCTTTTGCACTGGCATTTTGCACAGACAAACACATTTCATCATATATCATTTGTTTTATATATTCCACTGGTCAAAGCCTTTTCTTCCCTAATAAAGTGTTCTTTGCTAGGGTCTCTTTAATGTTTTCTGAAGATTCAATGACTACATATTCTGGAATATGATACAGTTGATGCAGTCTAAAGTTCTAGAAAAATGTCAAACAGCACATGTGTTAGATATAACACATATTTTCCAAGTTTACACTTAAAGATCTAATTTCAGACTAAAATATTAGAAAGCTAGCTCCATATGGCTAGTTTCCAGACCCAACTAGATATTACTGTATTAGTGTTATACAATGAGATCATTTTATTGATATTTATCTAGACAATAATTTAGTTAAAATGTAGAGGTGTACAATCTAGTTTTTTTCTGTAAGACTTAACAATTCTTAAACAGTCATTTCCCATACATGTTTTTACTTTTTAATTGAATTGGCTCTGTAAAAACTAATACTCTAGAGAAGAAGAGCTCTAGCATTTAATTCCACAGTAGTTATTGTCACATCCATGGAGAAGATTCTATGAAACATATTTTAAATCTTACAAAGGAATTCAGAAGGCTTCAGATGAACTAGAAAAATATATTGAAAAAACTACAAATTGTACCATATTCCAGTAAAGAAAGCTTGATTTACCAAAACATAGACAGTAGGTATACCTGATTGATATGAAAAGGTACACACCTATGGTTTTAGGTAGAGTGATGTAATATTGAATAGAAAAAAATTTCTTCACTTATTAATATTTATTTACTATGTCCTAAATCATACCACACACTGATGTAAAAGATGAATAAACTACAGTCTCATCTTCCAAAAAATTTTACTGTTCAGTGAAATATAGAGATGCAAAAATACATTACAATATAATGTAATGGGAATGACATTTCTGAAATGTCCACAGAGCATTAAGGGAACATAGGGCAAAGTGACAGTATTTGAAACAAATATCTTAGATCTTGGCTTTACGGGATAACATGGACACATCCAGAAAGTAACTGGAGACTGAATTTTAAAAAGGAGTGGAGAACCAAATATATCACCTATTTTTCTGTAAAGAGAAGTCGTACTCTTAGAAATGAATACTCTTAATGATAAAACAAGAAATAAAATTATGATGTAAATATTTTAGAAGCCTGGAATGAGAGCTCATAGAAGGGTATACTAGATTTTTAAAAGCAAAGAGGGAGGAGGTGGGAAGGTAAGAAGAAAATGTGTAAAAACTACATTTCTTCCATGATTAAATTGTAAAATCAAAATAATCTCCACCTGCATTACAGATACTGATACAAACAAAACCATCAAGGTTAGGATAAGCAGTTATATGGACTCACCATCTATAGACTTCCATAGAATTAGGACCTACTGTAAGGTAAATAAGTAAAAATTGGAAACTTGCAACTTTCTCCATAATATAACTATTTTTAAAAGGACACACATTCTCTGAGGCTAAAGAAATACCAAGGGACCAGAAGAAAACATCTAGCATACTGATCAATTTCCTTGTTTTTTTTTTTTTTTGGCTGTGTTTTGTTTTGTTTTTGTTTTTGCTTTTTTGCTAGTAAGCTTTTACCTACTCGTTGTTCCCTGAGAAGAACAAGTTAGAAGTTTTATGGCACAGAATTGTCAACAGTAAGAATATCTTAAGCCCAATAAACAAAATATTAGAACATGGAATGAAATTTCTCAAAACTTACTCACCTCAACTTCTGAGTTTAAAAAAAGCCTTAACTGCTTATATATCTATATATCCTGTGACTACAGCTTTAAAATCTTATGCTATAATTCAACATTCTTAGGAATTGGTGTCCTTTGTTTTAAAAATCTATCTCAAATACCCTTCCTTGTCTTTCCTTCTACTTCCTTATCACCTCTTTAACATCCCTTATTTGAATCATGAAATAGCCTCCTAATCATTCTCTTCACTTCCAGTATTTTTGCTTCATTCAGCACTATTATTGTAACCAGAGTGGTCTTACTAAAACACTAACTTGATGGGCACCTGGGTGGCTCAGTCAGTTGAGCATCAGCCTCTTGATATCAGCTCAGGTCAAGATTCCCAGGGTCCTGGGATCCAGCCCTGTGTTGGGCTCTATACTTAGTGTGGGGCCTGCTTAAGATTCTCTCTCTCTCTCCCTCTGCCCCTCTCCCATCACCACTCTCTCAAGTAAAAAATAAAAATAAAAATAAAATAAAACACCAATTTGATCATATAGTTCAAAATCTTCAAGGATTATTCTTCAATTAAGAATTAAGACTAGGGATGCCTGAGTGGCTCAGTCAATTAAGTATCAGACTTTGGCTTAGGTTATGATCTCATGGTTCCTGAGTTCAAGCCCTGCAACAGGCTCTGTGCTGACAGCTCAGAGCCTGGAGCCTGCTTTGATTCTGTCTCCCTCTGTCTCTGCTCCACCCACGTTTTCGCTCTCTCTCATAAATAAATAAATATTTTAAATAAAGAATTAAGACTAAATTTCTTGGGGCACCTGGGTGGCTCAGTTAGTTAAACGTTCAACTCTTGGTTTTGGTTCCAGTCATGATCTCACAGTTTGTGAGTTCAAGCTGCATATCTGGCTCAGCACTGACAGTGTGTAGCCTGATTGGGATTTTCTCTTTCCCTCTTCCTGCCCCTCCCCCACTCACCTTGTTTCTATGTCTCTCAAAATAAATAAACACACTTTAAAAAACAAAAGACTAAATTTCTGGCTGTTCAAGACCTAGTATCAGCAGGTCCAAATTTATTTTTCAAGGACATTTCTCCCTCACGAATTTAATTATTTTTATTAGGACACTACCCTTCCCCAAAGTCTTTCCTTCTTGTTAATCTGATCACTTGCAATCACCTTTGCCTCATCCCACCATAGCTGCTGAATTTCTCCCCGTCTTTCAAAATCCAACTAGAAGGAAACATTTTTAAATAATCTTCAAAAAGAACACATATTTTGCTGTATGTTTACAGAATTGATTTGGAAACCTACTCACCCTATTCATGTAGGACACTCCTGACCAAAAAGAAAAAAAAAATCCAGCCTCTATTTAAGTATCTCAAAAATAATTCATTGCTTCCTTGTTAAAGATTAAAAAAAATTGTTTTTGTTGAATTGCAATTTGTCATCTTGAAACTTCCATTCAGTTAGCCTGAAAATTCTGCTTAAATTGGAGTATATTTAAATGTTTTTTGGGGCACCTGGGTGGCTCAGTTGGTTGAGTGTCCGGCTTTGGCTCAGGTCATGATCTCGCGGTTCATGGGTTCGAGCCCTGCATCAGGCTCTGTGCTGATAGCTCAGAGCTTGGAGCCTGTCTTCAGATTCTGTGTCTCCCTCTCTCTCTGACCCTCCCCTGCTCACTCCATCTCTCTCAGTCTCAAAAATAAATTTAAAAAATTTTAAAAAATTCTTTAAATGTTCTTTGTATTACAGATCACTGGTTATAAGGTTCCTTATTTACTTTTTGCTTACTAAATGATAGTTTAGACATAAGAACTATACAACTAGATGTATGCCTACAAAACCTTATTATGATATATAGACCATATGTGCAGTTTTCATTTTAACATATGGAGGACAGAAGGAAAATCATACTTGATGTCAAAACACATGACAACTGCTGCTACTCCACGTTCTGTGAAGTCCATTGTGCTGTATTAGTTTTTTTTTTCTTATAAAAGACCTAGTTAGTTGTCCCCAGAACATCCTAATTATTAGTGATAGGGGCCACTTAGTTGTATGTTGTCAAACTAAGGAATATCAAGAACTTAGCATATTGGCCTAAAATCATCAGCAGAGTCACTGTTGAAACTGCTGTAGTCAGTTAATAATTCATTCAAGAAATACTCTGTGAATATCTGTTGATGTTTTAGAGAAACATGAACAAAATCATGTTGCAGAAAGTACCATTCCGTTCAACTGAAGAAAAAGGTATTAAGCTCTATACAAATCACTTGCTTAAGTAAAATGATATGGTCTTGTCTTCATGGCCATTATTGAATAACAGTAATGACAAGTATGTAAGTTATTACAAAAACTTGGTGTGGTGAATGTATAAAGCACAAAAATATTATCTATTAACAGAGAAAGTGACTCTTTTAATTCATGAATTAGCTCTTTTTTTTTAATACACCAACCCTTTCCTTATTTTACATTAATATCTGTCACATACACCTCATCCAATGAAATTGTTTACTTTATCATTACACAAAAACACAGATCTTTCCCAGGTCTTCCCTTTTGGAAGGTATCTCCTCACTGGAGTGAACTTCTCTAAATTCCACCTGTTCTTTGGATGTTTATAAACATCTCCCCTCAGTACAGCCCTTCCTGGCTGTTTCAACACTGAGAAATTTTTCTCTCCTTAAACTAGGGCAGTATCTGTGGTCTGGAAAAAACACTTGGCGTTTTATTAAATATAGTGTACCATACATATTCCAAGAAAAAGTGTTCATGGCAAGTAGCACAAGTGTCATGAAACTCTTTTTACAAACAAAGAAGTGAGAAGTGATCTTGTCATCTTTTGTTTCTCTTTCTTTTCTAGACTTTTCAGCACTCTTTTTGAGAAACAAAACTAAGATGTCCAGAAGTCATAAGTTAACCTCTTCTGATTAAAGTAAGCCATATTTTGAATTCAGTAAGTTATTTTACAGTAATAGAGATTTTTTTATTTGAAAGAGAGAGAGAGCGCTTGAGTGAGGAAGATGGGCAGAGGAAGGAGAGAGAGAGAGAGAGAGAGAGAGAGAGAGAGAGAGAGAATCTCAAGCAGGCTCCACACCCAGCACAGAGCCTGAAACGGGGCTCGATCCCACAACCCTGGGATTAAAACCTGAGTTGAAATCAAGAGTTGGAAGCTCAACCAACTGAGCCACCCAGGCACCCCTATAGTAAGAGATTTTTTCAGTAATTTTATAGGAAATTTGTATTTTGGTTTTATAAACTGCTCTAAACTTTGTTAATTCCAGGGTGATTTGCATAAAGGTCTATGGAATACTACATCTTAGAGTAATATAATTAATAAGCTCAAGCTAATAATGCCTCTTGGGGATGTATATTGTCTTGAGGATTATCAAAGCTCCACCCAATATTTTTCATCTTGCCACATTAACATTCTATCTTATTAGAGCCAGAGTCCATTATGTATTTAAAACTTACAACATACAAAGAGCAAAATGGGTGAGAGGGAGTGGGAGATAAAGCTTCCAGTTATGGAAAGAGTAAATCACAGGGATAAAGGGTACAGCATAGGGAATATACTCAATGGTATTGTAATAGCACTGTATGATGAGACACTGTGGTGAGCATAGCGTATTTTATAGACCTGCCCGATTACTATGTTATACACCTGAAACTAATGTAACATTATGTGTCAACTACACTTCCATAAATAAATACATAAATACATAAATAATTATTCCATATCATGAGACATATTATAGATTCATTACTTTATTAGATATCTCATCTAAGATGTAAGCAAACTTTTTCTTGTGATGTCTGTCAAGATAATATTTGAAACACTGCACAGACTTTAGATGCAGGCCTTGCATATTTAACTACTTTCTAAAGAGAATCTTAGGGCCTTGTGGGAAAACTCTGCTAGGAAAAATAAATATATATAAGACTGCTTGGAGTTTTTATTGATGTATTTTGAGGCATTTGATTTCACAAACAAGAATAAGCCAAGGCCATAAGTTGTATGATCTCAATATAGACTCCTAGATATTGATGGTTAATAAGAACCTCTACCATAAGTCAACTATGATAGTCAGAATTAGCAAAAATATCCCTAGCTAAATATAATTTTTATTGCGGTAAAAAGGGGGATAACATTCTGCTTATCCCTTTCTTTTTACTCCTAAATTGATAGGTTGATACTAATTTTGGATGAATTGATTTTATGTTTTTCGTCTAATCTCCACCCAACCCCCATCACACACACACACACACACACACACACACACACACACATATTTGTGTTGTGGAAAATGAAGAGATATTTTTTCCTACACATAGATTAGCATATAGTCTCAAAAGTTATGTTATCCTCCATGGCAAAGACTGCATTCCCAGTGGACCCCTTTAAAAGCACAACATGAGTTTTGTTGGGGTCAGCACATCTACTAGCTAAAAAGCTGTATTTTACACTAAATCTTATAAATAGATGTGTCTATGTGGTGTACGCCAAAATGTTGGCATTGAAATTCCAAGGGGACTGACTTAAATGGTCTGCACCCTATTTCCGTCAGCTCTTGATCTCTCCTTTTTGGAAAAAAAGAAGGCTGTTATGGTTTGAGTGCCAGTAACCATCCTGTAAGCATGCGGACAAAAACACACCCTGGAGATGGTGGTTCAGAAAGCTACATGGAGATTATTGCATCTCTAAGAAGACCATGTTGTCACCACACCTGCTTCCCAGCATCTATGTTTGGACTTCTCTCAACGTGAAAAAAAAAAAGTGCAAAACACACAAAAACAATATTATGCTATTATAATCTGGAATATTTGGTATATACAGTCCAGTGCAATCCCTACTAATACATCCTCCTAAGTACCCCTGGGAATAAGAACTTCAGATAAACTCATCTGAAACCCAAGGAATCAGTTTTAGTTGATGATACTCAACATTTAATTGGCTCATACCTAAAAGGCTCATATTGCAAGTTAATTTATCCAGTTGCCCAGAGTGACAGTTTAAAAGAAGTTTATCTCGGGGCGCCTGGGTGGCTCAGTTGGTTGAGAGTCTGACTCTTGATTTTGGCTCAGGTCATGAAACCAGGCTCATGGGATCAAGCCCCATGTCAGCGCTTCATGCTGAGCACTGTGCCTGCTTAAGATATTCTCTCGCTCTCTCTCTCTCTATATATATATATATCCCCCTCCCTCACCTTTCTTCTACTCTCCCTGGCTCATACTCTCTCTCTCTTTCTAAAATAAAAAAATAATAATAATTAAAAAATAATAAAACAAGTTTATCTTAAAGGATTTGCATCTCGAATGGATATAAACAAGAGTGCATCTCTTCCAATTAGAGACTTTCCGGGTAATTTATTAACATTTTCTTTGGATAACTATTACATTTGGTAATGATCCTTTAATTTTTTCTGGATAAATTATTGAAAAAATTATTGAGAATTTTACTCATGATGTAGAACATTTGGCACCTCAATCATTTATTTCTCTTTGCATTAAAGAACCTAAATTGTTGTAGGCAAAACCTCAACTCAGTTTGTAAGCATCCCATTGATCCACATCTGCAGAGCAGTTGAAGAGCCATATTTATCTTTAAGCCCATGTCCACATCAGACTCCTCACAGCGTTCAAGCAGTCCGCACCTGGCAGAGGCATGGTGCTTTGGAAGCATGATCACAGAACTGGCAGGATCACACTGCCTACTGTGAAGAGCTTCCGGTGGCACAGGGATAACCAGGGGTCTGAGCAAGATAAGGAGAACTAAGAGTGCCTAGGTCGCTCAGTCAGTTAAGCATCTCACTTTAACTCAGGTCATGATCTCGTGGTATATAAGTTCGAGCCCTGCATTGGGCTCTGTGCTGACAGCTCGGAGCCTGGAGCCCGCCTCAGATTCTGTGTCTCCATCTTTCTCTGACCCTCCCCTGCTCTCTCTCTCTCTCAAAAATAAATACACATTAAAAAAATTAAAAAGAAAGAAAGGGGGGGAACCTAACAAACACACAGCTTGAGAAGGTCAAGGAAGTGCTGTGGCCCTGCTGGTGTGAAAAACAGGGGTAAGAAGGAACCTCTGTGGACATTTACTTTAGATGAAGACAATCAGAATTGCACATGAGGAAAATTTAGAGGAAGAATTCAGTCAGGAGATCACTAATCAGCAAAAAGCAACCAAAAATTATTTGGTGAGTACTTTGAGCCAAGAAGTTGTTGAAGAAGAGGAAGGGAATCTTGGCATATGAAAAGCAAAAGTAAACTGAAGGCTCTCAGAAACATAGGCTTTTCCTAAGTTAGAAAAATGGACAAGATACTGAGTGACCCAAAAGTAAACATAAGTATTGATGTAAAAATTATATATACCCATATATTGATATTATGTTTATATGTAAGATTTGTATAAACAGAATTTTCACAGTGGGTACTAAGACCATCCTGGTGGCTGAGCAGTAGAACAAAAACAAAGCCACCCAAACCAAATTATCCCAGAGGAAGGGAGAGAGTCATGGTAATCATATGAAGTATAACAAATTTTATTACAAGGAATTTAATGCCTCTGCATGGAGAAACAAAAGACAAATCCTGGCTCCTTTGGCTGAATGATGCTGAAAGTCAGAATGTGAGTTTTCTCCTTCCAACTCATCAAGATAATGAGGAGACAGACCACTGATCACCAGCACTATGAGAAGTTCAAGATGCCCAACTGAGACTAAGGGAAGCTGGCTGGTCCTGAAAAAAATGTTTTTATTTTTTTCTTTGAAAAGTACAGTATATACTGTAAATGCATCATGCATGTGCATGCATACACACACACACACACACACACACACACACACACTTTCCTCCTTACAGACTTCTATTTTGTTAGTAGATATGTTAAAAAACTGGGCCATAATAATTCCACTTTTCACATGATGAGATGTGTGAGCATTGGATTTGTAATCTTTTGAAAGCAATCAATGTGAGGTTTTTTGTTTTTTGTTTTTTTTTTCTCTATTTGAGGACAAGCAGTAAGCCATCTGTGAACTTTCTCCTGATATGTTCTTCCCCTTGGGGCAGCAAAAAGAAATAGGTGTGGAGTGTGAGATTTTATCACATAGATTTTTAAAAATTATTTATTCAATAATGGTTTTCATCTCCAATAGCTGATACAGGGCTCAAAATCTCATTATTTATTAAGACTTGTTTTGGAAAATAGAGGAGGAACAAAAAGACGTTTTTATTTTCTGGCTTTTATAAACTTGCTTGTATCATCATTTTAAATATATTTCCATTTTTAACATTTTACTTCTTTGGTTAAATATGAAATAAACTAAACCAGGTGGTTAAAAACATTCCTAAGCAGTTTCTATCTCATAGCCTGGCTTTCTATTAAAACACATATTTTCATCTATAACAGTCACCAATATGGTTATCTGCATTCTTAGTACCTGCAAGACTTAAAATCATTGCCACAAAATACAGAAATCATTGTGAGAAAAACAGTATTTATGATACAGATATGGGCATGAATCATAACATCAAAACTATAGGCAGCCATGTGTTCTAGGTCTGGTGAATGTATGCTTAGATTAATCCACTCTGGCAAGGCACCTGATCGACGTTGCTTTGCTTGGCCTGCTTCACTAGAAGAGCCTTATTTGAAGATTATCTGGGTGTTACACTTTTAGCCACAAGAGAGTATAGTGAAAACAGATTATTATGAAACTTCCTTTTTAATTATCTGTGGAAACATATTGAAACCATTGTTCACTAAATGACATGCTCACCTCTTCATGGAGATTCAGTGGAGATTAAGGTTTTCATCGGGTCTCAGTCTTTGGATTATGTGCACATTGCCTAAGTAATTAGTATTTAACATATTTACACCATGATTCATGTAACTGACCTGCTTTTGCCTTCACATTGTCTGTGGAAAGCACAGAGCCTACTTGTTTTCCAAAACAAATATAATATGTAAACATAAACATAAGGCTATGTATTTGCATCTTATAGTGTTTCATGTACTAATCTTATTCCTACATACATGTTTCTTTCCCTGACCTTATTACTTTTCAGTTTTAATTTCTTCACCTATTAATGTTTAATATTACATGACACTTATTTTTGTTAGCTACCTGAAGTCTCTTTTGTGGATAAGACAGGATATGAAAACATTAAAACATAAATATGCATCTGTGCATCCATTTATTGAGTATATTTTGAGGACTTACATTATGTCAGAACCTGCATAAGGTGCTGACTTTACAATGGAAAATAAATAGCTTTAAGGAGCTTCTTTTATATGGAAAGACTTAAGCAAATCATAATATACTGTGATAAGTGCTATCATGTACAACGCCCAGTTATAGTATAAACTAGGTTGTAATCAATTCCCTTGAGTAGGGAGGTGCTGTATTAGTTAACGTCCTGCCAAGTAAAAGGTGTTATATGCAAAGCAGATACTTCCATAAGAGTTTAGCAAAGGGATTATTTTAAAAGACGTGGGAAAGATTTAGGTGAACAGTAAAGAGATGATGTATATACCTGAGGCTTGCAGCAGCAGGGAGCCCTTTGAACACCTGGAAATTTAGAAAAAAAGGAGAGAGAGAGAGCGTTTTGGAATCTAGAGAAGACATTTGTATGGAGAGTACAAGCCAATCCCAGAGTTTGCTAAGAAACTGCCAGGAGGAAAAAATGCCTTGACTTTGCTTGCTTCCGTCTCTCCACGCATCTTCTGCTGATTCCCACCACTGGGAAAACATAATCGGAAGCCAGAGGGCAGTATGTTAATTTTCAAGGGTTGTAGGAAGAAAGTGCCACAAACTGGTTGGGCTGGAACCATGGAAACTTACTTTCTCAGTTCTAGAAACTGGAGTCCAAAGTCAAGGTATCCACAGGGCTGGTTCCTTCTGCAGACTCTAGGAATCTGCCCCAGGCCTTTCTCCTAGGTTCTGATAGCCTCACATGATCCTTAGCTTGTAGATGGCATTCTTTGTTTTTTCATATCATCTTCTCTCTGTGCATGTCCATCTCTGTATCCAAACTGTCCCTTTTTACAAGGATATCAGTCATACTGGATTAGGGCTCACCCTAACGGCCTCATTTTGACTTGCTTACCTAGGTAAGGACCCAATGTCCAAATAAGGTCACAGTCTGTGTCTTGGGGGTTAAGATTTCAACATATTTTGAGGAGACACAATTCAATCCATTAAAGCAAGGAATCCCATAGATATGATTAGATATTAGGTAAATTTTTATAATTTTACTTAGTGTCAGCAAACATATAGCCTGGCAGTTTTCAATAATCTTGAATCAACTATATGATTAAAGAAGGGAATTATTATCTCTGGAAGGATAATTTTACAGAGTATTAGAGATTTTCAATGTAACTAAGACTCACATGATTTTAAGGACATTCTAGAGTCTAAGTATTCATTGATGAGACAGCTTTATGCAGTTTAAATTATTCCTAAATTTTAAAAGGCTATAAATGAAATGACTTTGAAATTTCATCCAACTGTACTTTTTTGTCTTACCTAATAATATAGCTAAAGACTGTACCTTATTCCATTATTTTAAAATATAAAAATTTACTTTCTTAACAGTCTTTGTAATTGGATTCTCCCAAATTATTATGAAAGTCATCTATCCAGAATTAGTTTTGCGTTTATTACTTTCAGCTTCATTTTAGGCCATATATTTAAACTTACTATGTAAATAATTAAGTATCTGCGACAATTTTAACAGATTATAGAAATCATCTTTAAAATCTTCGGTTAAAATCTCCACCGTCTTAAAAATTAATGTTAGATTTACTCATTTAAATTAAATCTTGCATTGATTTTTAAACCTGTACACAATGAACCATACTGTGGCCCTGAGCAGCGATCTTAAACTACAAACATTAATCAGTACCATTCAGAAGGAAACATAATTTGAAAAGATAATTAATTTTGCTTACATTGCCAGCAGTTTTACTCAGATTCTTTGACTTAGGAGAAATTCTTAAAATACGAATCTCTTTTCATTAGCAAACTGAAAAGGAAAATTTAAAACTACAAGCACTGATGATCCTAACCTTTATTAAAGTTTCTTTTCCCTAATTTAAAAAGAAAACTTACAAGTATAATAGTTTTTCATAGTAAATTAAATTTGTAAAAGGAAACTGCCTTTCTCTGCAATGAATATAAGTGCAAAGAAAAATTGAGCAATATTTTATTTTGCATCTAAGTTAGAGATAGCTGAACATCTGACTCAAGTAATTATAATGATGACGACGAAGATAAACAAGAATTCTTCTACATAGCATGTAGTCAATATATTAAGTCCTGTACAAAGTCAATTGCTTCTTTAAATACTATTTTAAATACAGTAAGGATAAATATTAAAAAATAAATAAAAAATAAATTAAGTGTGTTTTAAAAAATCACTAATAAGTCCCCCAAACCAAAGTCAAAGGCAAATGTGGAACCTGAAGATGAGAGAGGGTAACTGACTTGCCCAAGGCCACTGAACCAGTCACCTGCACAAGCTAGGCATTAAAGTCCACTCCTGCTCTGCTCTGCCCCTTGAAGGCTTTTGATAATATTTAGTCTTGGTCTTATTATTGGCTAACTTTCAGTGAGTCAAGGAATTTACTATAAAATACCAGATTTGAATTCTCAATTTTTGCCAACCATTTCTCCCACTGTTGGGGTCACATGAGCCCTTCCTTTAGACTTAGCCCTTCTTCAATGTCTAGTCTTAAACAGGACTTAATGCTTATCTTAAACAGGAAGGATGAAAAAGTTTGGGCTAAATTATCAAGAATATAGCAGCAAGAGGACATTATGTACCTGACACAACTCATGGGTTCCAGTTTAGGCAACTGGCCTTAAGCCTCCATGCTATGTCAAACTTTTCTTCCAGATAATCTGTCTGTTCCCTTCTAGGTCCTTGACTCCATTTTTCTCTTGCCTTTTACAAACCCACCTTTCTTTCTGTTTAAAGACTAGACTCCGATTCCTCTATCCAGGCCCGATGAACCTGGCTTTGCCAACTAACTCTTCTGTAGATAAACATTTGTTCTTATCCTTTGGTTTTGGGAAAATTGTCTCCCCTAGAGATAACTCTTGTTTTCATTGCCCTTATCTTTCAGCTACCATGATCCATCTAATAGACTGGATTTCTTCCTTCCAGAGACACAGAGCTGGGGATTTTGTGCCAACATCTCATACACTGCCACTCCATACAAGCTTTCCTTCCCAGTTCCTTATCCTCTTACTGTGGTCCTTGCTTTAGTTTCTGGCTTGTTCTAAGCCGAGCTGCCATGCTCTGGCATATAGGCTTCTGGTATATCACCATATTTAATCCTCCTGGTCTGAGGAAGTACCTGAGTACTATTTCCCCTAAATTTTAGAAAATGGAAGGAAAGCTAAGTAAAATTATTAAGGGCCAAACTATGTTTCAGCTCTCTCCCAGAAAGTTTCCCTTCTTTGCCCTCCCCACCAACCCAGACACACAGACATTTACATCCTTTTGCACATAGACTGTGACAGATACTCTTCCTTAAGGATCAGCAACTTCCTTTACATTGTCATTAACTCCTTCTGTATCTCTCTAAATAGAATGTGAGAAGACTGAAGACAGAAACCATATCATATTATTTTTTATATCTCAATTGCATGGCATGTAACACATAATAAATGTTTAGTGGCTTAATATATTATGTCGATTATTCTGGTGTTCTACTCTTATAAATAAATGTAGGTTAAAGTAATGCATTTAATGCTTTAACCTGCAAAAGCATGCTTTTGAGAATGCTTTACCTGCATGCCAGTGCATTCTCAAAAATAGCAGAGCTATTAACTACTTATGCAATCTGATAATACACATTCTAGAAAGATATTTTTCCTTTAAATATATCTGACTACTTTCCCTATATCCTGTCATTATTGATTTGTACCTATAAATTAAGGTTCTCTGTTCTGAGAGTCATCTATTAATATTCCTTTCAATAATATCACTAATAACTTACATTTCATATGTGTAGCATTAGAGTTACACCAAGTGTTTTAGACCAGCACTGACTTAGCCTGTAAGCACTTGTACTATAGATCAGCTGGCTTTCATTATTGTGTTTATTGACTGATATTTTTATTAATATTGCTAACATGAGAATTTTTCATTTTGAATTTTGGTTCTTCAAACAAGTTTAATAGGAGGCATGATCATGTCAATCTTTTCAATGTGGAATACAAATCTCAGGGATGTTAAGTAACCTTATGAAAGCTCATACTGCTCTAGAAATGTTAAAAATAAGCAAAAGTCTCCAGAAAGAAGAAATGGAAAGACACCAAAGAAAATATCTCTTTTCAAGTTTTTCTTCAGGGCCCTACATTGTCTCCAAAATCTATGAAGTATGACAAGATAATTCTTCCAAAATATCTTTGCTTGTGATTTTGAGTCTCCATGATAAGAAAAGTATAGACTACATCATTAAAATTAAAAGCACAGGTTCTGAAGGCAAATCTAATTGGCATGGTAATTAAAGATCACAGACATGATTATGAAAGTAAAGACAAGTACAATGTAGTGAAGGTGCCATTAGCTTTACTGAATACAAAAGTTTAATAAAGACAAACAAGGCAAGAAATAATCTTACTGATAAATGAATTCAAGCACAGTAAAGACTGACTTATACTTTAAAGCTTTAAAATAAAAACAGATCACTTATAGGTCATCTATTCTCTCCTTAATTGCCACTGAACTAACGCTTCTTAAAGTTCCCAAGATCTTTTTTTCACTCAGCATGAAGGAGATAAAGAAGTTTTTCATGATGCACTAATGTTATATTGTTCAAAGAAATAAAAAAAGCACACACACAAAACCCTTTCCTACACATGCCTTTGCCTATACATTAAGTAACTCCAAAAAAGGCAGAACACTTCCTTTCACCTACTAAAAATATAAACATTATATTCTACTTTACTCTCTCAATACATATAGGCTCATTAGCCACTAATTAGGTAGATAATGAATAATGAGGGCAAACTAGAGCCCAGATAAAGCCAATTTATATGATTTCATTAGAAAATTGAGAAGTGGAGACAAGTACAAAGGTCCTTTGGAGGTTCATTCTAATAGTGAGGCTGTCCAATCTATTTTATTTAGTATGTAGGCTCCTCCTCACCTAAATGTGCCAAAATAATGAAGGAAGCTTGGTGCAGGGGGCAGGGGGTTGGTGGGAGAAGCAGGTAATTAATGATGACTGGAAAAATCCAGAAATGAAGAGTGTATTGAAACCAAGTCATTTTGATCAGATCCAAATGGTGTCTGGGCAGAACACCAAATTAAAATAGGCAAAATCAAAAGTACTCACTTAAATTTAAAAATAGCTGAAGATAAACATTTTCTCATAAGGTAAGCTCTTAAGAAAATCTTGTTTTCTCTACAGTTGCCAAATCACTTCTTATGTGTTATTATGAAGACTTAGTCTGGTGCTTTTGAATGGCAAAAACTATTGATTCATATAATTAATAAGGACTATATGCATTTTTAGTGTTTTATAATTGTGAAGTCCTACTGTGGATTTTATGAATAAGTATGCTTGGGTGAAAAAAAATTATAGCCAATGAACATCTTAAGGCTCTTGGCTTTCAGGATAACTATGATCTGAAGAGTACGCCTCACGCGTGCTCCCAAGGGATTTGTCAAAATAACAAAGTTTAATCTTAATTAAATTCCATTTTAAAAAAATGAATAAGTTAAGAGGTTCATGGGCATTAACTAACTTAAATTTTGCATTGACTCTATGAGGTATGCCCTATTATTATCATCTTCATTTGACAGGTAACATACTGATGGGACAGGGAGGTTTCCATATTCTTCCAAGGTCACCCATCTATAACAGGTGGAAACAGCAATGACCCAGTTGGCCTGGTTCCACAGGGGGAGAAGAGCAACGGAGGACATACAGCCTAGTGGCGGTAGATAGGTGTTTTAAAAAGCCACATTTTGGATTTGAATGCCAAATAATATTGGGTGTATTTTACCAATTTAAAATTAAAGGAATGCTCTCAGAAACACAAAATCATACATGAAGAAAAAAGTAATAATCATCAGGCTTGAAACTGTACCATTATTTCTGCCTCACATTCAGCTGTTTTATATTAATGATCAATGGGAACAATGAAACTGAATAATCCCTGATAATTTTTTCTTCTTGTTCACTCTTCCCTTCTAATTGGCACTGTTCATTCTACTTCTTAAAAGTTCTTTAATTTGTTCTGTTCTCTCCTCATATCCTCTCTTTCTACCACTTGTACTCAAATTGCTCTTGTTCTGGGTTTTAAAACAGTCTCTCTATTGAAACAGCCCTTTCTATAAGCCATAAATCTGGTCCTGACATTCTCTGGTTCCATTTCTAACCAGAATAACCTAGGAGGCATTGTGATGAAGGAGTTTGATTCAAGGAATGCTTTTTTCAAATGCTGTTCCCCTATGACATCTCTGAGATGCTTTTTGTAGCTCCCTTCTCTGTTTCCACCACTAAGGGCTTGTCTTAGTTTAATAATTTGTTAAATGTCATCTTCTTCACTAGGCTATGGGTGTTCAAAGTCAGAGACTATAGATTTTAACAAAACATTAGAGGCTAAAACATTTGTGGGCATACAAATTTGTAGCTTCAATAGTTCATTTGCTTTTATGTTAGAGCAGACAGAAATGTTTGAAGATAACATTGGTCATTATAGCAGCCATCTGTTTAGGCAATTTTTATTTTTACTCCATTTTTAAAAGTTTATTTATTTTTGAGAGAGAGAAGGAGAGAGCATGAGCAGGGGAGGGACAGAGAGAGAGAGGATGAGAGTGAAACCCAAGCAGGCTCTGTACTGTCAGTGCAGAGCCTGATGCGGGGCTCGAACTCATGACAGTGAGATCATGACCTGAGCTCAAATCAAGAGTCAGATGCTTCACCAACTGAGCCATCAAGGTGTGCTTATTTTTACTCCATTTTTATAAGAGAATGTCACTTCCAATCCTTAAAACTGAGCCATTACAATTTAGTGCTACGAAGTATAGACACTTGCGTATGAACTAAGTCATTTGCATTCACTTTTGTTTAAAAAAAACAGATTGAGGGAAATTATATTTACAGATCAGGGCTTTAAGTATATTCATTCCATCCATCATCTATTCTTCAAATGAGAGAAAATCTACCCTTGAATTAAAACAAATAAGTCAGAGTGTTATATACGTTTTATTTTTATCACGACATATGGTACAGGCATTTCTAAACTGAGTATTAAGAGATTATCCTACATTATTTGTTGTCCTTCAGGCAAGGTGGTCAGAACCTTTCTAGTATGTTCATTTGGACTAGTGTACAGTCTTCTGAGTTGAGTTTTTTATGGAAAGAATATTTTTACTGTGCACCATTTAATTTATTTAGACAGTGCTTAACCTGCACTTTTCCCCGCAAATGGAACTTTGTAAAGAAAAAAATTATGTAATTTCCTGAGATATGATACATTCCAAAGCATAGGTCCCCTTTTTTCTTGAAAACTGGCCTTATTCAAAGTGGCTGTGAGACAAAGCAGCCTGGCATGAACTGGCTCTTGAGAACATGTCATTGACAGAGACAAATGAGTCTTAATGAGTTTAGGGGGAGTTTGACAGCTAAGATTTTGAGCTCTAGGGGAAGAGCTACTGCACTGAGGACACAATTCTAAATTGTGTCGAGGTTCAGAATAGCTTTGGAGAAATCAGTGTCAATGGTGTATGAGGTATATGTTTTTTATATAAGTCTTTTTTCTTTTTAGTAAACATCATACATTTGTAAACGGAAACTGATTTGAAAAATAAAGATCTTCACTGGCTCACTCAAGGAACTAAAAACACAATGAATAAACAAATTAGTAAAAGCAAAATCATCTCACTAAGGTCTAGGATCCAAATCAGTTCCTTTATGTATCCCCAGAATTTAGGCCCATTCCAAGGAAATGCCTCATTAAAATGTCATTTCAAGTTTCTCTAAGTCGAGTGGTGTGGTAAAGTCCAATCCTTCCTTTCTTTTTTAAGGTTCTGGAAAGACAGTCTCCTATGTATTGATTTGCCTTTCCAAGATGAATGATAACCTCTGTTCATGTCCTTATTAATGTATTCTAATATTGTAAGGAATAGGAAGTATTTTCATTGCACCACAACTCCATTGTGTATCCTCTGATAAGCACACAGCTAAACCACACAGGAGCATGGCAAGAATTAGAGAAAGGCTCCCCCTCTGGGACAATAAATGTAGGGAAAAAACAACAAAACAGTTCCGCTGGGTATCTTGCCAAGTGAATAAAACTTGGGTAGCAGAGCCTAAGCTGGAATTCAGCTCTTACTCACCACTCAGAGAGGGGCTTTTGTGTGCTGTGCAAACTACATGATCCCACAGAAGATAAAGAGTGCTGACAATAGGGTCATTAGTGGAGTGTGGCAGAGCATAGTTCGGTGGGCTTGCAGCCATCCACTAAGTGGCTGGTGGAGGGGAAAAGAGAGAACAAGGAGTGCCATGTGCTGGCATCATTTTAAGATGTGTGAGCTAAAAAAGTATTTGAGATTTATAAGAAAATCCGGTTCTACTGGGCATGGATTTCTTCTCTCAGCCATCTATGCAATGCTACCCAATGTCCCCATTGTATGCTGTTGGATGTTGATTTAAATAGGGAAAGTTATCAATCTTTGGCTGTGGATGCGAATCGGTGTACCTTCTGGGGGTTTGGTGTAAGACCACTTCTTCCAGACATTTTATAATAATCTCAAGACACTCCAAAAAGTGAGAAGACCTAACTAACTTATATAATATTTAAGAAACTAATAAAAGCTTATGAAGAAAGATGGAAAGGTAGGTCTAGATTAACATAGCCTGTAGGGCAATTCTAAGGGGAAAAGAAGAAAGAATCAAGCTCAACATGCATCAATTGGTTCAGCAAAATGAGTGGGGAGGAATGATTTTGGAAATAAAAGAGCTAACCTTATACTTTGAATTCATTTACTAAATAGCCTATTTTAATTGGTTACAAGTGTGTGGTTTCTTTTCAGAGCAGAAACCTTTCCTACAAAGTGTAAAATTCAAAATGTGAAAAAACACTTTGAGCATAACGATGTATGTGCATAACACGCGCATACATTAATTATATGCTTGACTTGAAAGCTATTGAAGCCATAAAACCTAGCAATCCTATCTTTTCAAAATAAACCATCAGCATTTTGCTCAGTGCCACAATTTACATGCTGGGAGACTAAACCATGCACTATAAAATGGAAAGCAATAGCATTATGCCCTTATTATAATTGTAAAAGAATGCAAATCATACAACAATGTGAATAAGTGAAATAATCTTCACACAAAGCAAAAAGATGAATGATACTTAGATACTCCTACACTGAAATACAAAACTGGAGACTATCTTACAGCACAAACATAAGAAGCGTGTTTGGCCCTCATCTATACAACAGATGAAAATGTCTTAATATATTCCTTAATGATACCTTCTGAGATGAGAAACATAAGAGAGAAGCAAAACTCATCATTCAGAAATATTATGTATAATTTAATAAATCTCACTGTTTTGCATTAAACAATTATTTTAATAGCGAGTCATTTTCCTTCATTTTTTTCAGTATTAAAGTTGCAGGCTATATGTTTTTTTCAACCTTTCCCTTATCTTATACGTTTTGCTATTTATTTTTTATTATTGTGCTGTTCAATCTCTACATATCGTAATTGTAATAAGCTAATAATAATACCTGATGTGCTCTGCTTGATGAAAATATTTCACTGTGTATTTGCCCTTTAATTTTAGCAGGCATTTCTAGCCTCATGTAATCTTAACATTCAAAAAGAAAAGAAATGTATGCATATTAACATGAAGTGACAAAACATATCCCATATAGAACAAAACATCTATACAAAATATATCCCATATAGAACAGAACAAAATTGAAATCCAAAAAGAATTGTGTATATAACTGTCTTGCTCTAATGAAACACACAAATATTGGCTGATATGCTTTAGTTAGCACTCACCATAAACATTTCATTATATCTATGCAGAAAAAAAATGTTAATCTAAGAGGATAAGGCCTAACTTGTTGCTCTGTTACACACCAAATAAAATCTGTGGGCTGTGCTCCATATGTATTGCTACAAAATGCTTGTTGTAAAAATAAATTTACGTAAAGAAATGATGGCAACGTCACACTGAGTAAACCTCCCCTAATTGCTACTCTAACTCTGTAGAGAGTTCAACTATATCTTGAAGATTAAAACCTATCTGTCACCAGCTTTCCAGGGCTATGCCCTTATGGGCAACCTCTCCACCTCTGTTCTCCAAATGTCATGAATGTGACATGTGCTGACCACGTAATGCTGTTTTCTTGCACACTCCTAGAACACTCAGAAACCCCTGCTTTAACCTAGCTATCTCCAAATCCGTTTAATGTTCACTTCTGTAAGAACACCTTCTGTGATCCTTTTCAACGTGGTTGAGTGAAGCAGCTCGGTTGACTGAAAGCAGTCCTTTCATTGACTCTTGAATGTCTAACCGTTGTACTTACCACACTTTATTAGCGCTTATTTTTTGTCTGTCATCCCAGGTAAGATGTGGGCTCAGAAATAGCCTAAGACACACAGAATACTCAAGATAACTACAAAATCTGAGTGATATAATGTGAATTTGACTTTTGAACAAAAGTAAAAAGAAGGAACACTGCGGTTTACTGTCTTTTCTTTTTCTTTGGGGAAGATATGATCAATAATTACAAGCTACCGATAATGAATAAAAGAAGAAAGGATACAGAATTTACAAAGTGAAAATGCAAATACAGAATAAAAATGAATAATCACAATTTAAATAGTTGTAAACTTTTTTTAAAGTAGTAGGACTTCAAAATAAGAAATGGGCTACTAAATTCCCACACTGTAACATAATAATACTTGTACACCATAAACATAAAAACAAGACCCGGTGTTTAAACCTTGATTGTCCATAACCAAGATGAATTAATTTATATATTTTTCATAATTCAAGTAAAAGAAGCAGATAACTGAAATACAAATTAGAGATTTAGACAACACTGAAGAAATAGCATGTCATTAAGTTCAAGTCACTTTCAATCAAAATTCTTTCATACTCCTTCACTGTCAATACCATAAAGTCTTAACTGGTATTTAGACCAAAAGCACTGACAGGCCACCTGAGTTCTAATTACCAAAGAAGGGTTACCTCATGTTCATTAAATAGCACTATATTTACTGAAACGTGAATTGAATATAGGGTCTGTGTGTGTGCGAATGTACATGAGTGAGTGAATGAGAGTGTGTGTGTGTGTGTGTGTGTGTGTGTGTGTGTAAGAGAAAGAGAGAAACCTCTAAAGAAAAGCAAGAGCATAAATAATTCTAATTCAAAATAAAAGCTACCTCTGGAAGAATGGAGAGGGGATAATACATTTGCAAAGGATCTTCAAAGGCAATGACACTGTTCTATTTCTTAAGCTTAGTGGTGGACTCATAGCTGTTCATCAACAATTTTTAATGAGGACATGCATGGTGAAATGTATAGTTTTTACACAAAACATTATAAAAAATAAAAATGAATTGAAAATAAATTTTCAAAAAACTTTAAGATGAAGACCTTCTGGTGAAGAGCCAGATAAGTCAGAAAAAATAAATTTTTTTCCTGAGTATTACTGTTTCATTATCCTGGTCATGAATATGCAGAAGCATGAGAAAATGCTAAGCAAGGTTTTATTTTCTGATACACAGGTTTTTTTTTTCTTAATTTAGCAGGGAAATACATAGTCCTGATTGGTAAAATAATAATAATAACAACAATAACAACAACAACAACAACAACAACAACAACAACATTTGGTTTTAGGATACAGCTATGTCTTCTTGTCTCCAACCATTCACATGGAGACTAAACTGTTTTTTTCCCTCCTAACTACTCAAATGAAGATTGAACTACACACATACAACATCAAAATAACCAGTTACATTACAATAAAATGTAGACAGGTTATTTTTTTTTTCTCAAGTATTCTTAATGCCCTAACCTCATTTTGCTAATGAATTTCCCAGTAAGCTGATTAATGCTTTTTGTATTTTGGACTAGAGTAGACCATCCTATCACATCTTGGTATCTGACTCTGTTGTATGTCTGAATTTTTTTCTAGTGCTTATCTTTTCTTCTTTCAATATCTGTTAACACAGTTTTAGTGCTTTTTTTAGCAAGGAAAAACGAAGTCTAAAAAAAAGACTTTCCTTCAGATTAGCGGTTCTTTGGGAACATTTCTGTGCTTTCTTTCTGAGGTGTTATTTTGATGAGCACTATAGTGGTGACAGTGAGTAGAACAGCAAAAGTTCTGTTAAAGGACTAAGTGCCCTCTACCAAACTCAGCTATGAACTATGACAAGTAATAGGCATGTGGAAGTTACCCAGAACTCTGAGTTGTCCTGTGTATTTTCCAGTGATTGGATTTCTGCTCCTTTTGTTAGATCTATGTTTCCAACAGAGCTTAGCAGAAATCAGGTTTTGATGAAATTGGGAGAAGTTATTACACCACGATATTGAACAGCATCACTTTAAAAGATATTCTAGCCACTTAAAGTACAGTGTATGCTCAAGCAATTAGAGACCTGTTCCATACAGAAGAGATCTGAGATGGTTTTGAGCATATTTAGTTGAATACGAAATGTACAATAAAAAATACAAAAAGGTACTTATCCTTATGTCTTTGTATTATAATAATTATTTTTTACTTCAAACTGTGTCAAAGCAAAATAGTTCCAAACTGTTTTGGTGGTACTTGATTCTAAAGTATCATGAAGTTTTTAACCAGAACCAACTATGATTACAGTTTGGCTAGAAGACAGTCCCCAAAGTTGCTAACTGGTATCTTTCTCGCCTGCCCCCAAAAGTAATATTTTTCTAATTTTAGACTCTTCTTATTCCTATAAAGAATATTTTGAATTTAGATGTATATTTGAAATGATTATTCTTTCCATTGAATTTGATAAATTACTAAGGAGCCATTTAAAATCAAAATGAGAGTCAAAACAGATATATCCTAAAACTGAAGATTTACTTTAAAAATTACAGTGACTCAATAGTTTAAAAAAAAAGTCGATCAAAAAAATAAATGAATAAAAAGATATCCTGAGTGCAAAACATTGAGAAAAGTCTATGGAATTGTGTTAAATTACTAATTAATGATAAACTAATCATTTTAGAAATAACTTCTTTTTCACTTATATTCTTTCTTGCTACTTAAAATTTCTTGGTATTCCAATTCTGTTACAAATTTTTTTCTCTTTACTGGGAGTGTGAAAACACAATCTTGTAGTTCGTATTCAATAGCCATTGTCTAAATCATTAGATGAAGGAATGAATGCATAAACAAATAAATGAATATTGCTATTTTTACTCACTTCAAACCTAGTTCTAAGTTAACTCCAACTATCTTGACAAAATATATATGACACATCAACTAATTATGTGAAAAGAATAAAGGTGAGACTGACTCATAAGTTTCTCAAATGAGCAACCAAGGAAAAAGGAGCTGCTAGAACAGTAAAAGTGGAAGAGTGAACATTCTGGGTGGTAAATTCCTGTTTCTGCTGTCATGTCTATGAGTTAGCTATTGATATCAAGGAAGAAACATAAGCTATGGAATAGACAATATACTAAGTGAGATAGTGTGCATTCATTAAAGTAGCTTTGTAAGATCAAATTTGCAATTTCCCTACTCAGGTTGAACATTATATAGAACATATTGTCTACTGAGTCTTCTACATATTTTTTAATATTTGTATTCATATATATGAATATATTCATGTTACTTATCTGTATTTTAATATTTTGAATGAGTTCTGAACCCAAATGCAGAACATTTATCAATCATACATCAATGTTTATTAAAATCTACCCAATTTGATTTGATGGATCATTCTTTTCTCTTTTTTTTTGATGGATTATTCTTGGTTGTGATATTTTAGGTCCTAACTCTGTGTCAAGACATTTTTTAATAATGTCAAGAATCTGTTTCACCTATAAATCCTGTAAATATATATTCAATGTCTTCATCTAAGAAATATATAAAATATCTAATATGTGATGGATAGGTCAGAGAAAAGAGTCCCTCCATTAGAAACTGTCTTTCAGACTGATAGTAATCCTTTTAATCAGGAACTTTGTGGTTTTGTCAATTCAATATTTACTACGAAATATATTACCAATCATCTACTCATATCTCACTACCTTGTTGTCATCAGAAGCTTTGTCGAATACCTAATTGTATGTCAGATATAATATATCTTCTATATTTCCTTATTTAATCAGAAAGAAATTTCATGAAAGAAAAACATAGGGTTATTTGAATATAACATGTTTAAGTACTATATCATGTATGTTCATTAATTGCTTAGAATTGCCCAAGGTCTGTCATCAAACTTATATATTTCTTACCTTGCCAAGGAGTTTATAAACTTAAAAAAAAAAAGACATGTTCTCTGGATTATTTTAATTTTTTTTCACAAGGACCAGGAAGTACCAATGCCCTACATATAGTAAGAATTCACTTTATATAAATGAATTTTACAAGCTTAGATTTAACAAAAGAATAAGTGATGACCATCATCCTGCATTAAATCATGATGCTATGAGAGTTCTTGTTTGTGTGAATAAAAAATAAATTCATTGAACCTTTTTGTTTAAATAGGTAAATATTGTAATAAATAAGCTTCTCATTTTACTGGACACTTGCTAAAGCTCCCATTGCTAAAAAATGTATATTTGTCCATTCCTTAAGAATGGTACTTATTTAAATGTCAACTTAAACTTGAAAAAAGGTGACCACAAACTTCAAAAATTATATTTAATGTATTTTGTTAGCAACAGTGAAAACTCACAAACCTCCCATCTGCACGTGCTTAGAAGAGCAGTATAAAACTCATTTGCAGATTCAAGTTTCCTTCAGTGTAGTTTCTAGGAAACTTGTTATTCATAAAATCACAGCTGCAACTAATTTTCATTTCTATGGATTTTGCATTTGTGAGAAAAAGAGAAAAGGGATCATACTATTTTTGAAAGCTATGCACAGAAAACTAAATTACATCATTTTAAGTATAGAGAGCTTAATAATTCACAGAATGGCAACTCATTATCCCTATTCTTAAGGAAAATTCTGATGCATACGAGCATCCTATAATAGTCCATTATATCTATCTACTTCACTGGCCTAAATTTTGGTAAGTTACTTCATATTCTGTGATATGCACATCTGACTGTCAGGATTTTCTGCCCAATATCCTGATTGGGTACTACAATAATAATCTGATCAGTCAATAATAATGGACAATTCATCCATGACCAAAGGGTGAAAGATGTAACATGCTCTAATTGCTTACATATTTAATATCATATCAAACACATAAAAAAATAGAAACCACAGGAGGATTTTAGTAAAATCTGCCCACTTTTTTTTTTGGCATCATGAAAAAATATATCCATAGGTTCAAATCTATATAAAAATGAATGATATCCCAAGATACTAATAAAATTCTCAGATGTCATGATGGAAATGATATCCTTAAATAGTTGTGGGAAATTTAAAAAATGGTAGAAATTTAAAGACGGGTAAAAGTTATCTTTATTTTCAAAAAGAAGGTAAAACATTGCCTTTAAAGTGCATGCTGATTCAGATTATAGTCAACATCATGATACAAAATCTTATAGCTAAAGGACAGTCATTTTCATATTATATTCATTTCAAAAGTAATATCTATTTCTGGCAACTATCTTTTTGCTCTTTTTTTTTTTTTTTTTTTTTTTTTTTGCTTGTACAGCTTAGTAACTGTGGAAGACGGCTCTGAGCAACTCCATCAAGGATGTATAATAATACCCTTCCATTAAAAACCAGAATGGTGACTGGAAAAATAAAAAGAATTTATAATAAAAAACAGTAATTTGGAGCTTAGTGGAGACATTTTTCATAAAATGACTATTTCTCAATTAGGTTTAAAATATAAAAATTGTCTACTTTAAAAAAGTAAGTTTATTTATTATTTGTAGGTAGCCACAAAGGTAACAGATTAAGAAGCATAGAGTCATTAGTTTTATATAGCAAACATCCAAATCCCAAAATAAATTTAAAATACCTACACAGTGATCACTGATTTGCTCTCCCTTTGACATTTTTGCCAAAGTTTTAATTACACCTCAAGCTCACCCTATATTCTTCAAGAGAAATCTATGAACAAGATAGTGATTAACAGAAGCAGATTCATCCTCAAATTTTGCATCTGAGCTTCAGCTACTGGAAAGGCTGGTCTATAAATAACATCTTTAGTGAAATCTATCACATTTCTCCAAAGAACTGCAAAGGCTTCATTAAATCTGACTTCTCCATTAACTTCAGCAGCATTACTGCCCTCTTTAATGTTTGAGCAGTACTCCCCATCTCTCAAACTGTGAATTTATAATGCAGTGGTTGTTGACACAGTGAAGCTTAAAAAAAACAATAATGAATTCAGATAATAACAGTAGTCAACAAATTAACAGTTTTTTATTTCAACTGGCAATTGAAGTATTCCTTTGCAATGTAGCAACAACTTGTAAGTATACAACCCCCCCCAAAAACCCTACCATGTCCATGATATTACTTTTAAAAGTTTTTTTATTATTTAATTATGTTGAGAGAAAGAGAGAGAGTACTAGTGGGGAAGGGGCAGAGAGAGAGAGAGAGAGAGAGTATCCCAACCAGGCTCTGTGAAGTCAGTGCCTGCACAGAGCCCAACGCAGGCCTTGAACTCACAAAAACGTCAGATCATAACTTGAGCCAAAGTCAGAGGCTTAACCAACTGAGCCATCCAGGCACTCCTATTTATATTTCTATCCATTAGTATAATTAAGCAAAAGACTTGAAATATGCTCCTCGAGTAAACAGAACAGGTTTCTAGGACAAAGATATCATCATTGCATCTAATTATGTATTGGAAATGTCATGTCTGAAATAGTTTCATTTTTTGTCTTGTTTTGTTTTTTGTCAGCTCTTTGGTTTGAAAGAGGAATTGAAGGTAAGAGCTTACAAAGACACTAAGGAGGAGCTGAAAAGTCTAGACACGTGGCTATATTTTTCTCTCCCACTCAGAAATAGCATTTATTTTGCAGAAGTAAAATCTCAGGAAGGTCATATCCTTGACCAAATTCTAGTGGTGCTTCTCTGAACTCTCTTCCAAGCAGGTCCTAATTTTCAGGCTTCTATGATCATGTTTTCATTGTCCAACTTTAGCAAAGATCCTATTTAATCAGCTTAATCAAAATTCCCCACCTTCAGTATCTAATCCCAGATATCAACACTCTTGGTATCTGACCAGAGTCCACATCTTCTACCATCCCCATGTGATGTGTGATCACTTAGGCCTGCCTTCTTCTCTTTAGGTCGCGTCAGCCAGAATCTCCCCTCAGCCCTGATGTCTTCTCTTAGTAATTTTCCATCTACTGATACTCATTCTGCTCTTTGTCTATATGTTCCCACTTTTCCTTGTTGTGTCAGGAGTTGAGACCTCCGTCTCTCCCCTATTGCAAAATCTTGTTTCAGTTGTCCTTATACCTATGGTGACAGTCCTCCCGAACAGTCTGCCTTAACACTTCACCAAGTGTCATGAATTATTTTTTTTTATTACTAATTGCAAAACTTTGTAGGTCTGCCTTCAGAATTAACACCTATGGATAGAGGTTAAAGAGGGGTGATTTGGGTTCAATACAAGGATAAATGTGTTATTCCACATGACATAATATATATGAAGTATGGAAGATGCTGTGAATGCAAATCCTCTTAATAGCAGATGGAGATTCACATATTGAGATATAATCTTAAAAGAAGATTAGATAATCTGAGAATGATAAAAATTAATCATGTCAAAGATAACTTTAACTACCCTAACTTTCAGAATAGCAAGATGGAAATATTCTGGCACTCATATTCATCTACTATATTTGATACCTCTACTTTTTTACACTTACTTCAAATTCTAACTGAACCTCAACATCCAAGTTAGTTAGAGAATGGCTGGCCTTGCCTCAGCCTCAGTCCTAGACACCTGGCCTATTCTTGATTTCAGCTTTTCCTATGCCACCGGATAGCTCAGAGCAACTGTGCCCAGTAGACCTCAGACAGGGCAAAAACAAGTCTGCAGTTTTGCAGGACTAAGCAAGTAGTTGACGATTATCATCAATAGAGATACCCCTTGAAATACAGAGTATGCCTCCTCATGAAATTGTGACTCCCAGGCAGCAAGTGTACAAAATTTGTAATTAGAGGTCAGAAATCCTGTAATGGAGGTTCTTAGGTTAAGAGAAATTATAATACTCTGTTTCATATAAACAGAAAACTTTAACATAATGCTCTTATTAATCAAATGTATGCTGTCTTGCTCACAGTCTGAACTTAGTAAAACCCAGGCTTGATCTGAAAAGGAAGGGTCTCAGTCCTGGGTTAGCACATTGCCTTTTCCTGAAGAGATACCACCTATCAGACCTCAAAACCTGGTTAACCCACAAACAAAAGCAATTTAGCTGGACACTATTTAGCCGGGCACACTATAGCCTTATCCACCCAGTGGGGATTCAGAACAATCCCTAAGGCAACCAGGAGGAAACAAACAAACAGCAACAAAAAAACAGTAATATTGGGCGAGAAGCTATTAAATTGCCTATGAATAATCAGTGTGTATTTCACTAAGGCCAATTTGACCTTAAAATGTGGTCCTCTGGTCTGACAAGCTGCTTAACTCTCTGCCGTATTATTTCTTAATAATGTGCATGAGTAGCTCATCTCATCTGTAACACTTAGCCTTTCTCAGAGTCTAATGGAGGCTCGGAGCTGGGGATGAGGCTTGGGCATGAAAGAGATTTCTTTAAAAAAAAACATTTTTACATTTTTATAGCAGTTTTGATGAGGCTGCTTCAAAATGTCCCTAAGGCAAACCACCCACATCAAAACACTCTGATTCAGAATAAACATGTTCACAATCACTTTCCTTTAAAATCTTGCAAAATGTTCACCTATGCCATTTAAGAAATTCTGCTTTTTTTCTTAAAGAGACAATAGAAAATTTCAGAAACATTTCTATTTGTAACTAATATTTACCTTTTTGAATTAGATTTTTGACTTTTTCTTTTCCTACATACGGCAGTTTAATAGTGTCAGCAATATTATCTTGCTTTAATTAGTAATAAGTAAATTGACTGCTTTAAAACCCCAAAAGTCCATCCTGCTGTTTCTGCTGAAACCCTAACTCAAATCTATCCTTCCCCTCTTGTATTAACATATTTCCAAGGAAGTCCGGATGTCAGCATAGAAAGTAAGAACCTCTGATAATGCCCCATCCTTTCTCAGACTTAAATGAGCTTGTCAAGGCCATTGTTCTCTGTCTACAGCTCAATATCCTTTTCTAATCCCTTTAATATATTAGTCATATCTCACCAGGACTGTATGTAAACTTCCACAGAGCCTGTACTTTCCTTAGCCCCAAATCCCTGAGTAACATCTTACTCTCTGAGCATTTGTTCCTCACTCTCCTGGCTTCCTTCTTCCATTTACTCTGTTCTTCTTTAATAATGTGACAAGCACTGAAAATACAGAAATAGATTATTGGCTTTTTCACTCCTAGGACCATACTCACTTTGACTGTCTCTTAAGTGTTTCAAAAGTTCCTTCTGGAACTCTCTATCATAAAATCTCCACAAAATTCTTTATCTTCCTTATATTCTCTCCTTCTATGTTCCTTTTTGTATCTACTCCTATTGATTCTCAAATAATTCTGTGATGATAACATTTATTTCACATCCCAATCCCTTCCCTGGATTGTCAACTGGCAGATAAAGTTCATCGTTTGGACATATCTATGTCTTAAAAATCACACGTCTAAAGCTGGACTCATCTTTCAAACCTGCAACCCACTTCTGACTTGTATTTTCCTTAAAACTTCACTTTCCATTCTCTTCCCGTCCTTGTCAGTTTAATCTCTTCTGGTCCTGGTCTACTATTCACTCTTTTTCTCATGAACTTACCACAACCTCCAACATCACTGAAAGTTTATAGCCTTGTTTCTTTTAATCACCATTAAGACAGAAATATCAAACCTTCCTAATGTCTCCCAAAGTACTCTGATGTTCACTTCTAGGATTTGGAAACTTTCTGTGTTTTTATTTTGTTTTGTCCTTTTCCTTTTTCTTCTTTTTTTTTTTTTTCCTTAATCCCACCTGGGCCAAAATAGATATACCCTAGTACCTACACCATGCTCAGTCACTGGTTGGAGCCTTCCCAGTAAATGCAAGGGCCCAGCTCAAAAGTAAGGACCCTAAAGGTCTTAACAGCCAGAGGCTGTCATTTTGCTTTTTCCTTCTTATTCTGTTTTATTCAATATAATGCACACTGAACTAGAAACCCAAAATTCTCTGAGGTCCTCATCACTGAACCACTTGAGTTTTCAGTAGGAAAGAATTGCAGCTTTTACATTTTTCACTGTCAACCATTTTTTTCATGTTGCTGACTTTCTCTTCTTACTCTACATTATGAAGCAAACAACTCACATTAAAAAGGTTTTAGTCTAGCACATACTTCTTCCAAATTGCTTGAAATGTCTTATTGCTACCGAGTCAAGAATACAGGGAGCTCTATGCATTCTTATTATTTGTTCACATGTTAATTCCTTAGTAATATACAGAAATTTTATTTGCAAAGAAGGTCTTTAAAGAGTTAATTAAGTTAAAATGAGGTCATAAAAGTGGACCCTAATCCATTATGACAGGTATCTTTATAAAAGAGGAGATAGAACACAGTGGAAAGACTATATAAAGACAGAAGAAAAAAATAATATTCCATAAGGAAAGTCTTGGGCTTCAGAAGAAAACAACCCTAGTCTCCAGAACTCTGAGTAAATTAATTTCTGTTGTTTAAATCATCCATTCTATGGTATTTGTTACAGCAGCCCTAGCACTAATAAACTAATAAAATATACATAAAGCACTTAGTAACTGCGACGTAACTGCATGCTCTTATTCCAGAATTTATATTTCCCTGTGTTCAGTGCTTAATATCTACTTAGTGCATGGTCTCAATCAAACCGGAACAAACACAAGCATTTGTTCATTGTGCTTCTTCCGTTCAAACTTAGGAAACAAGGCACCTGAAAAATTCTAACTTTTAAAGGACTATCTAGAGTTGTTCATGGCACATCCCATTGCACTAGGGTCTTCTGGAACATTGGCTCTGAATTTGGAACCAGGCCCAGAGAATAATCACTACAATTTTTTTCAATAGTGCCCTTGGCTTTCTACTCAGTAGAAGTCTATAGAGAGCCAGACACAATTAAAAACAAACAAACAAACAAACAAAAAAACATCTAAGTGGGCTCTCTTCCCAGCAGCCTCCATTTCTTTCTAAGAAAGGCAATTGAGTGATCTACCTTTATTTATTTATTTTTATTTTACAGTGAATATGTGAATATTTTTAATTGAGTATAGTTGACATGCAATATTATATTACTTGATGTTCTACCTTTAAATAAAGCAAAACCAAATACTCTTTATTCTAGCCTTTCTGTCTGGAAAAATCACATAGAATACAATGTCACATGATAGCAGTGATAATCTTTTCCTGATATTTGTATGAAAATCTTTTTCAGAGATGGAAGTATCAAAAGTCTACCAGGAAACCATCCTAAATTATTATATTTCAGGGATTGTTAAAATGGAAGATAAAGTAATAAATGTAAAGTGTTTGAAAGATCAAAGTGATATAATCATAGATAAAAGGCCTTCTTTATCAGGATGTCCTCTTCCTCCAAATGATCTACAATAAGATAAATCATTTATTCTTTTTGGAGGATGGAGCTAAATTATTTCAACAAAATTTGCTGAGTTTATAATTATAATAATCAGGCCACACACAAAAAAAACAACACTGTCATATTCAATTTTATTGGGTAATTTATTCAGGCCTGAATGCCTATAGTATCTAAATGGTTATATTCCATAGCTAACTATTATGTGGGTAGTTGCAAATATGCATGTGTAGGTAGGGGGACCATTTAATTTTTGGTCCAAACTAAAACATTTTTGAAAAAATGAAAACAATCCCTAAAAATAATAAAATTGGTTTTTTGCATTGATGGAACTTAATAGTCCTACCAAATTAGTTTCAAAAATAAAATTATTTTATTTCATATTCATATTTCACCAATAGAACATTTAATATCTTAATTTAAATGAACGTTAGGGTTTTTGTGGCCAGTTAAAGGATGATGAGAGTAGTGATATTATTTATTACCAAAACCTGTTGTATAAGCTACACAGAGTTAAATATTATTTTTTTTTAAATATTAGCCAATGCTGTCATATTTTGATGTATCTCCTTGGTTATGAGCAAAAACCATTCTTGAAATATTGAAACCAATGTCTGTGTATTCAAATGTTTATCAACAAATTGTCTCATAATGTTAATGAATATGTTTAATGCCTGCATGGTTAAAAGTAAAATATAAAAGCATAAAAGCACTTTTCTCTGAAGGCAATGTTATGTTGAAGGCTGTGAAATACATATGTAAAAGAAAAAGAAAAATAGATTTTATTTGTTAGAGTTTAAAATAAAATAGAATAAAATAATTTCTAGCAAATTAAAATAATGCATGTATAGTAATGAAAAACATTAAAGTTTATCTAACATTAAAGAACTAAGTAGAATAACAAGCTATATACTTTCATTCATTTCTGTACCTGAGTCTAACATTTATAGTATTTATATTATCATCTAGTATTAATCTGAAGACTTTTTTCAATACAGTTATATTTTTTTTTTATATTTTGTTCAATGGATCATTTTATGGGTAGTAAATAGATATTGTTTATACTTTGTATTAACTTTTCTCAATAAACTGCAAGTTTTTATTTGAGAAAAAAATTTCTTTACAGCAGTTAAAGTATCTGCTAGGCTCATATCAGGTCTTGATAACTTCAGGATTTCTGATATTTTTTAAATCAAAATGTGTAACTCTTTCAACTCAAATTATTTTTGCAAGTACTTTACTTTCTGCCACTACTCAGAATGCCTTTCTTCAACAAGTATTTTTTTAAATAGAAAACATATCAAATCAGTTTATTAATCTATTAATAATCCTTTTGAGTGTTTCACCAAATTTATTTATTAGAAAATCCCAAGCCTTTTCACTTTTATTCCACTCTCTCTGTTACAAAAAGATAAAAAATAAAAAAGTCAAATAAAATAGCAACAACTTTATCTAAGTAAGCTCCATCCAGTTATTCACACAATGCAAGATATTCCAAAGCCTTTGAGCTATCATTTAATTTGTTTAATTATCCATGGTTTTATAGGAAATCTAAATGTAATCCTCTTTGCAAGTTTTATTTTTAATAAATTCTATTAATTGAAAGCTTCCAAATGTGATTTTTCACATATCATTTGTTGAATAATTAAAATTTCCAACTGGTTTTTAACAAAACGCAGACAAAATTTAGAGAACTTGTACTAGCGAAGAGTCAATACCATTATGAGACACTTAGGTTGATTTCTAAAGTCATTCTTCAAATGCTAACATATTTCGTAAATCAGATTTCTAGTGAGCAAATAAAGAAAATGTGTATTACCAAGACAGGATATATGTTTTATATTTAATAATATATAATAAAGAATTTGACTGGCTTTTGTGCCAGGTTCCTGGGCGGGAACCCAAATAATAGGAGTGTCTTTGTTATTTATGAGCCCCTTGGATAAACTCACCTGGCATTTATACTGAGATTACTCAGGATGTAGGCTGGACATCAGAAAGACCAACCAGGTGATTAGTGGAATAGGGCCTCTAGGGAAGGGAGTGGGGCTGGAAATTAAGTTCAATCACATGGCCAGTAATCCAGTGTTTCAATCATTCATGCCTACTTAATGAAACTTCAAAAAAAAACTTTTTGGATACTGAAACTTCCTGGTTGATGAACACCTCAATGTACCTGGAGGGTACTGCTCCCTGCACATGGGGAGAGTGCATGGAGGCTCTATGTTTGAGACTCTACCAGACCTTCTCTCATGTGTTTCTTCATTTAGCTGGTCCTGATTTGTATCCTTTACACTAAGACTGTAATACCAAGTATAGTGTTTTCTTGAGTTCTTTGAGTCATTCTAATGAATTATCAACTCTGAGGGGGTCATGGGATTTGTGACCAGTTGGTCAGAAGTGGAGGTAGCCTGGGGACCCCCAAACTTGTGGCTGCATCTGAAGTGACAGCAGTCTTTCTGGGTTTCCTTTTCTTAAACCTGTGGAAGTGTGACACTAATTCCAAGTAGTAAGCATCACAATTGGGCGCATTTTCGTACACCTAATCACACACATTTTGTGGTTTTCTTACTGTGTTATTCTCTGTGTTTGTACACAGGCCATAGCTTCCTAATCTATCCAAGTGTGTTTCCTAAGCTTCTTTCTCTGGATACCCATCACCAGAATGAAATCAGAAAAAGGTCCTGGGAAAGCCTATTGGCTTAAATTTAGGTGATTTTTACACACACACACACACACACACACACACACACCGCAATTAGAAACTCTGAATGAATATTTGGGTAAAAATAAGAGCCACAGAGGTAATTCCTAGAGATGAAACCTGTGATTTGGAATATTAAGAAAGTGAGAATTGTCAAGGTGAAAGTGATAAAAAGACCAAATAGGGAAGTTTCACACTTCCTTTCCACAGATCACCTCAGAATAAAAATAGCTTAATAAATGAAAAACACTCTTGTATAAATCACACTTCATAGAAATTGATGATTTCCTAACACCAATGCTGACATTTTGTTTTCTGAATGGACAAATAATAAAAGGCAAAATTAGTTTGAATAAAAAAATATATAAGGTATGTGGTGAACCATGTAAAAGTAGAACTTGAAGAAAGGAAGAGTATGATACATAACAAAGTAATATTGAATAGGAGAAAACTGTACTGTAACAGAGCTTTACTCATAGGAGCAGATTCATATAAATACATTTTAAGTATTTTCATAGCTTTTCCTTAATCTCTCAATCACGTAGGGCAAGTAATTTAATATTTGTCATATCTGTATTTATTTTTCTTTCTGTAGAGTGAATTTATGTCATAAATTTATGATATGCAGTGGAATTACTATATTACTTAACTTATTGGTTGGATATTTGTTGAAAGAAATGTAAGATTTACATTGGAATTCCTACATTTAGAGGAGCCACCCTTATGTATTCTCAAATTAGAAAGTTAAGAGAATATAAATTATTCCTGCAAAAATTCCAATAACATTTTACACTAATTTATAATCAAACTTTGAAACTGTTAAATTTATTCAATCGCTTTTCATCAAACTTATAACAACTATTTATGAGTACTCAGTCATATGCCAAATACTTTTTATAAGGCATCTGATAAACATTATCTCTAATCCTACCAATTTGATTTCTATTTTATGAATGAAAAAAACTGAGTCCCAGAAAAGGAAACGACAAAAAGAATATAAAGTTCCAAAGCAGCTAAAAGTGGATTTTATATAGATCTCTCTTCCTATTTTTTTTTTTTTAGTTTTGTTCCAATTTCTATCTAGGTTAAACTAAACTAGCTTTTATATGATACTACGTGTTCTTCCAACTACGTCTATGGGTGAGAACAACTTTTTACTTGTAAACATATAGACATATGGCATTTGGTAAAAGTAATGGCCTCACCACAGACTACCTGTATCCTGAAACTCAATCATATAATGTAGTAAAATTCTTCCTACTTGACAAAAGGTAATTTGATTAATCAAAACTTAAATATTTAGTTAATTTAACTTCATTTTGCTCCACAAAGACATTTTAAATTATTAATCCCATTCTGGCACCTCACAAATGCATCTCCCATTAATATCCACAATTTGAACAAGATAATTAAGTGTGGATGAGACCACAGGAAACAGCTCCAACTCCAAACACCTATCCTACTAAAAGTGTCATATCCACATTTTAAAAAAGTTAATGTAGATTGTCTTGGCTTTTTTAGGGGTGGACTTTTAAGATAGCAATTAATGATGTTCTAGCTGTACATTCCTTTAAGCAGGTCCCATTTTGTAAGAGCAAATACACCAAGCATTATCTTCACTCTTTATAAAGAATCATATTTCACAGACAATCTGGTTTAAAAATAAGCTTTCCATAATTATCAGTAGTAAGGAACATGAATTGATAAAGAGGAATAATCTGCAATAAACAAGGGACAGGTGGCAGCCTGAGTTACATCTGTTATTAATCTATATCAGAAGGGAAGGAAAGAAAAGACAGCAGGAGAAAGACATAAAGGGATTTGTAAGGCACACTGGAGTTACACATTTGTATTTGTTAAGAGCTTTCTTTCTTTCCCTGCCTTGTAAACTAAAAATATCTTATGAAATAACCCAGAGTAATTATCTTGTCAGAAGAATCTTCTGTGTATTGTAGTCAAATTAATTGAACAAAAATTCATCATGGGAAGAATATATCAGAGAAAAGGCAATGAAAAGGTAAATTAAAACTGAACTGTCGGATTTAAGGTTCCAGTCAATGGAAATAACCTATAAATTCATGAGTTATGAGACATGAAATGAACATGTTCTCCTTTGATCCTTTGAATACTCTGCTGCATTCCCTAATGTTCTAACTGGGGAACCATACTGAATTCTTCATAGATTATTTTTTTTAACTGAAGAAGCCAAAGAGAGCAATGAATGTGTCATCATTAAGCTGACATCTTTCCCAGCACATAGCAGACTCTACTCTGTAGGTTTGGGTGGCCTCAGAAAACTAACCCACACAAGACAAATGACTTTCTCTATAGAATATATTTGTGTGTATAATGATGCTTGTTCTACCAACACCAAACAACGTTGTAATGCAGAAGACTGTTTCCTGAAGGAGTAATACCTTGCATGTACAGAAATCAACTTGTTGTGAGATTGCTGAACAGTTATAAAAATGATAAGTAACCATTCTATTTGTTAATAAAGAGCTCTCTCTCCCGGTTTAAGGATTATTTTAAGTGAACATGATTTAAAGTCCTAAGACAAAATTACTTTGAAGGATATTCTCATTCTAGCAAGAAAGTAAAATTGAATTGCATTTTCAGTGTAACTTTATAGGGTGGTGTAATGAGTTGTGGATAAGCAGAACCTGAATGCTGCTATTTCATTGTGGTTCTATTCAACTGAACAGTTATCTCATAACAGGGCAATACTATTATTCCTCCTACAGAAGCCAGCATTTTTTCTATCATCCTAACAGTGGAATCATTCATTTTTCCTCATCCTTCCTCATTTAAGATTCTATTAGCACTGACCAGTGTAACGCCACCTTGATTATTCACATATATGGCCTCTTTTTTTGAGCTCTATACTTAGTTGTCTCCTTCTTAGGAAAAAACCACATCTAACAATTTAATGTGGGGAAGGTCATTTCATTTTAAATAATAACATTCTCCACATTAATCTTCCAAGTGTTTAAGTCTTAAAAGTTAATGCTCAAATACTCACTTTTCATTTCTCCACATTTCTGCTACCAAGTAGTTCAGTATTTCAGTATACATATTTTTTTCTGCTTAAATAATACAATGAAGTCACAAGAATATTACCCTATATCTTGATTTAGAACATGAAAGTTTTCATCAAGTGTCTAATAGCCTGATGTCAAAGGGCAACTGCAGATTTGTAAGTCAAAACCCAGAATACCAAAACAGTATATTGGCACAGTACAAATCAAAAATCACAAAGTAGAAATTAATAGTAACTTTTTTCAAAGAGAAAATAAAGGAGAGAAGAAAAAGAAGGATACAAAGAATACTGAGGCAAACTAAAATAAAAGATCCTCCTGACTATAGGTCCCCAAGTTTGAGTGGAGAGCTGTCATAATGGGTTTCTTTCTCTGAGATTAGGCTTCCTGAACTCTGGGATGAGTTTCTCTCTATGAAGGAAAATGCCTGAGCAAGAACTCTTGGGTGGGTTCTTGTGCACTAATGGGAACTTTACAAGAGTATAAATCCTTTGAATGAGGACAAATCAATATATAGGTTAGCCATACACATGTACTAAAAGTGTCACTCTGTCCCCCTCATTGTTGTTTTCTCTCTGACAGAACTTGGGCCCACCTTCCAGAGGAACTGAGTTGCTGCAGATTAGTCCACTCGAAACCCATGAAATGTTTCAGGATTTAGTAATATTGTCCTTAATTCATAAGGAAATTTTACTTGTTTTTAAAATTATGTGTAGTGTACAAAAGAATTAAGCCAATCAAAATGAGCTAATTGTATCAAAATGGAATTAAGACATACTGAGTTGAAATACACTCATCTTCACAGAATTTTCTTCCTCTCTTTTGGTCTTCCTCTGTTGGTACCTCCCTTCCTTCTTCAAAAATTATTCAACACCTAACTAGGTGCCAGAAAGTGTTCCTGGCTCTGTGAATACAAAGTCAAATAAAGAGTGCTCCTTTTTCCTGTAAAGGAGTGGAGAAGATTGGTAATGAAACAGTGTCCTGCAGGGTGAAAGTGCCTTGATGAATATTTATAGAAGGAAGGAGCTGTGAGGGCAGAGAGCGGGATAGCTCTGAGCTCTCTCCAGAACTAAACAAATATTGGCATCCAGAACTAAATCTTGAGAATGAGTAACAAAAGTTAACTAGACATACAGAGTGAGGAAAAGGAGAATAAAAGATGGCACAAAAGAACACAGCTTCTCAACAAAGATAGAATTGGAAAAAGTGTTTTGTGGAAATGCTACCAAACAAGAGCCCTCATCTAGTACAGTGCCTGTCAACCAATGATGGTAAAAATTGAGTTCTAACTCTGATCCCCAGTGAAAAAGCCATTTTCGTTGTTATTTGTATGTTATTAAAATCAACCTGAATTCTGGATTCAGCTTCCTTGGTATGATACCTAAAACCTCTTCTACTTGTTTACATTCAATAGACCATGTGTTTAAGCCTATACCATCTTTATCTTACTTTCATATGTAAAGTGACAAAAAATGATTATGGTACTTAAGATTTCACTAAGAGACTTGTCTAAAATTATAAAGGCAGTGAAGACTTCAAACCAGTATTAACCCTATATATGATAAAGTCTGTCTTTCCACTCTACTCATGTGTAGCCAGGGCTTTTGTTTTCCATTTTGTATTTGCCATCTCTACTATTTTAGTCATCATTGTCATTTGTAATCGCACACTGATCAAACCATATTTAGAGCCTTTTTTCCTTCCTGAGCTACTTTTATATCAGATTTTTTACAAGATCACATTTTGGGGGCGGCTGGCTGGCTCATTTGGTAGAGCATGCAACTCTTGATCTCAGGGTCATGAGTTCAAGCCCCACATTGGGTGTGAAGCATACTTAAAAGTAAATATGTGTGTGTGTGTGTGTGTGTGTGTGTGTGTGTGTATTTCTTTTTTCTAATATATTTTTTTTAATTTATTTTGAGGGAGAGAAAGAATGCAAGCAAAGCAGGGGCGGAGAGACAGGCTCTATGCTCTCCAACCAGGCTCCATGCTCAGTGCAGAGCCTGACCGGGGTCTTGAGCTCATAACCCTGGGATCATGCCCTGAGCCAAAATCAAGAGTTGGACACTGAAGCGACGAGCCACTCAGGTGCCCCAAAATAATTTTTTCCTTAAAAAATTGGATCTTTAGTTAACTCTTTCCCTTAATAAACAGGATTGTATCATGAATACAATCTAGTCTCTCCTGCATGATTTAGGAAAGGTACAAAGGCTTGGGTAAATTTTCTGATCACATTAATTTTTTAAAATTAAAAAGAACAAAAGTTGAAAAAGGCATGGTAAATTAAACTGAAATAGTACTGGTCCCAGAATGATCCTCCATGCCTCAAATTTTTTATCATTTCATAAACACATTAACAGTGTCTAACTCTCAGTTACCATGAGAATTAAATTATTTAATATGTGTAGTTTAGAATATTTTCTTGAAAGAGTAAACACTTACTAAATGTCTGTAATTGTTGTTATTATTATTATTAGTTTTTAAAATGAATCATATTAGGTACTCTACCATCCACTCACTTGGTAGGCAAAAAGTAAAAAAAAAAAAACATTAATAAAACAAGTCCATTGAATTTTATTTTATTTTTTAAGTTTATTTATTTTGAGAGACAGAGAGAAAGAACAGAGGAGGGGCAAAGAGAGAGGGAGAGAGAGAATGTCCATTGAATTTTAAAGTCTGCTTTAAATAGTAGAATCTTAGAAGCATCATGACCACAAAGATGCTTTATTCAAAAACATTAAATTAGTTAGTTAAAAAGTAGCTTTATTTTTAAATTATATAATTCTAAAGCTTTTGCCCAGGTGGAAAGATAGATTTATGTTCTGGAAATTAATTTTGGAATTTCAGAGATGTTGATAAGATTGTGGCTGACAGTCTGTTTGATGTGTGAAATTTTTAGGCTTCTGTGAGTTCACCCTTTGAAACTTCAGAGCATAACATTCACCACATTTAGCATTACATTCAGTCATTTGATTAAGTCATATTTTTGCTCTGGTTGTTAATATTTTACAACAAAAATAAAAACTACTTACTATAAATTTCTTTATTAATATAAGATTTATCGAATTTTCAGTCTTTGCATGTTCTCATAAAATTCACACACTCGGTTTTTAAACTGATATAACTTTATATCTAATGTCTTAATATTGTTAATGGAAGCTTAAGATTAGTAAGTACAATTATAATTAATCTATATTCATATAAATAGATTATGTGGGCCTTACTGTTGTTATTATTTATTGATATTATTATTTACTTTGGGGCCAATAATATAACATGTCTTCTTATGCTAGTATATTTAACATACAGAGATGACTGCCTTATATAACTTGGTGGGAAAACCAACCTTAATTACCAATTCTTCCAGAGAGACTTGACTAGTAGCAACCCACTGACTAAAGTAAGAAATTTGCAGGTACTTGCCAAATGGATTATCTAAAATTGTATAGTTGATGAAAGGGGTTGACAGGTATAAGCTTCCAGTTATAGAACAAGTAAATCATGGAGCTGAAAAGTACAGCATAGAGAATATTGTCAATAATATAGTAATAACATTAGAAGGTGATGGATGCCTACTATACTTATCACAGTGAGCACTGTGTAATGTACAGAATTGTCAAATCAACATGTTATGCACCTGAAAATGATCTAACATGTCAATTATACTTCAATAATAAATTTTAAGATGTAAAAGAAAATGTGCTCTTTAATGTTAAGCCAAATTGAATTTGATAACTATTTTTAATCACCCAAGTTATATTTTGTTTTAAATTGAGACCCTGAACATCTTTTATTCATATTTAATTCCAAATGATCCTCCTGCTCCACCCCCCCCCGACTTTCTATCTGTCCCATCATCCAGAGTATTTTTTTATTGCATCTTTAAAAGCTGACTTAGACTCTTCTGTTGTCTGCTTGTATTTCTTTCATTTTACATTTTCCAAATTCCAAGTCATCTGGAGCATGGAATTCACTGACATAATCATTTTTCATCTTCTGTCTCCATGTTTAGCAGGAAGGCTAATCTATTATTAAAGACATTCAGCAGTAGCCTTTTCACCAGCATACTTGCTTACCAGTTGGGAAAGAAACTTTAGTGAAGCAGTAACTCAAATAAAGATAAGGCAATCTATTATTGCTATTATGGTTTACACAGAACATATGGAACTCAGCAAGTAAAGTATCTTCAATATTAGATGGCTACAGCATTACTTAGATCATTTAACTAACTTTCATCCCTATATCTTATCCACCCTAACAGTAAACTGGCCCTAACAGTAAACTGGGTAGTTGAACTAGCCTAGTTGTAGGCAAAATGAAACCAAACCAAACCAAAAACATCTGACATTGTTATTTTTTTTGATTTTAAAAAGATGAAAACTTTACTCATAGATCAAAAGACAAATGGGAAACTAATTCTTTAAGATTGTATTACTCTTATTCTAGGATTTATTTGATCTTTCTAGCACAAATATACAAAGGCAACGAATATGTAAAAAAATGCAAGGAGGGGATTTCAAATTCTTGTGTGACAATTTGTCTTTGTGACAAGTAACATTTTTTTCTATCACGCTCATATTTTATACTCTTAGTATCTGCATTGAGATGAGGATGATGGTTAATCTTGTGCACTTGATAATCTACATATTTGATATGTTTGTATTGTTGAAAAAAATAGTGCAGATGTCTACTTGTGTATTTCACATTTTTGGCTTCCTCCATACTGACATTGAGTTAATTAAGCAGTGCTGGTTTCTAATACTATTTGCTTCCTATAGCAGGCCCCGCTGGTTGCCAATTATGACCACTTCTTCAGTCTTTGCTAATGGCCCACAGAAGCTCATTTGTCCACTAGTCTCCATGTAATTCATATAAATCCAGATTAGTAAATAAACCTAGAAATCCCACTACCCCCTACCGGTGACTGGTGTAAAATTAGACATGTGGGGAAAGCTTCATGGGTGCTTCTTAGAAATATCTCCTGACTCCTAAAAGGAAAACCCGAGAAGCTGTTTCTCCCTCTTCTGGAATTTCTGTCATATCGTGCGATCTAAGGTAGGCTGGACTGGAGATCAAAGCAGACACACTAAGGATGGTAGGGCTGAAAGCTGACATAAAAGAGCCTGAAGGTTCAATGAGAATTTGAGCCACCAAATTAATCAAATCTATATCTGCTCTTCCCCAGGATATATATTATGAATTCTAACAAATATCCTACTCATAAAGTCAATAAGAGTTATGGCTATTTGCATTTTATTTATAACTGCATTTGAAAACAGGGTTGCCATTCCTATTAGGCGTTGTGCTGTTTGATCCAATAAGAGGAAAGAAGCCTATTGATTCCTAAGCCCATGACCTATTTTCCACTCTCCTCTCCATTCACTTCTAGACATGATATCCACTGTTATCTTTCACTCAGATATTCTTCACTGTCAAAATGGTTTTGATAACTAATTAATGTCTAAGGATAAGTAATAAATACACACCCTTCAAGAGGCACTTCCATTCTAAGTTGGGACTTTAAATCAGACCTTAGCCCAGAGGAATGGAATATCTAATCAAAGAATTAAAGGAATTGTGAAAAACTTGGAAGGACTTCTCACTGTCCTTTAACATTCTCCCTATGGTATCTACATATTTAGTCCATTCCTTGGCCTTAAAACTTCATTCTGTCAAGAGTGCTCAAACTACTTTAAAGAGAATGAACTTGGATATCCTGAAGTCCACTCGGGGCTAATGTATTAAGGATTCATTCATTTGGAAAATATCTGCAAGTATTTCTCACAAGAAAGCATGGCCGTGTCATTTTTCTATATGTGGATGTACAACTGTTACATTTCAGCCTATATAGAGCCATGATTGAGGATGATATAATCAATCATATTACTTTTTTAATTAGAGAAACATGTTTATTATTTATTTACCATTTTTTAATGTTGGATAGTCTCACTATATAGAAAAGATGTTGATACAGAATTTCAAAGACTAATAATTGACTTAGAACTCATTTATTCATTCAACAAAATTATGAGCACCTATTATGTGTCTCACACAAATTTAGCTGTTGGGTATACAGCACTGAACTCAAGTCCTTCCCTTCATGGAGGGAATTTGTATGATATGGGTGAGAGGAAGAGATTTAAAAAAATAAGTGCAATATATAACATGTCTAAAGGTGATTAGTGATATGGAGGGGAAAATGCAGATAAAGTAGAATTGGGAATGTGGAGATAAGTGGGAGGGCTGCTTTTTTTTTTTAATAAAAAGGTAGTCAGGAAGGGCCTTATTGACAAATAACATTTGAGCACACACCTGCATTAGCATTGCTGTGGCAGGTTGTGCAAGGTATTTTTGGCACACAGAAATTCACGCATGGAAGGTTGGCAATAGGAGCTTATTAGCTTTAAGAAATGTCCATGTCCATAATAGTCTCTGTGTTTAAGATCTCTACTCAAATTTCCCCAAATAACCTCAGCTTCAAGACATTTAAAATTAAACTCATCACCTTCTCCCAAATCTATTTCTCCTCTCCTTCCTCTCACAACTTAGTAAGGAACATGACCACCCATGCATGGCAGTCCAAGCATCTGGAAATAATTAAGAAAGCCTTCCTTTAACTCCACTCCCAGGCTGACTGAAGTATTATATCACCAGGGAAGATGTATTGATTGTTCTACTACCAAAATCTCATTGCTAATATTGTCTTAGTGTAAATACAACTAAATGTGAATTCCCTTTATTTTTTTGTATGTGTACTTTGTAAGTTTGGCCATTTTGTCAGAGAACTAAAATCAAAAGAAGGGGGGAAAATGGTTTTGTGTGCTACTAACAGGAATAGTGCCTTCCAGAAATAGACTTGCAGATTGCTCCCCTAGTGCCATCCCAGGCACTATATTCTTTTTCAGAGGAAAACTATGTGGATTGAAAATGTTAAGATGATTGATTTAAGGTGTCTATTATTGCTGACTGCTAACATTTTGCCTTGGGAAATTACACCCTGAGTTGCATTTTAAAAACTATTAATGGAGGTTTCTGGGGAAAAAAAGGTATTTAAATTATGAGAAATGTTTTTAATATTTGTGTTTTTTAAAAAAACATTGAGTTTTCTGAACAAAAAAGTATAAAAATATTGTTAAGATTTGTTTTTATAACATTAAAATTTGTAACTATTACTTAAATTTACGATAAGTAGATGTTCAACAGCACATGCACAATGAAACAACTTACAACTAATCATTAAATGTAATATTCTTTTTGAAAATGTCCTTAAATAATAAAAATTAATTTTGGCTATTTATGGTGCCATGAGGATACATAGAAAAATTTACATAAATTCTTCCCAGCTCCCCAATTAGTCCATCTTCAAGATTCTTGAATCATCCTAAACCTAATCCTTCACCTATCCAACCCTCAAGAAATATACTCAGGCTTCTATTCTTCTATTTAAACTTAAAATATTTTTAATATTACAAATGATGTTTTTACATGTCTTTGTACCAAATGAATGACTTATATTCCCCTTAACTACAATATTCTCTTCCTGAATCTATATCTTTATTGCGGTTGGGTTGCACCATCGATAAGCTGTTTACCAGCAGTTACTCTCACTACAATTAAGATACTTAATTCAAAAATATTATTTTAATTAAGATACTTAACTGAAAAATATTAACTTTCTAATACAGAGCATTGTGAAAGATAAATAAAATGAATAAAATTATTCTTCTTTCAATGTTATTACAATGTAATATATGGAAAAAAACACATGGTAATTAAACAACATGAATGGTAGATGCGGAAATAGTTAGAGGTCAAAGGAAGATGAAATTCTTCTGCCTGGGATAATGCAGAAAGCTTAATAAGGTGACATCTGTGCTGGGCTTGGTGGTTAGGTATGACTTAAATATGTCAAAATGGGGAATTAGCTGTGCTATCTCATGCTGTATTCAGTTAAATGTACATAAAAGTAGTTTCGCAAATTGTCACGTATTCAATTTGCAGAGCATCTTATAATTTAAAAGATATGCACATAAGAATGTAGGAAATACATAATTATAGGCCTGGCATAGGTATATTACAGTAATTATTTATTTAATAAATAATTCACAATTTTACCAAAAGATTTTGCTCCAATTAATTCTCAAATAGCAAATCTTCATATAAAGAAAAAATTATTTAAAATATAATTACCATAACATTCTAGTTATATTAACATTTACACTGACAACTAATATGCAACTTATAAAACAAGCTTTATAAGAACCTTTCTGACATTGTAAACCTTACCTCAAAAAGTACTGTTTTTATTTTTTTTATGTCTGAGATCTAGATTCCTTAAATGTCCTTAGAAATATGAAGCAATGTATCTGTCCTTTGAAATAAATTTGAAGGAACAAAAAAAAAACCTAAGAAATAAAAATTAAGGAAACAATATTATTGTCTGGATTGACATTACATGTTAGGAATTCTCGAAAGCACATTAACCAAAGATCAGGTTTGTTGGAAGGAGTGTAGCTGTACTCTTGTACCCCATCTCTACCTCATGGTATTTGAACATATGCTTGTAACTCACTGAATTGAGGAGGGTCACAAACATTGTACAAACACTGTACATTGATTGATTACAGTAGAGTTAAGCTGACTTAAATCCCTGCAAAGAAGAGCTTTTTGCTCACAAGTGTGGCAAGGGAAGAATTAGATGCTTTCACTGCAAATGTTTTCCCCTGTTTCTCCTTTTGAAGGACCCACCTTTGGGGCCTGAGAAGCTAAATGGGCTAAACAGGCTCTACAAGAGGTCCAAATTAGTCAGGTAAAAAGCCCATCCTACAAGTCTCCCAGGAGCATGTCAGAGATGTCAGTGACAGGCTGGGAGCACATTCCAGGCAGTGATTAGGTAGTTTCTCCTTGGCAATGAATATAAACTGACTTTAGATTCAGGCTTGGCAGTAAAATCTCTGAAGCTTTTGACCTATCGTACAGCACATATTGTCCCTTTCCTGTTGCCATAGAGAGAACAAAGAAGAAGAAAATGCACCTTGTCAACTCTCTCCAGTGTGTTCGCAACTTTATTCCAGTGTTTCTAGGAAGCAGGAGATAAGAGTGGGAGGTGGTGTCACAGTTTCTACAGTGTCACACACTGTCTCTAATCCAGTTTTGGTGACTGCATGACTCCTGAATCATAACAGCTCATCAGTACTGAGTGTTTACTTTTCCCAGCACTGTTCTTAATTCTCAGAACACTCTATAGAGTACATACTATTAATATCCCCATTTTACAGATGAGAATATGAGGCACTCTCAGAGAAACACTACCTTGGCCAAAGGCACACAGCTAAAACAACAGGGCTGTGATTCAAACCAGGTAGTTTTTCTCTAGAAAAAAGTAAGATATTTTCATTATTCTGAGGTGGAAGGAAAGACACATAAAACAAAAATAATAGAGAAAATCAAAAGTGACATCTGTGTGACCCATTCACTATACTCTATTGTTCACTCACACAATGGGAACTAATCCGAACGTGTAACTAATCTTTTGCAGATGTTATCACTGTTATTTCTTTACTTCAAATTTCCTCAAGTCGTCGATCATATCGAAAGGTATGTTTTTAAACCAAACTTTACTATTTGCATCTACATATGTGTTTGTAAAAGCTTGTCTAATAATATACACAGAACTATTGAATAAATTGAGATTAAGACATGAAGTCATTGATTTTGAAACTTGAAGTTTTCTAAAAATTTAGTGCAATCCTCAAAGTTGACAGATGATAAACAAAAATGCAATGTTACTAATGGTCAAAGAAACTCCTAACGGCTAATTTGGGAAATATTATTTCCTCTATACCAAGCTGTGGGGTACAAAGTAATAT
>CM053572.1:110088859-110119007 GCA_028646485.1 Cryptoprocta ferox | reverse complement strand
AGAACTATTGAATAAATTGAGATTAAGACATGAAGTCATTGATTTTGAAACTTGAAGTTTTCTAAAAATTTAGTGCAATCCTCAAAGTTGACAGATGATAAACAAAAATGCAATGTTACTAATGGTCAAAGAAACTCCTAACGGCTAATTTGGGAAATATTATTTCCTCTATACCAAGCTGTGGGGTACAAAGTAATATTTTTCTACAGTCATCTTCAAGTTCTAGATAGTAAACTATCTTATAAGGTGGGCCCCGTCCTGCCTCAAGGGAAACCCAGGGAGTGAGTCCCTTACCCTTCTCCTTTCAGTTATATTTCTGTCTCCTACAAATATCTACCATGACCCCTCAAAACCTTGCAACAAAAATAACAAAGAGTGAAATTATCAAGGGGGAGAAGTTAGCTGTGGACAGAACTCGATGAAAGCAAATGAGCACACATAGAAAAGGAAGTTAAATGTGTTCTGACTTACAATTGAGTTTTTAATTATTAACATTATAATCCAAGGCTTCGAAACTAGGGACAGAAAGAAAAACAAAATATTTTCATATTTTGAAGGAGACGATGGTATATCACATACAACTTGAATGATAAATTAATCTTTGAGTTATATAACTGAAGAAAATAGAAGGAAAGAAAAATGACAATTTTGGCGTTTTGTTTTTGTTTTTTAAACTGTGCAGGCATAGAGTAGAATAAGTCAGACAATTTCTCATTGTGGGAAAGGATGAATTTATAAGAGATAATGTGAGGCACCTGGGTGGCTCAGTGGGTTAAGTGTCCGACTTCAGCTCAGGTCATGATCTCATGGTTTGTGAGTTCAAGCCCTGCGTCGGGCTCTGTGCTGACAGCTCAGAGCCTGGGGCCTGTTTCAGATTCTGTGTCTCCCTCTCTCTGCCCCTCCCCTGTTCATACTCTGTCTCTCTCTCTCTCAAAAATAAACACTAAAAAAAAAAGAGAGAGATAGATAAAATATCTCTATAGGTTGGCAGTTTAACTCATTTGTAGAGCTGAATTGTAAATATGCTAGCAGTTTAGAAGGTGTAAATATCCTTTTGACCACGTTTATCTGGAATGTTATGCAAAAGGTATAGACTGGCGTATCCCATTTAGAGCCACTATCCTGCTGACAGCTTCAAGAATTCAATCCATACAAGAAGCTATGGAAGGTTGAATAATGGCCCCCAAAAGATTTCCATGTCTGAATCCCTTGATCTGTGAATATTTTAGGCTGTGTGGTAAAGGGGAATTAAGGTTTAGATAGAATTATGGTTTTTAATCAACCGGACCTTAAAATAGGAGGATTATCCTGGATTATCCAGGTGGGCCCGACGTCATCATAAGGAACTTGAAAAGTAGAGGATAGAGACAGGAGAGGAGAGTCAGTGAAAGACCTGTGACTACACAGTCAAGTCAAAGTGATTCAAAGTGAGAAGGACTCAACATGCCATTGCAGCCTATGAAGATGCAAGAGAGACAGAGCCAAGGAAGGCAGCAACCTCCAGTAACTGGACAAAGACACGAATTCTCCCTAGAGCCTCCAGAAAGAAATGTACTCTGTCAACCCCTTGATTTTAGTCCAGATTTCTGACCACCTTAACTGTAATTAATATATGTTGTGTAAGCCACTAAGTTTAGGGTAATCTATTACATCAGCAAAAGAAAACTACCATGCAAGCCTGGCACAGTAACCAGAAAATAAATAAAAAATAGTTTTGATCTCCTAAACGTGTATGGTTTTCCTGTTTCGTATCAGAATATCTTGGTAAACCTTTCAAAATATTCTTGTGTTTTAAAAATCACCTTCAGAATCAAAAAAATATGCATCTTAATTCATCTGGCCATCAAAGGCTAATTACATCTTCAAGACCATACAGTTCAGTAGTTTTTAGACATACAGAGCCAATGCCTCTATTTGTAAGAAATATTAGCACTATGTTTATTAGTTAAAATTGAGAGGAATAGAATATATAACCTATTCACACATATACATGAAAAATATATAACCCTCTATTGGTAATTCATAGGATAAATAACAGGAAAAGAAGAAAAATAAAATAATGTGCATTTATGCTCAATCAAGGCTATACTAGAGAACATGATGAAGTAGTTATATTCTTGCTGCATGGTTAGAATCACCATGAATGCAACTGCACACTGAGTGAGGCAGGTATGTTGCACTGGCCATTCAAATACTAAGAGTGAAGTAATTTTGATGATATTGAACAATACTCATTTAAGTTCCAAACATAGTGTTGTAAAATCCCTTCTCGATTTGCATAGCAATTCCTTTACTGGAAAATGCAGTGACAACAGCTCCGGGGCAATCGTCAGTCCTGCAGCATTGTCTGATTAGTTGCAGGATGGTTAGAACCTTGGCCTCTTTCCACTGCCCCATCAGACATGGGGGGCCAGGATTCCCTTTCCAAACCCTCTTTCATTTGCCTGCTTCCTACTCATCCTTCCAGGTTCAAGTCAGAGATCACTCCATCTAAGAAGGTCTCACCAGCTGCCCCTCCAGGCTAGATTATAATACCTCTCTGCCTCAAAAAATCTTGTATTTTCCCTATTAATTTTCCCTATTAATGTTATTAGTAAAAGTAACAAGACAGTGTAAACAATGGCTAACATTATCCTGAATGTTTACTATTTGCCGGGCCTGCTGAGTTCTCTCATGAATTATCTCATTTATCTCACACCTGGTAAAAATACTTTCGTAATGACAGTGAGATACAGCAATAGCTTGGAGAACAATTTGTCTACAGAGAGAATGGATTGTTGATTTTGTTTTGTTTTGTTTCCTTTTAAGGTAGAAGAAAATCAAGCTTGTGTGGAAGTTAAGACAGCAGTTCAGAGGAAGAGTTTTCTGATACAGGAAATTAGAATAAGGCCTTGTAAAAGATAAAAGAGACCAAATAGATGTATCACCTTAAACAGAAAGAGGGATTCCTCCTCCCAGTATGAGCACTAGAAGTGGGTGATAAGGCCCTAAGGTTCTGCTTCAGAAGCTGTTTCAGCATAAAGGAGTGTATCACTGGAATATGTATGATTGAAAGGGAGAGGCAATGGGGCTCTCCATTGCCATGAGGCAATGACGAAACTCATTAAATGATCCGTTCTGGAGTCTGAAGTAGTAATGGAGAAGAAACAAATGCGTACAGTGGGTAGAAAACTGGGTGGAAAAAAATGATTCCAAGTTTACAGTCTTGAAGGAAGGTTAGGTTTAGTGACAGTAAGTGACAATAAGACTTTTGGAGTGATCAGGGCAGGGGAGGCATTTTGGGGTGACACAATGGCCACAGGTGTGGACCAGTGACATGGTGTTGAAGTCATGGTTATGAAAGTAGTACAGACACTGGCACATCTACATGTTGGCCAGCTGTGGACAAAATGATGACATATGAACCCAAATAGAATGAGGACGGGAAAGGATCTCAATCTAAAATAAAACCGAAGGATATGAAATGGGAAATTCATACATGTGCCCTCAGAAGAATGGAACTTAAGAACAGAGAGACTGATTTCCATAAATGTCTGCTTTATAGAAGACTGAGACTTCTCTCTTAACCAATAGACCTCCCTCAATTATCTCTCTCCATCCTCAAGTCAATGAACTTCTTGCTTGGACTCCGGCTGGACTTTCCCCTCTTTGCACTCCTTGTCCATAAATACACCCCATCCCAAGCTGCCTAGAGACTAGCCTGTAGTTTGCAATCCCTCTGCTATTCCCAAACTCAATTTCTGACAATTTGAGTGTGCCTCAGTTTACCTCCTTATTCAGGTTGACAAGGAGGAGGTAGTAGAACATGAGGTCATAAGCTCTAAAAGAAGGAGGTTCTATCTATCCTGTGTGTGCTTTTCTGGAGAGTCCTATATGTGTGAATGGGAATATGTGTTTCTTATGGCCAGGACTAATATTTCTACATATTCCAGCATTCCATTTAATAATTCTTATTTATCCAATGGTTGCAAGTGTCAATACTTCATTAAAAGAAAAAAAATCACTTAATAGTTAAGCTCTATAAAATATAAATTGACATCTGGACAAATTGTCTCAACAGAACAGCTCCATAATCTATAAATTTTCAGGCTCATGGGTATATTGGGCACACCCTTGAGACACTGCATCTTCTTTGTCCTTTTCTCTTGATACTGCCTATCAACTCTTAGAAAATAGTATCAATCAATCATCAGAGAGAAGACAGCAATTGGATGGGTATAAAAATTATTCCATTTATAGATATTTTTTCTCCTTCAGTAGTCTTGTTTAAATAAAGAAAAGTTATTTTCCTGGTGCATCTTTTCAGACTCTAAGGTTCTAAACACCGGTGTAGTTTCTGTAATTTCAGGTAGATTCTGGCTTATTGATCATCAATTTAAATCTTTTTCATGTTGCTTTGTTTACATGTTCACTCAGTGAAATATATTAGCAAAATTTCCCACCATATTAAGTCAAATAGTATATTGTGAACACGTTCTCAAATGTTTTTATATATTGAAAATCTTCAAGTGTTTAGGATTTATAAGGAAAACAAACTGAGAATAAAGGAATCCTTAAGAGTAGATGTAAAATGATTAAAGATATTTCACAAATGGGACTGACCATGAAACATCAATGGGAGTTCATTATTTGACTAACTTTGTATATTAGCATAAACTTTCATTCTTCATAAGAGCCAAAAATATCTTAGAAGAAGAAAATAAATAATAGAGAATTCCTATTAGTTGTTGATTTTCAATTATCTGTGTATTCTTCTATTGACACATTTCAATGGCTCAACAGAATTTTATTTCATTACAGCATGTGTTCTAAATCAAAAATACTGCTTTTGTTTTGGAACTTTTCCTGGAATGGGCTTTTTTCTTGAATTGATTTTTATTTCCTCATACTTCACTCAATACACATGAATGTGTTTATAGAAATGTGAATCATTTTAATATAACTACACAAATTCAAGCCATCAAATACTTGAATGCTTTAGAGGGATCTGTTTGCATAAACAAAGTCATAGAATAAGACCCTATAACCCATCGTAAGTAATGTCTATTTAAATCTAAGTGCAAGAAGAAGACTATGGAAGATTTAGAAATAAGAAGTTATCTTCTTGTTTCTCTGGATACCTTCACTAAGACATTGTCAGAAAATTCTGGTTACTTCTTTTTAAAATATACATGGATCAAACTATTTTCATTTTGGAAATTTTAAGAAACCAAAATTTGCCTTCATATATCATTATGCTTTTAATTTAAAATATTGTTTAATAAAATCACTAATTGATTAATTTTCAGAAAGGAAAACTAATTTGAAACTACTAGATTTTCCCCACACATCTTTTGGATCCCCAAACAGAAATATTTCTCATATACTTATTCTAGACAGACCTTTTCTTAGTTTCAAAATAATGATTTTATTATTCCTTATAGACACACACACACACACACACACACTCTCTACTAGAGGCAGCCAGATTGACAAAGACACAGACATGACAACACATGTGACAAACACACAGACATGCACATGTGACAGAGAATACTGTGTTCATATTAGCAAATTACAAGTTCTATTTTTCTCACTGCAACCTTACTTACCCCTGACGGTGAGCCATATTTAGCAAGACAGTAAGGCTGGTAAATCTCTGTAACACCTGGGCAGAGTTCCAGTGGGAATACCCACAAGTTTAACAGACAGGCAAGAAACCTCATTTAACCTTGCTACTGCCACCAGGAAAATGCAAAGGAGTAAAAGAAACATGTCCAGAGCTTTCTAAATGGCTACAAAAGGAGAGCTATTTTTGTTATTATTATTCTCTAATTTTCCCTAAGTTTAGAGTATGTTCTTCTTCCCTGAGCCTGGGCCAGATACTTTGGGAGGTACTTAAACGCTTGCAGACTTCTTAAGGGACCCTTAAGATATTCAGTGGCAATTTACTAAATGGTTTCCTTTAGTGAAATGAAAAGTACTAGCATGCCGCCTTCCCCAGGTGCCTCTGAGCTCCAGCACTCTGAGGAAAAAGGTGTTCTCTCTGTGGTTTGATGATGGTGCATCTTCTTTGCTTTCAGGTGGCCAAGATTGCATCAAAGTATCACAATATAATGATTGTGCTATTTTAAATTCAGACAAATTGCTGTCTCTGGCATCCTTTCTCTGAGATGAAAGAAGAGGCATCGGTCTTGCTGAATCAGTCACAGATCATGGAAATTATAGTGAAAGCAGACCACTGAGATGCTCCCAACTTGTCTGCTGAACATGAGGAAAGGAGTCCTAGCTCAAGACGTTGTCTAACTTTCCTGGATGGTTAGTTTTCTGAATGAAAGTAAAATCATTAGATTGGATGAATGCTAAGGCAAATTCTAGCCGTAGCATTACCTGACTTCTAGATGATTAAACTTCAACATTAGAAGCCACAAAGGAGTCTTCTAGAGAAAGAAAGAAGGGAGCATGGGAGGGAGGAAAGGAGGAAGGGAAAAAAGATGATAGATAGATAGATATATAGATAGATAGATAGATGATAGATAGATAAAACATAAACAGACACATGTCCCTCACATAGATTCTCTGTTCTCTAAACTACAACTCTGGCACAGGACCCAGCTCTTTATTTCAACTACATATTAGAGATAAATCTTTGCATTAACCAAACTCTTTCTCTCTCTCACTCTCAAATAACCTCCCCAGGCCACCTTCTCTTATTTGGGTTATAATGAAAGGAGATAAGTTACATGGGTGTGGGTATAGAGAATAGAATTAATTAGCCACAAGGAGGGAAGTTACTTGGAAATTCTGAGCTGTAGAATGTCTGAGTTCTAAGAGGAAATTTGGAGTTGGAGCTCAGGGCAGCACTGGAAGTCAAATATTCATGCGGACTCTCTGTCATGGGAAGTTATGGATGTGGAATAAGTTTACTCAGGGAGAGAAATGCAAATGATAAAACAGGTATTAGAGAAAAACGAAGGATTTTTTTTTTCAAGTAATGGAGATCAATAGGCATTGAAATGCAGGTACCTCCAAAGTTTCAACAACTAAATGCCAGACGCCTTCTAACATCCAAGCTGCCAGGACCAGTCATCCACAAGAAACTCAGCCCTTGGGAGTGCCTTACTAAACGTGGTCATTTCACTCTGATTCTTACCCGAGTTGGGAGCTCTAAGGAGAGTCAAAGCAATGTGTAAGTAAAGGAATAGATGCACAGAAATCCTGTGGAGATTTCTTTCCTCTAATTTTGCTGAATATGTTTATCTCTTGATTACTTCATTTTCAAATTTCAACAAATCATTGTTGAAGTCTCAAGTTATAGTTAAAGTAGAACTTTGTAAGATGAGCATAAACTTTGAAATCCTCCAGTCCAGCACCTTATTCAGGCCCTGCCACTTAATAAGACATATGACTTTCAAGTTTTTATTTGAGCTTACGAGCAACAGTTCTGAAATATCCAAACAATCAAAAGGCATTCTGTGTCTCAGTGTCTTGTGGATAATGATGGTATTGGCCTCATTGAAATTACAAAGAATTAAATAAAGCAGTGCATAACCATGGCCTTGCTTGTAAGAGGTGATCAGAAATATTAGCTATTGTAAATTGCCATATCAAAAACTATGAGCTATTTTAAATGACCATATCACAGTATATATACATTGTGGCAATGCCTTGCACAAAGGCTACAATCTACAAATAACTCATTTAATGTGACTCTCCATTCAAGAGAAATTCAGCTGATCAAATAGGACTGTCAAGGAATAAATAGTTTATGTACATACACATGCATGGGCCAACAGTACACATGGAGACAGGTATGAAACACGTAAGTGGTAAAGAGCAAAACTGCAGCTGCTGCCTTTTCAGAACAGAGGGGTAAAACATGGACCAGCTGTGTGAAGCTGGGATTTCCCCTTGTCAAATTGACATTTAGAGACAGTTTTTAAACAAGAACCTCCAAGGGGGTTGAGGTCACCCATGACTCAGGAAATTGTATACACAGTTCAATGTTATGCTATGCATATATTTTCATGGAAGAGAATCCATAAGTTGCATTAGAATTAAATGCTGAAGGGAAAGTTGCCAACTGGATAAAATTAATTAGAATAACTCCAGAACTTTTGCATCCTACAAAACAAAATTAGAAGATGATCTAAAGTGAGACCAGAAAGAGCTAGAAAGGAACAGGTTTTAAAATTCATTCAGAGCAAACAGTACTTGTATTTACTTAACTGTTATTTGTTTATCTTAAAAGTTCAGATAAAAACTGCTGAGGTGCCATTAAAAAAAAAATCATGGAACACTTGGGTGGCTCAGTCAGTTAAGCAAAATGTCTGACTCTGGATTTTGGCTCAGGTCATGATCTCAGGATCTTGAAATTGAGCCCGCATAGGGAGAGCTCTGTGCTGGGCATGGAGCCTGAATGACATTCTCTCTCTCCCTCTTCCTCTTCCCCTCCCCCACTTGCTCCTGGCATGAACTGTCTCTCTCTCAAAAAACAAAAATCACTATATGTTTGGGGCTTAGAACAGTTTGAAGTTACTCCCATAGCTGACAATTCTTAGAAAAAGCATAGACAGTGAGTTGTTTTTTATCACTGTTGGGAAAAAAAACATTCTATAATGTTTTAGACTCAGGTGATGGAGACCATGAGGTTAAGTGGCTGTGTCATTGGTTAAGAAGCCTCTGTTGGTAGCTTATACAGTATTATTTTCTATTTTTTAAACCTTTTTAAAAATTTTTCTGTACTATTTCATTGAAACAACCATGGGACTGAATTCACTGCAGATCTTAACATGAAACTTTCTTCTTTCTCTCACTAAGGCTGCACAGAGACAATGAGCTTGTAAGAAATGATAACTGGATTGTTACTATTTGGCCAGGCCTACTAACCACTCAGCACCTAGGGACTTCAGGAGGATAAAGAGGAGAAGCATCATCAAGCTGGGAAGGGTAAGTAGTGTAATGTGTTTAGATCCGTGTCCACGTCATTTTATAAGAAGGACAGATTAACTAAATACTTTGATTTGCTCTATAAAGGTAGGTATAGTTTAAAGCACGGTTTCCCACTATGTACTGTCTCCCTTTCTTTCTCTCCCCTCCTCTGCCTTGAGTGTGTGTGCATGTGCAAGTGTGTGGGTATGTGTGTGTGTCTCAATAATACATCTGAAAAGCAACAAGAAACAGGTGAGTTCAGGGCAAAAAAATTTGATTAATTTAATAAAAAATGTGTTTCCTACCCTCTCCCCCTTCTCTCCAGAAATCCCCATTCTCTTTTTCCAGAAATTCCATTTACCCCAGATCACAATGTATTAAATCACCCACATTCTTAAAATCCTTTTATGTTTCCAGTTTTTAATAACTAATATAGGGTCACTGGAATTCTCACTTGTGATGAATGTTTTAGTAGCTGTAAGAACTGCAGAGCCCATGAAAATGTTCTTTTCCATGTAAAATGATACGAAGAATGATATCACCCATTAGAAGATCCTGCCAGAAATCTACAGGCAAGCTCCCCTCGAAGGAGAGGTCCTAACAGCATCTCATTTTGAAGCTATCAGACTGGAAACAGTTGGAAGAGGCAGAAATGCACTTTGTTCGTGGTTCCTGACCTAAGAAATAGCAAACTCATAGATATATTGAACAAACCCCTTGCTGCTAAGAGATTTGCAATCCATTTAAGAAAAAAAAGCACATACCACCCCAGATGAATGTCAAGTGAGCATTCCAGCCAATGGGTATTATTGAGGACTCCAGAAAAGAGCGCTTTGTGGGTTAGAGAAGTTAGAAAACACTTCCTGGAAAATGGTAATTAAACCTACTTTAAATAGACCAAATCTGTGCCTATAAACAAAGAACACTAGCAAACCGGATGGAAAAAATCTAAAATGTGAACCTGAAGTATATAACTTCTCTCCGGTTGTTAGGTAAGTAAAACTGAAATAACAAAGAGTATGGGAGATGGATACAGAGCTGGACAGAAAAAAACTTTTTCCCTTTTCACATTTTTCTAATCTCTAGCCAATTATCACACAAACTGAAAATGGATAATGCTTCTGCAAATTAGAGAGTTGGTAAGGATTCACACTGCTTTGTCCATCTGGGGTGGTAAGTGGGCGTGTCTGGCCTTTGTCATAGATCTCTGTCGTTTCACTTGTCTTACTAAGATTTTCTTTTATGGCTTTGAACAACAACAAAAAAATCTAATGAGGTATTCTGTCCCACTGTGGGTAGGTAGGTAATCTCAGCAGCCTTTTCCCATTAGGAATAGCTTTTCTAGAACCTCAGATGCTAGAATCCAATCCCAAATCAGCAAGCAGCTCATGTAAGATCTCTGGATATACAGCTGAGAAGGCAGTTTCTCATGTGGATTCTTTCACTGACCTTCAGGGCCCGTGTAGCTCACCTGTAAAACAGGAGCTGGGAGAAGACAGCTAACATCAGCTTCCTTCTAACCCGAAGCGCTTTCTAATGCCAGGAAATCAGATGATTGCTTCTGTTATAAGTACGTGTAAATGAAAAATAAATCAGATCTGAGTGAGGGCCTACATCGTGTTCCTATGAGTAAAGCATATGATGTTTTGCACATGGACTTCCTGATATCTACTTTGGCACCTCAGAATCCTTTAAAAAATTATAGAGTTCCAGTTATTTGATTAGATATAATATCTAGGGATTGTAACTACTACATAATATTTTTGTTTGAAATGTAAAAAAAACAAAACAAAGCAAAGCAAAACAAAACCAAACAAAACCCTACATGTCCTGATAATGCATCCATATTTTCGAAACAGAAAGTTACAATGAATGGGAGGTGTGCCATTATGGTCTCAATTGTGTCCTCCCAAAATTCATATGTTGAAGTCCTAAACCTGAGTACCTCAGAAGGTAATACATTTGGAGATAAGGTCTTTTAAAAGGTCATTAAGTTAAAATGAGACTGGTGGGGGGCTGATCCAGTATGACTTGTATCTTTATAAGAAGCAGAGGTTTGGACACAGACACACCAGGAATGCACATGTTCAGAGGAAAGACTGTGTGAGGACACAGCACGGTGGTCATCTAGAAGCCAAGGAGAGAAGAAACCAACTCTGCTAATATCTTGATCTTGGACTTCCAGCCTCCAGAACTGTGGGAAAATAAATGTCTGTTGTTTCAGGCACCCAGTCCATGGTATTTTGTTATGGTAGCCCTAGCAAACTAATACATGTGTCTTCCTCACTTTCCATTCACCTAAAGTAGTGAAGAAGCTGGATGCTTCTTATTGAATACTTTTTTGTGATTGTTGACTGGGAAAAAAGTGCCAGAGTTTCTCTTTATTTCTCCGGTGATGAAGACAGAACATGTATCTATACCTTTGCTCTCTTCAGACCCAAGTGTCTGAGAAGCACCATCTCTGAGTGTTCATTACACTGCTGGCAAATACACATGCACACTGCTGTGGGACAGTGGCACAAAAAGCTTGGATTTTTATATTCATATTTCATTTCTATTCTTATTAACAGTCAGTGAAAGTAGATGTGTATTTCAGGCCTTTTTTTCTATTGTTTAGAGACAATCTGTACCTATGTAATATTAACACAGTCTGAACTAGTTAATTAAATCAAACATCTGTACAATTTAAGCAGTAATATGGAAAAGTGTGGAATTTTTTTTAATGTTTATTTATTTTTGAGAGACAGAGGAAAACAGAGTGCAAGCAGGGAGGGGCATAATGAGAGGGAGACAGAATCCGAAGCAGGCTCCAGGCTCTGAAATGTCAGCACACAGCCCAATGCAGGCTTGAACTCACAAATGGTGAGATCATGATCGGAGCCGAAGTTGGATACTTAACCAACTGAGCCACCCAGGTGCCCCTAATGTTTATTTATTTTTGAGAGAGAGAGAGAGAGAATGAGCAGGGGAGGGACAGAGAGAGAGGGAGACACAGAATCCAAAGCAAGCTCCAGCCTCTGAGCTGTCAGCCCACAGAGCCCAACGCAGGGCTGAACTCACCAGCTGTGAGACCATGACCTGAGCCAAAGTTGGACGCTTAACCGACTGAGCCACCCAGGTGACCCAAAAGTGTGGGATTTTTAAAGCATGGCTAGTTAAGTGTATCTCAAGTAATTATTTTTCATAGGTCAGCAACAGTGGCATAATGTTTCTTTTATCCTTTTAGAATTTTACAGAAGAGAAACAAGACCTATAATATCATAGATGATACTCAAATGTGTATAGTAATATCTGATATATTCTGAATCTATTTCCAGCTTTATAATTGCCAAAGATAAATTTTCCAACCAATTCTCATTTGTTTGTTAAAATCTCCACTCAAGTATAAACTATAAGATTTATATGGATCATAGATATTCCAATGACTAGAATAATTGCCAAATTTTTTCCAGCACTTTTCTGAATAAAGAATATAAAAAATATCATAAATGCTATACAATGATAAATATGAACAAGACAATTTGGCCTGAAAAGGTGGTTAAGAGTGTATTCTAGCATCTTACAGATGCATTCTTAGATGAATATTGGATAAAAGTAGGTGACAAGAGCATCTTCTAGGTAACTTTTTTATTTAATAATTATTTCATGCTATCATTATAGAATACTTAAAATGGACTCTAAATATAGTATTAAATGATTGACTTGTTATGAAAGAAAAACATGTATGGTTTCCTGTATGCAATTTATAGCCTGAAGCCTTGCTCACAAAATCTCTACTGCCAGCAAAACCATTAGGTGGTAATCAATAGTGGTGTGCCATGCCCAAAGGAATAGCATAAAGCAAAATGAAATCTTGCCAGTTACTTAAAACATTGCCAGTGTGGATTTTAAAAATATGACTAGTTGTATGACAAACTTTCCATATTAGTTATGACTAGAAGCTATAGAGCCGAGCATTTTTTTTTTTAAAAGAAATAGTTTCTGGTTTTCTTTTTGATCACTGCAATAAAATATCATGTTTGCTATTGAAAAGGTTTTTTTTTTTCATTTTCCAAAATCACTCTTGGGCAATTTCTACACGTTCAAGGAAAAGTGGGTCATTAAGATTGCTATTTGAATAATAAAAATAAAACATCTAATGCCATCACTTCTGAATGATTCCAGGTAAGTGCTTTCAGAGACAGCATAGCCATAGCAACCAGTTTCATCTCTCCATCACATGGCCAATAAGATAGGGTCTTTATATCATTTGTGGACAGTAATAAGTGTGTAGATGAGGATTCTGTCTACACATAGCTTTTAAAAAATGATGAAGAAAATCTTATACAATTAAGTTTCTTAAAGAGGGGAGGCTGCCTTTAGAACAAGAGGGATTTATTTATTTATTTATTTATTTATTTATTTTGGATGTAATAACCCTACTTTGAGCTTTCAATATTATAATGTTTTTTTTAATTTCAGATCTTTTTGTGCTAATATTTTGTATCAACAGTATGTATTCAACAGCCAATTTTGGAATACGATGATGAAGACCAATTTTGCACCCCTAATCCCCATCACCACATATACCCTGTGATTATTTTCTTCTATACACCTCACCTTTATTAGAAGCCTATTATGTTCCACCTGAATGCTATGCATTGATGCTAATATAAATAGGCTCCCTGCCCACTCTGAGTATTAAGTACAGTGTGTTCTTTATTCCTCAACTGTTGTAAAAGATTTATGTTTTAGACTTTTAAAGCAAATATTTTGGAATGATTTCTTTCCCCTTAGCTACTTCCCTTACTGTACTTTTAATTGCAACAAGTTTGAAAACTAGCACACATATAAACCAAGCAATACCAGCTCCAACAGTCTAAAAAGTATTTATGTCAAGACAACATTTAATTCCAGATAGACACTGAAAAACCTTAACCATCCTATAAGAAGGAGGGTAACTGAATGTCAGGTATTTTTCTAAACAGCATTCCAGTTTCTTTTCATGACAAAAATCTACTATTTTAATCACAAATATATTAAGCTTTTAAATTATATCTTTGTTTTTTTGGCATCTTAGATAATTTAGATTATGATTAAATATTCACTTCATTTTTATGTTTCTGAATAAATATGAGTCAATACATTGAAGGGAAAAAGAAAAGCAATATATATAACAGTTAAGGTGTTTTATTTTTTTCCAATTGATTTATTAACAGCTATTAAGTACTCCTAACAGATAATGCAAAACAAATATTTAATTCTGAATGAGAACTACTGATGGTGCACCTGAGTGGCACAGTCTGTTAAGCATCTGACTTCAGCTCAGGTCATGATCTCACAGTTCAAGCCCCATGTTGGGCTGTGTGCTGACAGCTCAGAGCCTGGAGCCTGCTTCGGATTCTGTCTCCCTCTCTCTCTGCCCCTCCCCCTCTTGTGCTCTGTATCTTTCATCTCTCGAAAATAAATAAATGTTAAAAAAATTTTTTTTAATTGAATGGGAACTACTGAGTCACTTAAAACTTTCCTTATGAACAATGATGTCTAAAATAATTGTTCAAAAAATTATTGAAATGAATTCAAAACTCAAAGGGAGTGATTTTATACACATATAATTTATATAAAGAATCAAAGGAATGACAAGTAGAATTTTATAAACAACCCAACTGCAAATATATTTCTAAGAGATTTAACCTAACTTCTTTCTTTCCTTCATTCCTTTCCTCCTTCCTTCCTTCCTTTCCTCCTTCCTTCATTCGTTTGTTCATTCCTTCCTTCGTTCCTCTCCCACTCTCTCCTTCCCACCTTTCTGTTCTTCTTTAATCTTCATAACAACAGAATGAGGAAAAGAAGACCTCTGTTCCCATTTTGTAGATGTGGTTATCCAGAGTAGATAAGCAAGTTGCATATGTCGAAAGTGATATGGCTAGTGGGTGGGAGACCAAGATAGGCAGACTAGTTGGCAATTACACACTCTTAACCACTTTGCTAGTAATGTCACTATTAAACTTTCGAGTTAGGAACATTAAAGAAAGTCTATGCTTTTGACACACTAAAAAGGTCCTATCAATAAATAGTGACATTGTAAGAAATTAGGGAACCAGTCACATAGGTGACAAAACATCTATTAACTACTGTTCTGTGGTCTGCAGATAAATGATCCTTCAAAATGTATTAATAATAAAAGGACAGAAATTGCATGTCATATGGTCATAGAAGTTAAATATATCAAACTTTTAAAAAATGATATACTTGAGCTAATGAATTCTTTAATGCTAAATATTAGACACTCTTCTCAGATAAGACATTTACAGAATCATTGAAAGAGCTATAATAATAAATCTAAAGACACAACTTCAAAATGCCAGACGATGATTTTCATACCTAATTCACAAATATGGGCAAAAGGGGGGGTGTGCCTTTACAATTAGCACATTACTCAAACTCTGCATCTAAACAGTAATTTACTTTAATTACAATCTATCAAACACCACTATTTTGCTGGTTGGGCTGGGCAGAGACATAAGAGGAGTTAGCCATGCCTAAGCAAATATACAAATCTTGATTTTTGCCTTACTATGCTTTCTGCTTTATTTTTACAAAATTAAAAATGAGCATTAACACTGCAACTTTTTAAGACATCAGAAGCTACTGAAAAAGAAAAGAGCATACTATTTTACTGTGTAAGCATATAATCTAAATCAAATAGGCAATAAAGCAAGGCAAATATCTGCCTCATGGTTGGCATGTATTTGAAACAGGTATTTGACATTTATAGATCCTTGAAATTAAATGGTTACCTCTATTTATTTGTAATTATAATCAAATACTTAATGGTTTAATACCTCATTTTAATGCTGTGTCTTCAAAATAAAAACATAAATATTTTTAACTCAGTAATTCTTTTTCTAGAATTTGTTATACAAAAATAATTGTAGAACTGATCATTGAGCTATGTACGAGAATATAGTTGACACATCAGCAAGGTGGGGTTAGGGACACTGATCACCCCCCGTACAGTTGAAAATCTACTTATAACTTTGACTCCTCCTAAAACTTAATTACTAATAGTCCACTGTTGTCCTGAAGCCTTACCATTAACAAAACAGTCAAATGACATATATTCTGTATATTATATATGTCATATACTACATTGCTACAATAAAGTAAGCTAGAAAAAAAGAAAATTGTAAGAAAAAATACATTTATAGTACTGCACTGTATTTATCCAAAAAACCCACCCAGTTCAAACCTGTGCTGTTCAAGAGTCAACTGCACTTTCTTTATCATTGTTTCCAGTAGCAATGATTTGGAATCAAAGTATATGCCCGTCTGTTAGGAAATAGTTAATTATATTGCATTGAAGAACAGAGTAAGATTCTGTGCCGTTATTTAAACTATTTAGGTAGCTTTAGGACTAATATGAAAAGATGTCCATGATACACTTTTAATTGCCCTGCTGTATTCTAAGGGGGAAAGAGCAGACAGAAATATCCTACTACTTCTCTCTGAGACGGGCAGTGAAACTTTGCAGGGGGTAAGCTACTTGAAATGCCAATGGCTCGTTTGAGAAAAAGGGGTAACTGTGAAGTTGGGATAAAAAGACTTTGACATGGGGCGCCTGGGTGGCTCATTCCGTTAAGCATCTGGCTCTTGATTTCAGCTCAGGTTCATCTTGCAGTTAGTGAGTTTGAGCACCGCATCAGGCTCTGCACTGACAATCCGGAGACTGCTTGGGATTCTTTCTCTCTCTCTCTCTCTCTCTCTCTCTCTGACCCTCCCCTGCTTTCAATCTCTCTCCCTCTCTCTCAAAATAAATAAATAAAACTTCAAAATAAAAGACTTTGGCATATGAGGTGGCAGAAAAATTGCTTCCAGGGTAAATTGAGATCAGATCAGTAAGGGTCTTATATAGGTCAGAATTTCATCCTGCAGAAGATGGGGAGTCATGAAAAGAGTTAAGTAAGAAAATAGGAGGATAAGGCTTATGTTTAAGGATTTGACAGTGCTGTAGAGAATATATTTAAAAAGAGCTGTGACTGACTCTCAGATATAAATGTCATCTCGAGTGTTTAGTCTCTCTTTAATATGAGGTTTTTTTCTTATGGATTTTACATTCTGGAAGCAAGTAACTGAGAATGTAAAAACTATAGGATGAGGGGCACTAAAGTAATTATCTCCCTATGAAACTATCTGTAAAAATATAAAATCATATCTCTTCATAACAATATAACTGTGGATGCAGCAAGAATGGAATCAAAAGTTTAAAAATAAACCTGGTATTGAAATATATGTTGAATTTTTATTCTGAAATAAAGAAATAAAATCCATTGCAATTTTATCCAACTCTATTTCACACACACATGCACACACACACACACACACACACACTCACAGTCTAACTCCAAACTTCTTATGATGCAATACCTTTCTTAAGGCTTTCTTGTTACTAGACTTAATAATATAATTTTCATTAATTAATATATTAACTTGTACTTTTGTATACTATGATTAGCTTAAGAAGTTACTAGAGAATGAAGAGAATTCTAGATAAATAGGGAGAATCTTAAAATATTTTTAAATTGCACACCAACTTTGTTTTATAATAATCAAATTACTTTTACGCAGAGAGATGGTATGTGTCCATAATAAAATTACAATAAAATTAAGAATCATTAGAATATTCTTTAAGATTATTTTCATCGAAAACAACCTAAGAAAAAAGTAGTTCTCTTAAAAAAATAAAAACACTTGGCTTTATTTCAGACTCTTTTAATGATAATAAAATATAACTTGTAAAAGATGATTAAAAGTACAAGTGTTTTGAACTATATGACCTTAGTTTTGTCACTGAAATTTAAGTCCTGCCCATTAAGTTCCTAATAATACAATAAATATTGATTAGTTTCATTTATTTCAACCTTACTTATTTTTAAAGATAAGAACCATAAATAATTCTAAGATTTATATATTGTACCATTCCAGTATCACACCATAAAGGAGATATTCAAATATGTTTCTCCCTTTTGAAAATTCTGTTAACTGTTTGGTAGTCTAGGAAGATGACTTTAGTCAAAAGTTATCCATTTTAACATAAAACGTGCAATAACTTGGATAGTCAAGTTTAGGCAGATTAATTTTATGTAAAAGTATCTATGGGAGAAACTTCTGAATATAGAGCAGAGGTTTTCAACTTTTAAAGGGAATCAGACCCCTTTATGAAGCTGGAAAAAATTATGTACCTGAAATTCTGCCTATAAATATTTAGGTTGCCGATAATTAAGTAACACTATGTTATTTCTAGTGGCTTGATTTACTTTTTTTCAGTCTCTTCCTTCTTGCCTAAATAGTGTTTCTATTTTCAAGTAGTAGATCAAGTCCTAACTCCTCCAGAAAATCATCTCTGATTGACTTCCAACCTTTAATGGCAACTGTTATCTGTACCATTCATTACCTTTTAGTTTGTGAATGATATAATTCTAAGTTTCTGACTCAATGGGTTATAAGCCTCTTGAAGACGAACTATGAATTATAACAATTTCCATTTCCTGTGCATAGTTTAAAGTATAGTATAGTCATAATGAGATTCAAAACATATTTATTAATATCTAATCCATTTTAATTTTCTCATTTTGAAAGATAACTGCATTTTTACATAATCCCAAATATGATGTAACACAAAGCAAATAGTTGTTTCCAGAAACTTAAATGTGTATACTTTTCACTCTAATGATTTATATCAGATCACGTTCTCTTATGTTCTTATACTTCTTCTGGTTTGTGTGTATTTATTTAATTTTCCTACACTGATGAACCCTGAAAGCAGAGAGTGTATGTTTCAAATCCAATGGGCTCTGATTAATGTCACTGACAAGTGTAATAGACATCTCTCTTTATTATATCACCTTTGCCCCATTCTGTTTTCAAATGGCTAAATGAAAATGACCTTGGATGACAGAGGGGTACTTAGCTTTATTCATTGGGTATGTTCCAGAAAAACAAAGAGAAATAAAATGTTGAGAGGAGCGTATTTTTATTTTAGGCTGTCATCAATTGGCAGCTATCCCTAATGATTATTTTCAAAGACTTAATTATTTAGGAAAACAAATACTGGTGAGGGAAGGAGTCTACTATATGATGTAATTTAATTTCAATTTAAAATTCCTTAGTAAAAGAAAAAGAACGTATATCAATAGTCACCACCAAATTAGTATGTTTTGCCCTTTGTGGCTCTCAAGTACGACCTCGGGTATTGTAAATAACCTACAGTCTATGGGTATGCCAAATTTAGTGTAGGAAAAAAGTGGTTATTGTGATAAAATAAGTTCAGTAACACATTTAAAAAATTTAGCTGTTTGAGTTCAGGTTTATTCTTATCAAGTATAGCAGGTAGGGGAAAATGATGTACTCATGGCATTCCAAGTCCTGTTTTTCCCCCTATGGCTAAGGCTGTTTGTAACAAGAGGCATCTGTCATTCATATAATATTCATCACGGATAATCAGGATTCCTCTATTAACCCAACCTACCATTTCTAAATGTCCCACCTTCAATATCTTACTTTGCAGATCAAAAGGAACTCTGTATATTCATTTCTACTCTAGAAGATGATGCATTTCCTTCACTTACATAAGCTACCATATAGTTGTAGTAAACTATATATATAATGAGTTACATATATATATATCTAATATAGCTATCTACCCATCTATCTCTTGATTAGAGAGTAGTTCACATTAATTCTAAGCGTTGAGACTATGCCCAAGTGAACAAATTAAATCAAGAGTAATAATGATAATAAAAACTAATATTTATTGATTTGGTTCTATGCTTAATTTACCTCATTTATTCTTCACATTAATGCCATGAGTCAGATTTTATTATTTTCATTTTGTAGATAAGACTCTCAGATGTTTAAAGAACATTTATCAAAGTGATATGTTCAGTAATGTTGGAACTATGCACAAAATCTTTTACATTAATAAAACTATGATCTTTATGTTACACTGAAAATCCAGGAAAAGAAGAGAGAAGAGTTAATGAGAAGACATTCTTTGGCTCCATCGGTAAATTAAGAAAGAAACTTGGTTGATCCAAATATATCAGCTAACTCCATTTTTCCTTCATCTTTTTAACCAAAATAAAGTAACTGTATCACCATAAACATAAAACAACTGTACTTCCAAAACACAATCAAAAACCTAGTAATGTCACTGACTCTAATCATCACCAAATATGTCCTACATACCTCAGCAATTATCCTACAATTGAAGATGGCTGCAACAAAAACACCAGTGAGGAAAAGTTGGTATATTCACAGTGGGAAAAAATGCAATAGGATCGAAATGAGGAAAATACTTGTCAAGACCTAAACAAAATTTTGAAAAACTGAAAAATGTACATTCACACTTAGAACTTCTGACTAGAACAAGATTAGAAGGAAAGGGAAGGAAAGAACATTGATTATATTTAGAAAGCAAAATCAGCAGGACTTAGTCATTGATTGGATGGGTGAGCTGATGGAGAGTCTAACTTAAATGACTAGGTGGGTGGTGTGGCTGTTAAGATATATAAAAAGCAGAAGGATCATGTGAAGACTGAACTTTTAACATACTAAATTTGATGTGCTACACAGATTTTTGAAGTAGGAACATTCAGCAAGGAGTTGGACATATGAGTCTGAAAGCCAGAAGAGGGATTTAGAGTGAAACTTGGGGAGTCGTTAAAATTTAGGTACTTGTGAAATTGTATGCCGATACTTTAAAATGGATTATGTTAACATTTAATTACATAGAAAAAGTGGACGGTCTAATAATCAGTTATATGAAAGTCTTGGAGTAACAAAAGTAAGGAGAGGGGCGCCCGGGTGGCTCAGTCAGCTAAACGTCCGACTTCAGTTTAGGTCATGATCTCACAGTCCGTGAGTTTGAGCTCCGCATCTGTCTCTGCGCTGACAGCTCAAAGCCTGGAGCCTGCTTCAATTCTGTGTCTCCCTCTCTCTCTCTCTGCCCTTTCCCCGCTCATGCTCAGTCTCTCTCTGTCTCAAAAATAAATAAAAACAGTAAAAAAATATTTTTAAATAAAAAAAGAAACAAAAGTAAGGAGAAAAAGTGGAAACCACACTCCTAAGAAGTGTTTTCATACATAGACACTAACCTGGATTAAAACTGCTCCCACTCTCTGTCTGAGAGGGCCTAAAAGCAGTGACACCTTGGCAGCAGTGAGCACCTGGTGCTCTGATCTTAATTTCTACGCACCATTCCATTAAGAATAGGCTATGGCTCCCTGAAGAAACTACAGAGTCAAGGGCAAAAATAAGGAAAACATAAGATGAATCTGGAGCATCATGGAGTGCCAAAAGGAAATGCTAGAAAAAAATAACTTATCTTTTGTCCAAAAGACACAGGAGCCAACCCAAAAGAGTTGCTTATAGCTAAAATGGGTTGAGCAACAAAATGAACAACAAACAGTACTGGATTAAAACCCAAGATACAAAATATTCATGAGTCCACACTGATATAAATGAATGATTAAATAAATAAGTAGAGAAGGGGAAATTTTTCTCAGAGGAAAACTTTACATAATAAATGCAGAAGAAATGGAATAGAAAAATCCTCATTTAAATACCGCTGTAATATTTGCCGTAGCCATGTTCCACCAAAGACTGACTGGTATGAGTGAACCAAGCTCTAAAGTTGAGGATAGTCACACAGCCTAAAATATCCTCTCCCAAATACTTAATGTGGTGATTTTAACCCATGTCTACAAATACTTTGCTACTCCTTCCTCCAGTGGGGAGAGAGTAATTTCCTTCCCCTTGAGTATGGGCTGTACTTAGTGACTTACTTCTCATGAATAGAATATAGAAATGGAAAATAGTGACTTTATAGTATAGAAACCCAGCAGATACCACCTTAATCTAGTAATCAAGGTCAACATCACCAATGACAAGTCATGTTGATGTTATGTACCCTGATAAGATGTGATGAAAAGGGCACTTCACCCCAGTAATCTTCTTCCTTGGAAAAAGCCATAATTCAAGTATAATCCTGGGAAAACTTCAGGAAAAAAATTCTACTAAATAGGTGATCAGTATCCTTTAAAGTGTCAAGGTCATGGAAAACAAGAAAAAGACTGAAGAACATCAGATGTCTCTAAGGAGACATGATGACTAAATGCAATGTGGTATCCTGGAAACCAAACATATGGAGAGGACATGAAAGGAAAAACTGGTGATATCTAAGAAAGTCTGTAATTTAGTCAATAATGTAATACCAATATACAATATACTGAAACTGACTTCTTAGTTTTGATAAATATACCATGGTTATGTAAAATACTAACATTAGGGAATCTGGGTGAAAGATATATAGGAACTCTATCTACTATCTTTACAGCTTTTCTGTAAATCTAAAATCATTTCATAAGAAAAAGTTTAAACAAAGATCTCACTAGTAGAAGACATGTATAGACAGCTCCAAGGAGGTAAACTAAGTCAGGAAATCAAACAAAACATATCTGCCTCATTATTATACCAAGGCCAGTTCTCTGCTACGTGTATCACAGTTTTGCAGTCAAAAGAGGATGATGTTCAGAAACTCAAATACACACATAGATGATCAAGCAACTTTTAGCAAATTTCCAGAAGCCCAACCTTTATGTGTAAGCACAAAATGAGAAATCATTAATGTCATTCAAACATTCCCTCCATAGTATAGCTTTCTTACTACTACCCTTATAGTTACTCTACCTACACAACTACTGCATCTCATATAGTGAAGCAAATCAAGGCAGTGTAATGAGCCATTCACACATTCAATCTATTATTTATTAAGCATGATGTGCCAACCATTATTCTGGGAAACTGGAACACCTTGATGTTATCTGAAGGTGGAATAGACAATAGAGACCACCTAATCCAATCCTTGTTTATTCAGAGGAGAAAACTGAGGATGTTTCTTTCCTTTGTAACTAGGAAAAAATTCTCCAACCTTTAAGGGTGATTTGAGCTCATCATTATGATTTATTCAAAGAGCTCTAACTTCTAGCAATCTTTATTCCAGGAACTTGGAACTTACACTGTTTAATCTTCAGAAAACCCTTGTTAGATGAACCTCATAATTGTTCTCCTTCTTTTCTCCCTCCAGAAGTGGAAAAGTCAGGCTTCGAAAGGTTAAATGCTTTTCTGAGCTCATGTAATGAGATAGTGACAAAGCTGAAAATAGAAGTCCCTGATTCTTTGTGTTTGCCTTACTTCACCTCATGTTATCAGACTGAATTGAATGTTATTTTTCTATAGTACACTCACTATCAGGGAAAGGTCTCCTACATCACTGTAAAGCATGAGAGATGGAGACTTCAGGGGAGCATTACTGAAACTCACATGTACATTATCAAACATTTTTTCTCTAAAGAACATTTCCACCAGAGCACCTGGGTGGCTCAGTCAGTTGAGTGTCCAACTTCAGCTCAGGTCATGATCTCACTGCTCATGGGTTCAAGCCTTGCATTGGGCTCTGTGCTGACAGCTCAGAGCCTGGAGCCTGTTTCAGATTCTGTGTCTCCCTCTTACTCTCTCTCTCTCCCCTCTCTCCCACTCACACACACACACACTCTCTCTCTCTCTCTCTCAAAAATAAACACTAAGCGAAATAAGTCAGGCGGAGAAGGACAGATACCATATGTTTTCACTCATAGGTCTAACAGGAAAAACCTAACAGAGGACCATGGGGAGGGGAAGGGGGAGGAAAGAGTTAGGGAGAGTGAGGGAGGCAAATCATGAGAGACTCTTGAATACTGAAACAAACTGAGGGCTGAAGGGGGAGGGGGAAAGGGGAAGGGGGGTGATGGTCATGGAGGAGGACACTAGTGGGGAAGAGCACTGGGTGTTATATGGAAACCAACTTGACAATAAACTAGAAATTTAAAAAAAAAACTGAAAAATAAATAAATAAACACTAACAAATTTTTTAAAAAACTTTAAAGAACATTTTCACTGATTTCCAATGATGATCAGATTCCTTTGTTCCTCTGAACCTGCGTTTCCTCACTTCAAAAAGAGATAAGTAATATTTACCTTTATTGGTACTGTGTGGGTTATTTGATATAATGTATACGAAGGGCTAGCACAATATCTGTACTTACTAAATTAAGTTTTATATTTCCCCATCAATTTTAGCCCCATAAATCAAATTTAGAAAATGAGATAATTGAACAAGAGTTATTTGTGGAGCTAGGTCAATATGAATACAACAAAGGGGGAAGTTAAATAGTTGATAAATGAAGTTATCTGGAAACATTTTGAATGTCACGTAAGTACAGATGCTGGGCCTTTAAAATGCAATGTAACAAACAGAATTAATCTTTGATTTGATCTATAAGAATCGAAATACGACATGCAGGGCAATATAACTGGAATTTTTATAAACAGGTTAACCTAATAAAATATCTGAACATAATTTATTATTGTTCAGATATAATTTTTCAATTTGAATAAACAGAAAAGAAAATATTTCATTTACCATTTAGTGTCATTCACTAATTAGCGCCAACTATAGAAGACCAATAGAATATAATAAAATTAACTCTGTTTTTTATTTTCAAGCACAAAGAAAATGCATTTTAGAAACTTTACATACATGTTAAGCGTCATATCTTTCTTAACATTCATCTCAGGACTTCCATATAGTAGGATTTAGAAGACTTTTCTTAGGTTAATCATCCCTCTTTCAACTTTTAAACAATGAATTCATTTGTAAATCTAATTTTTCATGCATAATAGACAGGAAATTCAAATGATTTATCAGTAATTACAACACTTCCAATATTTTAGTTTAGTCATATTCTTATTTCAAACATTTCCTTTGTAAAAAAAATATGACTCAATCTTAAATTGATCTAAAATTTCTGAAAAGAAAGGAAATAATGAAGCAACAAAAAATCATGTAAAAGAAATTTTTTTTAAATATTGTTCAGTAAGTGCTATGGGTCAGTCTGTGATAGAATGGTTCAAAATCTACGGGCCGTCATTATGAAAGGTGAAACAGGCTAACCATCTTTTATAACTTCGGAATTCACTACTAAAATGTAGCTTGTGTCCAGATTTAGGCACTCATGTTTTCCTAATTTTAAAAAATGCACCTGTAGCAGAATTTTTTCTCCAAAAGGACACAGCCAGCTGGAGAAAAGAGACAATTAAGCCTGATTGGATGACTCAGCAATAAAAATAGGAAGCTAGCTGGATGAGAAAGGATGAGCTACAAAGAACTAGATTGTCAGGAAGGGACTCTTTGAAAAAAAGAAAAAAAAAAGAATAAGGAAGTGAAAGTAAGTCTATCGATACAAATAGAGAGGTTGAACTTTTCAGCTAAAGACAAACCCATTCTTGAAATTGAAAAGACACACAAAGAATCATTGTATTCACAGTTAAATTGTGTATAAGGTTATGTAGTTCTCAATATCCGTTAGGCTTCAATAATAGTTAGTATAACAGTAATAATGCCACAGACTTTCCTCAGTCAGATGATAGCACCATGCTGCTTCCTGCTCTTTCCAGGGACAAGTGTCTCATCTTTTTGCAAGGGACATATTTCCCTCCTCTTCCTCTTAGTAACTCCTCCTCAACATTCAAAACTCCCTTAACTTCATGGTTACATTTCTCCAAGGAAGACTTGCTTTATCCTTACCATTGAGCTAGCCTCGTTTAACAAATATATTGCTTTCTAAGTGTTGCCTCCATCTTCAGAGGACATATCCCAAGAATGTATGTATTTAATTTATCTCCTATGCTATTGGAAGAGTGATGAGAGGAGATCTTGTGCCTGTCTCCTTGACATGGCATGCCCTGAGTAGGCACACAGTAAATATTCACTGTGGAGTGAATGAGTCCTGAATGAAGAACAGTGAGACAAAACCCTGTGTGGCCCTGATTAGTTCCATTAGTTTGGACAAGTCCACTTTGTCTCTTCGTATCTGTTTCCCCTCAAATAATTTCTCTATCTAAAATTCTACATTTTAATAAAATGTTATATAGTACCATTTTCTGTTTTTCAAGTATTCTTTTCTTTTTAAATTATTTTGAAGAGACAGAGCATGCATATGTGCAAGCAGGGGAAGGGGAGAGAAAGAAGGGGAGAAAATCCAAGCAGGCTCTGCACTGACAGCCCCAATGTGGGGCTCAACATCATGAACCCTAAGCTCATGACCTGAGCCAAAATCAAGAGTTGGATGCTTCACTGACTGAGCCACCCAAGCACCCGATAATACCATTTTCTTGGCTTAGCCACAAAATCTCCCCAAAAAATTAATCTTAACTACTATAATATGATTATCTTGCATTCATTTCCTTCCAATTCTCTATTATTTCACTGAAACTGAGCAAAGTCAGCTTTTCTTTGTAAATAGGAGAAATATCTCCTAGTAACTGAAGAATCCATCCTATTCTAAATCAAGAGTGATGAGATCATTTAAACACTCATGAGACAAAAAATGAATATAAATCCACTGAATCCTAGAAACAGTTCTAGGTAAAGAGAACAAAATAGTAAGTAAAACAAAGTCTCATTTCTTCCAGAGCTTCCATTCTAGGGAGAATGGGGCAAATATGTAATACATGAAGTTGTGATAAGTGCTATCAAAAAAATGAAACAAAGAGAATGGATGGAGAACAACAGGGGAGAAGACTGCTTCTTTATCTAAGGGTAGTTGAGGAAGATCTCACTCATAACTTGACTTCTGAATATAGATCCAAAAGAAATGAAAGATGAGAGAATATTTGGTGAAAGAACATTCTACATGGAGGAAAGAGCTGGTGTAAAAGCCATGAGTCAAGAGCATTCTTAGCAAAGTTCAAGGTACAGGAGCAAGGCAGTGTGGTGAGAGGGAAGAAAACAAAGACACTGCAATAGAAGACAAGATTACAGTGGTAGTTGGTGAGTCAAATAATGTGGGACCTTATGGGCCTTTTTATGGGATTGGAAGCCACTGGATGATTAGGGCCATGAAATGAGATGATTTCACTTACGTTTTCAAAGGTATGCTCTGGAAGCTATAGGAAAAAAGACCAAAGGGCACAAGGATAGAGGTTAAGAAATCACTTAGGAGGTCTTACAGCAACCCAGGTGGGAGATGATGGTAGCCTGCAACAGATTGGAAAAGGTGGAGCTGGTTAGAACTGGTCAGATTCCAGGTATATTTTGACATAGAGCCAACAGATTGGATATGGAGATGGCAGGAAAAAGAAGTCAAGTAAGCAGTGGTCTAGAGGGAGGGACATGGGCTGTAATTGATAAAGATAATCAATATACCTCTCTCACATGCAGATCCAATAATGAGCAGAGGAAAAGAGAAAAACCACCACTTGCATGGACTCAAGGGGATGCAGTGTCTCAAATGAGAACTACGTTTCATTTTGAGGGGGGAAAAGTGGAATATTCAAAGAAAAAGGAGTGGTCAGAGGAATTTTATTGATAAAACTCTAGCTCCACAGGGCCCAGTGGAGTGTGCAGGTTGGTGCTTGGACAAGGTCATGAGATGAAGTCAGGATAGTGGATTTAAGAGCCATATGAGGATGGGAAACAAATGGTAGTCTGTAGCTTCTAGTGTTTATAGAGGTAAAGCGGGATACAGGACATACGGGAATTAGTGTGGATGGTGTATCAGACTGTGATGATGAGGCTGTGAGTCAGCTGTGGAGAGTGGATGCCTCTTTTTGCCAGGACTGTGTGGTACCCTGAGATGATGAGAATGCACATGCTTGCTCTCCTGTGCCCTCAGGTTCCTCACCAAAATATTATCTTTGGTCTCCCACAGAGACACGCTTGATCAAGGAATGTGTAGCTATTTCAGGTACTGGGTTACACATTAGTAATGGATAAGCATTTATCTGCACATACAGTGAGGGTTTACCTTCACTAAGTAAGTGCAAAGATAAAGTAGACCACCCTGGTTCCTCCAGGCTTGCCTTGAGCTCATATTTTCGTAACACCACACAACCCTGTGCTCTGTGAACTTAGCACCTGCATGCATTACAGAGCACTGCACATTTAATATATGATGCTTCTGTTCTTGATTAGATTTGAAAGAGGAAAAATACACAGAGCTCTAATTAAGATTTTTCCCTCTAAAATTATAGAATGCAAAACATTCTTAGCTAGAAAGGGAGAACATTTTTTAAAGCCAAAACTACAGATTTTGTTGAAGTCTAGAAGGGCATGGGAATATATAACAATAATATGTTCACAAAATATATCAATGTAATGCAAATAAAATAAAGTTTTGAAATTGCACTGAGCTAAGCCTTGACCTCAAGGTACTTTGTGAAATATATTACTTTATTATAAGTACCTAAACATGATAAATAAATATTTCAATATATTATTAAGCCACTGTTGGATTCATCTGCATAATTATCTGTCTGGGTTTATTTCCATACAAGGCATATATAAAGCAAAAAGAAGAAAATTTGGAATGATATAGGTAAAAGGTTTGAGCTTATGAATCATAACATTCCTTCTATGTGCCAAGCACTGTGTTCAGACTTTGTCTTGGGCTTTGTAGGAATATATCAGCTCATTCAATAGTTTCAACATTCCCATGAGTTATCCATTATCCCTACTATATAGATAGAGAAATGAAGGCTCAGCAAGGTTACAGAGCTCGGAAGCAGAAACAAAATTTCAACCCAATCATGTGTACATTGACCATATCACATTGCTGTTGCTTATCAATTTTATGATAATTGTGAAAGACTATTCATGTCAATGGCAAATAAACATCTAATAATCCTTCTTTGTTGAAAATAACTGCGTGACTATCTAGACCAGCAGTTCTGAATATTGATGTGGAAATCACTCAAATACCACAATCAGCAGTGACTATTCCCATGAAACATCCTTCAGCAATCACTACCGAGTGTTCACCATGTGCTAAGTACTATGTAGGCACTGGAAATATGGTACTAATGTAGAAAGCAGAGGTTTTTATTATTGACCAGCCAATATCTTAGTGAAGAGCAACAAACCAATAAATATATAAAATTATTCTAAGTATCAAGAAGTGAAGACTCACCATAATGTGAAGATGAATGTAGAGAAGTAGTAACTTTAGCTGAAGGTATTCAGGATATATCTCTTTGAGAAGAAATATCTTTGAGATATCAGGATATATCTCTTTGACAAGATATCTGAGCTAAATGCAAGCAATGCAAATATTCCTCACAAAGGATCAAGCCTCAAGGAACAGAAATAAATCTAATGAAGCTAGTAAACGGTCTGCAAAAGGGGAGAGTGATAGGAGCTGAGTTTGGAGAGGAAAGCAGGGGCCAGATCATGCAGGGATTGGTGGTCACACTAAGACATTAAAGCGTTACCAATAGTCATTGGAAGGTTTTAATCAAAGGAGTCAGAGGAGTTGCAAGATCCAATTTGGATCTTTTCTTCACAGGAAGGACATTATACACATTATATTATTTATATCATATACTATAAATTATAATATTACCAATATATTATTGATATATTATCATTACTATAATTAACTATATTATAATTTTATGTGTATATATGCACACATAGAGAAAGAGAAGCAAGCCATATACTCCGTGTGTGTGTGTGTGTGTATTGACACTTGAGCAACACAAGCTTGAAATGTGTGTGTCCACTCGTGCAAATTTTTTTTGATAAATACAGTATCAAAAATGTAAATGTATTTTCCTTATGGCTTTCTTAATGACATTTTTTTCTCTAGCTTATAGTTAATAATACATATAATACACAAAATATATGTTAATTGACTATTCATGTTATCGGTAAGGCTTCCAGTCAACTATAGGCTATTAGTAGTTAAGTTTGGGGGGAGTCAAAAGTTACATGCAGGTTTTCATGACAGCGCCTCAATCCTTGTATGGTTCATATAAATGAACATATATACACATCCATATATATGTGACAAACTGGATCCATTTATTTGCCTACACTTCTACTCCAAATATATTTCTCAAAGTTAAATGTTTAAGAGCTGATGCCGAACAAGAGCTATGCACCTTCAGGCAGGAAGGAATTCTGTAATTCTGATAATTCTGATTTCATCTTGTTCTTCCCCTCTAGATGACAGGTTTCTTTCTGGTAACTGACATTGAAATGTGGAACCTGCAAAATCAGCCATTTATCATTCCAAGTCACTAGAAGGCTTCCTATCTGAATAGCAGGAATGTCTCCTCTTACTAAGTTATACATATGTCATTTCTCTCCCAGAATGATTGA
>CM053572.1:109952486-110088359 GCA_028646485.1 Cryptoprocta ferox | reverse complement strand
GTAATTGCTTGGGAGTAAAGAATGAATATTCCCTTGCAATTATTTAATGGATTTAGAACATGGAGGACTGCCATGTATTTAGGGGCCAGGCATGCTCTGATAACCTTTCAGAACTCTGTACCAGTGTACAAGGAGAGTCAAAGGCAAAGTTGACACCGACTGTTCCTTATAGATGTTCATATCCAGCAAAAGAAAAGGAAAATGCATATAAGTAAGCATTAGCAACAAAGCTATCAGCATGAACAAATTCAAGAAGGGCCAATAGAACCACCCAAATTCAAGGTACTGACCATTACAGCCCAGTCCACCCAGGTCGACTATTTTCTGGAAGTGAGTTTGAGCCTCATTTTTAAAGGAACGATAGGAAAAAAGAAAAAGCTTTCCACATCTGAGGTGTGGCACATGCAAAATTGCAGAAGCAGTAAGAATCATTCTCTGCAAGCACTGTAAAACTAACACACAAACAGGAGAGAGTTGCTGGGTACAAATATGAAATGACAGTGGTGAGATGGAGGAACAGTTTGCTGGAGAGCCTTGAAGGCACAGCAAAGAAACAGATTTGATGTGATAGGCGATAGAGAGCCTCTCTTACTTTTAGTTGGGGGGTAGGTGTAGGAAAACACTGGTGTTTGCTTATAGCAAATCTTAGAATTCAATGTGTTTTCTTAAAAGATGAAAGTAGAGTATGTATTGTGTAATTATAGATAGGCAATTTATAGCAAGAGTTAGTTTCTAATCTAAACCAATTAGAATGCTAAAATTAACCAAAGACAGAAACCACAGTCTGCATTAGCTCCCTGTGGAATAAATTTCCTTATTAATGGTCTGTTGTTAAACACACTTTGTATATAAACCTACCTCTAAGCTAACATAAAAATCTAATACTGATTGCAAGATCATCTCAATGTTCCATACACATTATTCATCTGTAATTGCAATAGACATATATGAAGATCAGAACGATAAACCTTCTTTCAGCCTAAAATGGATTTAGTTAATTATGGAATGTCTCAAATCTACACAAGGAATGCAAAATAAAATATGTGTGTATTCCAAAGCCATACTTATTATATAGGCATCATGCATTTCCCACACTTTTTTTACATTGTTCATGAAGAATTTACACTTTATGTGACACTGAATCCTACAAAAAAGATAACCATTGTAGAGAACATTTCTCTTTTCAATCACTATTTCCTAAATCTCAAATAATATCAAGGGATATCCCTCTTTGATAAAGTGACTGACATCACCAAATGAAGGATTTAAGATCCTAGAACTCTTCACCTTTGCTAACTGAATAAACTCCCATTTACTAACCTCTTAATCTACCTTTTATCTCTTTGGGGTTTGTGACGGTCCTAAATTGTTACTAATGTTCCATTTTATTTGGTGCTGGAGGGGATTTCCTCTCTTTGTTTCTTTCAGGTCACAGAGAATGGGTTCCTTCTGTGATAAGTTACAAAATAACACTCATGCCTCTCTCTCTTTCTCTCTGAAATAAATAAACATTAAAAATTTTTAAAAAAAGGGGGGGGGGCCACCTGGGTGGCTCAGTAGATTAAGTGACTTCAGCTCAGGTCATGATCTCACACTTTGTGGGTTCGAGCCCCGTATTGGGCTCTGTGCTGACAGCTCAGAACCTGGAGCCTGCTTCAGATTCTGTGTCTCCCTTTCTATCTGCCCCTCCCCTGCTCATGCTCTGTCTCTCTTTCTCTCTGAAGTAAATAAACATTAAAAATTAAAAAAAAAAATAACACTCTTGGTTGAGTCACTCTCTACCTGAAATACAACATGAACAATAATGATGAATTGAGGGGATGATTTTTTCAACCAAAATACAAGAGTGGGAAAGATGCACCTCAGTTTTCTATAGATTATCGGAAAAGGAATGTTCTGGCCTGATTTATCTAAATTGCCACAGATTTTCATGTCACCTGGCAATATATATAAAGTTTCAGTACAGCATCAGAGAGCTCTCTACTTTTGCATCCTAAAGCCATTGATCTGCCTAGTGAAAATAGCTTCCCTCCTGACTCCTTAACACCCTAGTGTTTCAGAAATTAGTTGGCCAAATCACCTTTTTCCTTCTACATTAGCCACTACATTCAACTTCAGTAATAAGAGTAACATAAGGGCTAACTTTTAAGGTTTCTGTATTTCATTCACAATATTTCTCTAATTTATTTGGCTTTGGCACTTCTTGTTGTTTTTCAGTTGAACTAATTCAGACCGAAAAAAAAAAAGTATCATTGAAGATGGAAGCAGTTTCCTATAGAAGGCAGCCACTTTCCTTGGGAATGATTCATTTAGAACAGTGGCAGCTTCCAGACTTCACACATTACTTCCCCAAATTTGCTGAATTTAGCATTAGCCAGCTTGGTACTAAAACACTCAGAACTCAAAGACATGTGGGTGAACTCACATCTTCCTCTGCAGTCTTATGCCAAATGCTCATGGAGCAAATTCTTCTGATTTATTTGTTGTATGTTCCACATGTAAACACATCCCAGGGGCATTTATAAAAATCAGGTAAAGATTTGCCAGTTTGGAACCACTCAAGTTTTTTGTGCTTTTGGTTTGAATCATGTAGGTGATGAAATAATGAATTTGTATTAAATTCTGGATTCATTATTCCTGTTTCTTCCCTGTTTAACAGTATTACTAGCAGACATTAAATATCACTGATATATGTGATTTTCCACATATATCATACAATCAAGAAAACATTCTTCACTTAAACGAGCTTGTGGTTCATTTATCATCAAGATCATTTATTTATAAGAAAAATCTTGCCAACTCACAACTCTAGGCTCAATGTGTTTGGTTACCAAATCTCTGTAAGTGCATATTAAATTGCATTTTACAGTAAGGATGGCAGGAAGCCGATGACCCTGAATTATATCAGAGCATCTTTAAAACACCATCATGTTATGCAGATCTAGGTGCCTGTCACCGCTGCCAGGAACCAGAGGGCAACAGTGTCAGGAGTGTCCTCTTCTATGACTGCACAGCCTGCCATTTTATCCGACACCATCTGTTCATCCTGCTGCCATTCTCTAGGGTAACTGGGTTAAAACTACAAGACATTGCAAATAGTCACATTGCCCACTGTATTTTTAATTGCCTGGCTGTATCAGTGGCTTTTCTTCTTACAGGTTATTAATTAAAAAATAAAAATGTTTGTGACCATGTTTTAAGAGGTAAATATTCAACTCTAATGTTGCATAGACACCACCTTAGTTAAGAAAAGTTTCCTACAATTTCTCATTCTATCTATAAAGTGATGGAATATTAAGGTATTTATCATTGAAAGACTGTATGCAATAGTGAGAAACTACTCAGTTTTGTTATATAAGGTTATAAAATGTTAGAAGCATTTGCTCTGGTGTCAAATTAGAAGGTTAGAATCCCAGCTCCAGCTTTTACTAACTCTGTTTTTCTGGGCAAGCCACCAGAATTATTAGGAAAATGAACTAATCCATGTAAAGAATAAAATATATCATTTGACATGTAATAAGCCCTCAATAAATATTAACTATTATTATCAATAATCATCTTGATTTGATATTAATCTCAAACTGGTATAATAAATTTTAAGAACCAAACATTTATTACATTTTAGATGGAATGTGCTATATAGAGACACATTACAAGATGAATCCAATTTCTCAAATGTGCTTCATTTGATTTTGAATATAATCCATATCCATATTTTAAGAATGATCCATTTTTATGCCTTTCAGCAGTGTCTTATGCAGTGTTTTATTATTGCATGTCATTTCCTGAAATCCTGTGAACCAAAATGTCATTGACAGGCACACACAAAACACGGCTACCATATCACAGAAAGCAGAGCTAATGTTCACAGAAGTTCTATTCTATGACTGGTTTAAACCTAAATTCCAAAACATAATTTTTCCTAAATATGTTAAAAAGCATTTCGGTAGTGAACAAAGCAATAATTAATCTATTGCTAGTATATGGCTGTCATTAGTGCTGGTTTAGAGATCTGGGCCTTTTTGACCCTCATTTTTAGGCAGACAACAAAATTCAGGTTATAATTAATTTAAAAAAGCAGACTTAGAAGGAAAATAAAGTCAAAAAGGCATACTCTGGAATTAGGGACATAAACTCCTTTGCTCGGTGATGGCACATTTAACTCGGATCCTTGGAAACTCCAGCTGGCTGAGCCCTTTCAGGACCCACCCACTGCATAAGAACAACAGATTCCCTCTTTGGCAAAAGATTGGCCAGATTCACTGTATTTATGAACTATACTATTTGTGTTTTCTATGTAATAATTTCTCTCCAAGGTATCCTGTTTTTCAGTATTTTGAAATGAATTAATAGGGCAAAACTATAATAAATAATTATGGGCAAAGCATAACACTGACCAAATTATTATGCAGTAATCAGTCTTTACATATACAACTTGGAAACACTTCTTAAAACTCTTTTCTTCAAACACAAATTCTCTGAAATTTCAATGTTAGAGGAAATATAAACTAGATTATTTCATAAAACTAATGATGCACACTAGATTAGCAATCAGATCCTACACATCTTTGTCAAAGATCGTACCTGCTGTATTCATATTAAATAAAAAGAAACTTCCCATGGTAGAGGAGGGATTGCATTGGTTAGGATAAATACTTGTTGATTAGAGTAGATTTGTTTTTAAAGAGAATTAATTGGTATAAAACAATTGTTTTACAATCACTGTTTTTTTTTTCAGTTGATTCAAATCCAGTATTTGACCATATCTTTTGAAGATACAAATACTTCACTTATGCACCAAAAAGAATAAATAGACTTTTTCTTCTTGAATTTCATAAAACTCATTATACTTTGCACAGGTGTTCATCGTAAATGTTATAGTTAACAATTTCATGATATAGTGGCTTTAAAAAAGTAAAAGATATGTCTTACCTCTTCCCACTGATGTATGTATCTAATTAACCTTGAAAGTCGTAACAAACGCAAGAGACTGAGAATTTTTGTAAACCTCACAATGCGAAGTGCCCTGGCTGTCTTGTAAACTTCTGAATCCATTCCTTTTTCTACAATGAGAAAGATATAATCCACTGGGATTGATGAGATGAAGTCAACCACAAACCAGCTTTTTAAATAATTCATCTTGATCACTTTAGGGTCCAGGATGATTTCAGAACTGTCTTCATTGACAGTGCCAGTCCTAAAATTCATTATCAGGTCCAAAAGGAAAACTGTATCTGATGCCACATTGAAAATAATCCATGGTGTTGTTGTTTGCTCTGTAAAGAATGTGATTCCAACTGGTATGATGACCAGATTTCCAACCATCATTATAAGCATTATTAAATCCCAATAAAACCTACAACAGATAAAAAAAAATCAGATTTTAATAGACAATAACCATGCTTTGCCCCATCATAAAGAAATTTAATGACATATGTTTAAATCAATGAGTACAAGAATGAAGTGTTTGTTTTGTAAATACGGTAACTCCTTCAATGGTTATAAATTAAAATCTAAGTAAAATTAATATATTCCTAAAGTAAAGCATTGCATTTATAGAATCCTAAAAACTATTTGACATAAAGTGTTACTGAAATAAAGTCAGAAACACTCATTCCTCCATTTATCTGGTAAAAAAGCAAAGACAATGTCCCCTATATTTAACATGCAAGATAGACAGAAATAAGGGAGAAGTATAAAGAGAAGATGTACCTTATGAAATCATTTTGGGGAAGACTCTTGAGAGATGCTTTGAAGTACTTTATATGTCAAATTACCAATCAATCAAACACTAAAGTGCTAAAAATACTGGTAATATAAATTATCTCTAGGAGTACAGATTAGGTCAACTATAAATTGTAGGCTAGCCCCATGGCTTCATAGTACTCCAAATATTTTTGCTTCCTTCTTTTTTAGTTTGAAAGAGAAAAACCAATTTTGTTCTGAGGCTAAAAATAATTGAACAGACTACTCTAGATTTAAAAAAAATTATGTTTTATTTATGTTTGAGAGCAAGAGAGACAGAGCACAAGCGGGGGAGGGGCAGAGAGAGAGGGAGAAACAGAATCATAAACAGGCTGCAGTCTCTGGGCTGTCAGCAAAGAGCCCAACACAGGGCTCGAACTCACAGACGGTGAGATCATGACCTGAGCTGAAGTTGGATGCTTAACCAACTGAGCCACCCAGGCACCCCAGGGCTACTCTAGATTTTAAACTAGAATCTACCTAAAATTTGCACTTTTATCACTGTTTCATTGAACAAATACTTTAAATATATTCCCTCTATTTTTCCAAATAAATCTTCCTTAAAATGTCTGATTTAATTTTCAACATGTCTATGATTACTAGCTGCCTTTTGAAACATTCTTATCTCACCTTATATTAAAATGGGAAGAAAACCAGAAACTTTATTCCAGGTTAATACAGTGTAATTAAATTCATTGAAGAGGATTGTAATGTTATTTTCATGAGGGTTATTTAAAGTGTATTGACCCTGTAGTGAACAGACTAGGTAATAGATGATGTATATTTGTTACAAGTATATATGTATAAAAATGAGCAAGCAGGTAAACTAGTACAACCCTATCATCATGAAATAGATCCAGAAATATGAGTTACTTCATCCTGGTCGTAGGTATCCTCTTCTGGCAGTTTTGTTATGTAAATTATGTAAATTTCTATGACAGATATTTCTGTTAACCAAGATATCCTTATTTTACATTACTTCTCCTACTTAGACTACTTGGGCTGCATTTTGGTAAGGTATACAACTGCAAATACCTTTCATAGTTACTATCATCCCTGGTTATAGATAACTCTTGGGATACAAATTGTAGCACAAGAAAAGAACTATAATAGGTCTTCTCTCCCTTTATCCCGACCCCCAGGATTATGTAAAAGTAAATGCTTGTCAGTTTGAAGATTTCACCAGTCTTTGTGTCAAAACTTACCCTCGCAAAGTTTATAGACAAGTATACAAATACTCATGTCAATCATACATCATGCACTGTCAATTTCAATGACATATTTTCTCTTTTTCTTCCCTCCTCCTTTAATGGAAATGCAAAGGACAGAGGAGAGATGTAGAGGAGATGCAATATTGTAATAGCTATTTCCCAAAGACGTGACATCATCGAACTCTAAAATGAAACAATGTGTGTCCTGAGGATTTTCACTTTTCTGGACATTCTCATCAGTCTCTTCTGTGAGCTTGTCTCTCTGCCCTCTCCTTGAAGGCTTCTGTTCCCCTGAGTGTCATACATGACTCTTTTATCTTCTATTCTACACATGCTCTTCAAGCAATATCACATACTCACTCATGTCTTTATGATTAATTCATAACTGATGACTCTAAAAGCTCCACCTCTAGTCCCTCCCTATCTTCTAAGCCTCCTCATCCGAATAATGAGCAGCCTATTAAGTCTATCCCCGTGCATATCTCACACTCATGGCTGACAGCAGGCACATGCTCAAACTCATCTTCTTCTCACATATATATTTCTCACATGTTCCCTAAGCCAGGGAATGGAACAACTCTATACCTTATTTGCAAGCCAGAAACCCTGGAGCAATCCTGGAAAACTCCTGGCCTTAAATCTATTCAATCTCACACGTGATCAGGGACCAAGGCTGTTTGGTTCTAATAACTATGTAGAAGTTGTATTCATCCATTTGCCCTTTACAATTCCCACTGCAACTGTCTTCAACTAGAAATTCTTACTAGCTGTTTAGTTTGGAGACAAGTTACTTAAATGCTCTAATCTTAAATTTTCTCATCTGTAAAAGGAAGATTATTATGGAAACCAAATGCGTAGGGTTTTACAGATCAAATGAAATAATATATGCAAATCATATATCCTAGCATATAACAAACTGTGGTACACAACACTAGTGGCCTACTTCAATTCATTTACCTTTCCTTACCAAAAGAAATCCAGTTTTGTGGGGAGCAGCCAGAAGCCTACTGAAAGATACTCACTTTTACAGACATCCTTGTAGTTCTCTCATTAAGACAGGATATATTTTTAAAGAAAAACAACATATTCTATCCCTCTTACTCAACAGAAATGAAGAGGAAAAAGTGCCATCTACTATTGTTATAGCAGTAATTTTAATCACACTGTAGCTTTTTATTAGTGGTACTTAATGAGATATTGAAATCTCATTATCAATATAAAGCTCTATTAAACCTTATAATTTCCTTTTAAAGTATCACCAACTCTATTTTACAGACATAAACACAGATCTTGTTATAGACTTTGCATAATATAACACTTTCTTCAGTTAACATGGTTTCATTCCTTATCTAGCCAAAGAAAATACAGTTGTCACCCACTCTAAAAGTATGATATAACTTCTGTTTTTTAAGCAAAGAATATGTTTCTGAAAACTGACCTCATGAGACTCTCTTGCCTACCTGCCCACAAGTTTATTTTCTTGACTTTTTGCTCTGAATATGTCTCTTGAATACTCAGGCTCAGCTTTTTCCTTAATTTTCCAGTTCTGAGTCTTATACATCTTATTACAGAATAGTCTTTCTACCCATTCCTCTTTCTGTTCCCATTGTCACCTAGTTTGGGCAGAACACGTTCTTGCTTAGAATAACTCAAGCCTCCTGTCTATGGAATCTGGTCAATTCTACCCATCAGTCCCAGAATGACTTATCTAACACATAACTTGCCAGGTCAAAAACCACAAATGACTCTCTTAATTAAGTAAAAATAACCCAGCCTGGTTTTCAAGGGACTTTATAATATAGCTTCCTCCTCCCCTCCCAGCCTTTTCTTTAATACTTTATGGCAGGAACCTCATGTCTTAAGCAAGAGAATACTTGCCCTTCCCTTGCCATCATGCTTACCTAGGTACATGCACAATAGATAGTTTCTTTCATTCTATCTATTCTTTTTCCCATTAGCACTCTACCTACCCTTCATGCCTTGCTCTGACACTGAGTTTCTTAGCTGTTTTTTTTTTTTTAACAACCTCCAGGGCAACATATGTTTTCAGTATGCTTCTTATTTTATTTTTGCTTTTCTTACTAATTATTTGTTTTTATTTCCTCCATCACTACTGGGTTGAAGTTCTTTTTTTTTAATTTTATTAAGTTTTTAATTTGATTCCAGTATAGTTAACATACAGTTAGTTTCAGGTGTACAATATAGTGATTCAAGAATTCTATACAATGCTCATGGATACAAGTTCTCTGAACTTCAAAACTGTATTTTATCTTCTGTTTAACCCTCTGCAGTAAATGTAGACAGTATGTAGGATAACAAATGCTAAGAAGATAAATTAATTGAATTTTTACTGGAAACATACTTTTCAGTTGGGATATGTAAAGAAACCCTTTTTATAAGACAAAGAGTAATTAATGCAGTAAATGATTTCATAATATTATTTATATAAATCTGGAGTTTTACTAATTTGAGGGTTCTTATAACATAGAAGACATTAAAGCAAATTAAATAGAAAATAAAAAATTAGGAATATATTCTGAGGTTAGACAGCCTGAAAACAAAGAAGTTTTGGATTTGATACTTGGTTTGGTGTATTATAAAATCAATCTCCTTCTATTCACCCTGCTTTTATAGAGACAACATTTATAAAAGATCTTGGGTGGACTTTGAAGGCAGAGTAGGTTTCAAGCCCTAGTTCAACTAGCTCTATGGGTTTGTGCAAAGTATTTAACTGCCTTGAACTTCAGTTTTCTTCTACTACTCTTGAGTTTCTCTGCAGGAAGACTATATGCAATGATGTATGAAAAGGGTAGATTACAGAACCTGTTATATAGAAAGTTTCTCTGAAAAACCAGCAGAGAGGGAAATCACTGTAAAGGAAGTCTTGACCATTACAGTAGCATAATTACCTAGGTAACCATTTTTACCTTGTACTGAAAGTAGACAAAATAGACAAAATAAAATAGTATTTTAATTATACTTAATGTATCACTAAGAGCTATAAGTTTAATTATCATGGAGAAATTATTTTTGTGTTAAGAATCAATTTTCCCCATGAATTTTTAGAAAAGAATAAGGAACATTGTAAGGATTGGTCCATAATATTAAACTTTGAAGAATTCAATATTTAATAATGCTTCTTTCTTTCTTTCTACCCATTTGCATCCCTCTAAAGCTTGTGGTAAATAAAGACAACGCTATTTCCTTAACAAGGGTTTCTCATCATCCTTCAGGCTTCCCTTCCCCTTTATAATACCAATAGTAGTTGAAATAATCTGATCCCAAATATTTCTAACTTAAAGCCTTAAAGAGATTTTAAAAACTACCATAATTCACTACTAGAGGTGCTTGTCTTTAAATTTGTCTAACTATTGAATGAAAGACGCTCTTCTCCCCCCTCTCGGATGGAATAAAATATTTGTAACTAAGTGGAATGGAGGAAAGAACTTCTGGTTAAATCCTTGATAGCAGATACATGTGTGGCTACTATTTTACCTATGGTTGAAGTCAAATTATGTAACAAACCTGTCCTATTTCTCACTTACGACTCATTCCTAAAAATTATATTTTTAGATATGAGCCATAACTTGGCCATGTTTGTAAACCAAATTATTTATCAATCTAAATAAATAAATATCCAACTGGGTTTACTTTTTATTAAACATATAGTCCTTGCAATCATATTTCAAATTTTATTTAAAACTGATTCAATTTTCAAAAGTCCAATAGCCTGATGACCAGATACATATCTTTTTTTTTTTAACTGAAGTACAGCTGACACAAAATGTTGCATTAGTTTTAGGTATACAACATAGTGATTCAACAAGTCTATCTGTTATGCTATGTCCACTACAAGCACAACCACCATCTGGCATCATACCGTGCTGTTACAATACCATTGACTACACTCCCTATGCTGTACCTTTCATAACTGGAAGCCTATAACTCCCATTCCCCTTCACCCATTTTTGGGCACATATCTGTTGAAAAATGAAGTGCCTTCTCATAAATGCTGTCTTCTTTATAGTACTATTAGTGGCAATTCACCCTGCTAAATCTCAGCAACCAATAACTGAACTTTGATCTGATCATCAACATACAAATCTCACTACTTATAGAATACTCATATTGGGGTTGATGCTTTATAGGATATGTGCCTTTCCTACTTTGCAAAGGAGTCTTTCTGGGGCGCCTGGGTGCCTCAGTCAGTTGAGCATCTGACTCTTGATTTTGGCTCTGGTCATGATCCCAGGGTCGTGGGACTGAGTCCTGCATTGGGTGCTATGCTGAGCATGGGCCCTGCTTAAGATTCTCTTTCTTTCCCTCTGCCCTTCTCCCCCACTTGTGTGTGCGCTCCCTCCCCCCATCTCTCTCCCCCCCCCCTCAAATAAAAATAAAATATAAAAAAAGAAGTTTTCTTTGATCAGGTCTGTTATTTGCTCTAATGCCTTGATATCCTGCAAGGACACATTTATTGCCTATGGGGAGTGGGGAATGAAGATACACAGAAAACACAGAAAACACAGACAATTCATATACAGGCTATTTGTAATGAAAATACACTAGCTTTCTTAATACAATAAAACCTTGCTAAGATCCTAACTGTAGAAAAAACTAACCTAACTTATGGACAAAACTAAGTTAAACCATATTTGAAGACATTTAGATGTTTTCAAGTAAACATAGCAATTTTCCCAATGAGAATATGACATGGATAGGAAGTGCACTATGTTTTAGCTAATCTTATTAAAATGAGCTAATGGAATGGAAATTTAATCCCTATCAAAGTAGTAAGATCTGTACCTATCCAGGCAAAATCCTCCCCCTTCTGCAACTGCATTTTCTCATTGTGTGTTAATCTTCTACCTGCTAACATTAATGGCCTTGTATTGGTACATTTATTCCTGCATTTTACAGTGTTGATTGTTTACTCCTCCTACTTGAAACTCTCTCAAACCTTTAGTTTCTAAGATTCTGCAATTTCATTGATCCTCACTTGTGTGTGTGTGTGTGTGTGTGTGTGTGTGTGTATACATTAGCAGAAGTTTCCCTTCTTCAATCTTTATGTGACTCCTCTTCTTTCTCTATTAAAGTAGGCAGCCTGTGTAATCATCTCACCCAGCTTTTCAACCCTCCATTTACTCCCTCCTTTGGTCACATCAACCCCCAAATGATAATATGTGAACATAATATGTCAATGTAACTAATATGTTAATTTAAGTGTTCTCAAATCCATCACTGGCCTTAACTTCTGAAATGGAGTTATGGATTTCTAACTATATTCATCATCATTAGTCCGAATGGAACAGCCATCTCAACAGGGTGAAATCCACACCAATTAACCTTATGGCCCAAAAATAATTCTCCTGATATTTTTATTTCTATTTCTATTTATTATAGCATAGCTACCACTGCTGACTGCTGCTTCTGCTAATGCTTCTTGTCCTTCTTCTCCTTCTCCTTCTTCTTCTTCCACTTTCCACCCTCCTCCTCTTCTTCCTTTCAGCCACCCACTAGGCATAAAACCTAAAAATTATCCCTGACTCCTCTGTCAGCCCAGCTCTGGCATTTGATCATTTGCCTAGTCTTACATTCCTTCTAATTCAATAGTTTTCATATTCAGCTTTTCTTTTTGTTCTAATTGCCAATATCTTATATGAAGTATTATATCATTATTCTGGTTACTAATTTTCCTGTTTCTACCTGCCCTAGTAAATTGCTTTCTATTTATACCCAGACTTTCCTATTGCATGCCAAATGAAATGTAATCATCTGAAATCTAGTGTATCCCCATTCTGTATCTTGAAGCTTATCTTTTTTGTACATACATGGTCCTTAACTAAATTTAAAGACTATTGTCCAGATTCTTTGTTTTTGCCACTGCCCAAAAAATGTCTCTCCTCCTCCCCAAACCCAAACTCAACCTCCATATTTCCTTTTATTACTGCAATGGTCAACTTAAATTGAATGCCAGTACTCTCTTTTATCCAATCCCAGCCCAGGTGGGGTTTATCTCCTCCCTGCCTCTAACTCCTATCTCATTTTCTCTATGCAATTTCCAGCATTTGAGAGCACCTACAAATGAACAGTGAATATCTTACCAAAATATGATGTCAATAATAATTTGGTAAAGACCATTTAATAAGTAGTGTCTGAAAATACTGCTCTTGAACTTATTCCTTGCCAAACTATAGGCCAATCTTCTTTATACTTAAATTGCCTAGCAAACAGTAGGTATACTTCCAATTTCCCAATGATCAAATCCAAATTAATCACATTTACTATAAGGAGGGGTTATTATACCATTATAAGATTTTAATTAAAATACATGATCATTTGTTCCTTTAAGTGGTTTGGAAATTAAATAGGTATAAGCCTTTTTTAAATTTTATCCTTGAGTGGTACAATTATGATGCATATTTTCCAACTATTCTAATTTTCTTGTTTTAGACAACAGAAAGAAAGATGTCATTCGAGGGTATTTTCATTATGTCATTCAAGTTTACATCAAAGGAAGGCCATAATTTTCAATCCACTGAATCAAAACACCTGTTTACTCCTAATTGTCATGCATTAAATATATATCTGTAAGTCTAAACGGCTTTAACCAAAAGGTACAGAATGGAAAAGAACTCCCTAAAGATTAAGTAGTTCTATGCTGCAGTTTTCTATCTTTACGATGGCATATAGATTTTCCATGAACACCAAATCTTTAATTTATAAATGATGAGTACAAAATATATAAAATAGTTCCTAGTGCTTAATTTTAGAGTTCCTAAAAAAAGTCTAATCTAAAACTACTACTTAGCTTCTTAGCTTTCTTATTTAATTTACCATAAAGTGATTTTTAAAATTGTATTCTCCACAGTGACCCTCAGCATTTCATTCCTTTAAGGAAAGCAAAAATATTGTGAGTGCTCATGTCAAACAAAATGTGTTCTAGCACCATTCACCCTAGTGTAAAATTCATTAAGTTGACATCCATCTTTTTTATACTATTTCCAAGGATGGACTAAAAGAAACTCCTTTATTAGGTAACCTTACCAATAGATAGTCCCATGATACAGACATTGAGGACATCCTTTATTTTAAAGCTCAATTAAAGGACCATTAGTTCCTAAGGGCTTTATATTTGCTGATATACTTTGGTCCAATCACTATGAAATTTTGAAGAGAAGGAAGAAGACGACTAACTTCTTCCCTGTCTGAATACATAGCTAATTTAAAGGTTTATTCAAGTTGAAGGTTTTAATTTCACAATAACACTTCCCTCTTTCTTGCCACAATCTTCCCACCACACTGCTTGTTCCCGAATTGTCCGGTTTATCTTTCTTGTCACTGATAATTTAGGTCACTTCCTCTGTGTTTCTTGTTACTCTGCAAATCTCGGAAAACCCTTATCCTCTTTGTTCATCCCTAAGCTGCCAAAGCCACACAGATCTTTTGTGTTACTGCTGCAGCTTGAAGGTGTGATGGAAGGTTCAAAATCAGTACCAAAGCACATTATTTTGTCCTCAAGTCTGCAAAATGTTTCCATCTTATGAAAGTTTTTGAATGTGTTCAAGATCCTGATTTCTGTATATAATTTACCTCACTGAATAGTAAAAAAGAAAGCAACATCAGGGCAATAAAGTGTAGGTAACATTTATTTTTTTTAATTTTTTAAAGTTTATTTATTTATTTTGAGAGAGAAAGAGAAAAAGCACAAGTGGGGGAGGGGCAAAGAGAAGGAGAGACAGAATCCCAAGCAGGCTCCATGCCATCAGTGCACAACTCGACCTGGGGCTCAAACCCATGAACCGGGAGATCATGACCTAAGCCAAAATCAAGAGTCAGACGCTTAACCGACTGAGCCACCCAGGTGCCCAGCACTTATTTTATAATAGGCCCTTTGTAAACAATGTCTCATTTGATACTCAAAACAAAGAGGTTGGCAGCATTACCTAAATTTAAGAGGAAACTGAAACCCAACCAAGGGCCGTTCTTAAATTCCTATATGCAGGAAATGAGTAAAATTGCTTTTGAACCCATGACCAACTTTCATCCTTATACACCCTCCACCATATTTGATGCTTGAATAAATGATTCAAGGATACAAGAGTAATATTTAAAAAACACAAAACTGTCCCACACTTTGTAGCATAGTAGGGCAGCACAACCACACTTGTACCTATTCTTATCAGTTACCTATCTGAAGTGAAAACAAAATTGTTTTCACAAGGAGAAGTCCAAGCTCTTAAGAGGAGGCCACTGTGGTGCTGTAGGTATGGGTTCATGGCTGGTCTTTGGTTTCGGTGCCTTTCAATAAAGAAGCCATTGAGAGTTTACCTACAATCCCACAGAATAAATATGACAGTCCATCTGTCCCTACACCCATACAGTAACACACATTTTCTAAATAAAGGAGCTGTGAAATTGCCTATTTCAAAGGGGATTTCTGAATTCTTTCTGCCTTGGCCTGCAAAGATATCTCACTAGTGTATAAACCAAAATCAGTTCAGATGCTCTAAAGGCAAAAAGCATTTGGAAAGCAAAAGTCAAATTTAGTACCAAATATTTTCTTCAGGTGGTTACATTATAATAATTCCAACAAATATGTATTGGCAACCTTCTACACAGTAAGAATTTTCTTAGCACTCTGAGAAGGCAAACATATACTATATACAAATTCTGACCTCAAGAACTTCCAACTTAATAAGAAAAACTTGTACTTAAATAAGACCAGGACAAAGTTTAAGGCATGTTCACAAATAGTACCTTGTAAGCACTCTGGGTTGCCGAAAGAGAAAAACAATTGGTCATCCACTTAAAAAAGTACTACTATTAAAGAAATTTACAGAAAGCATTTGTTGATCAGGTCCTGAAGTTGCATTTTATTCATGGCACAAACATTAATTTATCAACAAATATGTACTGCTTCCTAGGCCTGTCATTAAGCACACAAAGAGAATTAGACACAGCCCCAGTCCTCAAGATAAGAAGGTCTAGGAAAGATCAACAGTATTATTTTCCAAAATATTATAGGTTCTATGATAGACTTATAAAAAGAGCAATCCTAGGATGGGCACACCAAGGAGAATGATCAAGTCTTCCTTGGGGGAAGGACAGAAGAACTGGGCAGGGTTTCAAAGTCAGTAATTGATACTCTACTTACACAACTACAAAATCTTGTGTTGGTGTGCACAATGCCATACACATTCACTGAGTATTGGATAAGTTTCTAGGTTGCCACTAGGAATACCAAGAGAAATAGACACAATGTAGAGTTAAAGGGATTATATGTCATGTAAGCTATAAGGGCTGGTGGTGTATTTACGTTTTAGTTAGTGTTTTAGCTGTTATGATATAAAACAAATCCAAGACTACATCGAGTATTTTCTCTTCATGTATTTTAAAACCTTGTTTTCCTGATGAAAATGAAGAATCATGATCAAGCAGAGCCAAGAATGTAATCAAATAAAAGCTCAATTAAAAATGCTACATTCTTAGGGGTGCCTGGATGGCACAGTTGGTTCAGCCTCTGACTCTTGATTTTGGCTCAGGACATGACCTCACAGTTCTTGAGTCTGGGCCCATGTCGGGCTCTGTGCTGACAGCACAGAGCCTACTTGGGATTCTCTCTCCCCTTCTCTCTCCCCCTCCCAGCTCATGCTCTATCTGTCTCAAAATAAATAAATAATTTTTTTAAATTTTAATCTTACATTCTGCTTATAGATATAGATTTTATAGTACTATATTTTCCTCAAAATACTGTTTAAAATAATCAATATCTACTTCTTTTTAACAAAAGACTTTTGAAGTTGAAAATTTTTCATCTCCACGGATTTTAGGTTCTATACAGATAGACATATTACTTCCATTTAGTTTATGATTTTTCCTTAAAACAAGAATAAAGATGTTATTTCATACTTGAATTACACTGAGATTTTCACCCACTGGCAGCTGCATATTATCTAAGGAGCAGATTGGCTGATGTGTCAAGTACATGCTTCTACCAGGAACATATGTTCCCAGGTCTGTAACAAGTATCAAGATGTGTGGGCAGAGTAACATTTACTGTGGAATATTTAAGAATTGAGGACCAAGTTTCTTTAATTATCTGGGTAATTCACACAAACATCCGGGCATATTTTAAGCAGAAGTGCCAGTATGAGCAATTTTCAGTTACCTACAAATGAATTGAATGAATACTCACTCCGCTTCACTTCAGCTCCCATATATGTGTGTTTCTGCATAGCTGTAACTTGAAATATGTTTGGCATCTTTTCTTTCGTCCCTTCCTTCTTCATTCAGTGACATTATTAAACTTTTTTTCTTTTTGCTTTAACAGACAATATATCCAGAGTAGGATGTTGCTCCATAGATAACTGAATCCCATCAATGGGTGGGTGTTACATGTGCTTTATGTAGCCCACTGCCTTGCAGGACATTTTAATCTTTTTTTAATGTTTATTCATTTTGAGACACAGAGAGCAAGTGTGGGGGGGGGGACGGCAAGGGGGAGAGAGAGAGAGAGAGAGAGAGAGAGAGGTACCAAGCTGTCAGCACAGAGCCCTATGCAGGGCCCAATCCCACGAACCACACAGTCATGACCTGAGCCCAAATCAAGAGTTGGTCGTTTAACGGATTGAGCCACCCAGGTGCCTCTGAAATTTTAAAGCTAATTATAACTTTACTAAATCCTACAAGAGTTTTTTTGTGCTTTGTACATTTCAGTTCATTTTTAAAAGAAAAGGCTTCACTTCAGGTAAGTGACAGGTTGTGTGTTTAGTTTCTTCAACAGCTAAAAAAGCAAATAACAAAAACAGAAAACTTGTGAAGAAATAAAATTTCTGGGTTTTCTTGGTACCAGAGAGATATTTGGGGGGAAAAAAGAGGACCCAAGAACTGATCTTATATATGTGTCAAAGAGAGCAATTCTTGAAATAATTATTTTGTTGCATTTTGAGATAACCAACTCAAAGGTCATTATCTCAAAACCCATAGGATATTATAGAATAACACAAGATTACAAGAGAAGTATCAACCTTTAAAATGTGTATATGAGAATTAAATCATGCCAAAACTGTTGGCAATTTATAATTGATGTAAACATCTTAATTTACATTCCCACTCAATCTTTCTGACCTTTTCTCTCACTATCCTCAACCTGCTCATGGAGCTTTAGACAGGCTAATCTAATTACTTGTCCTTTGCACCTCCTTTTCTTAATTTCTTCTGCACAACTGCTCCCTGAAAGAGCTTGGCATACACTTCATCCCTTTAGCTTCTCCATCCTCCAGCAAAGTAAGCCCTCTAGCACAATCCTGAAGTCTCTGAGCCACAGTCATTCCTCTTTTTCCTCTGAACCTGTGTGGCACACAAACCTTAGAACCTATTAAACCTAATCCAGGGTCAAGCTGTGGCATCTCCAAAGTATCTTTTTAGGTGGGAGTGGGCGGGGGGGAGGGGCAGCAAATGGGTGATGTGGAAAAGGGATTTAGGATTCAAGTAAAACTATTTCCTTAGCCAGCATACTGCTTTTGCTTAGAGTTGTAATTATTGGCCAATAAAATAAATAAATAAATAAATAAATAAATAACCTAAAGATACTTAGTCACACTTCATATAAGATTGCAAAAAATATTTCAGCAGGCACAAACTCTACAAGCCATCCCTTGGTATTTTATGGAAGGCAATGACTATGCCTTAGTGATAGATTGCATTTAAAAACAAACCAAACCAAACCTGTTACAGTGCAGTGCACATGCAAAGGAGTTAGAAGAACTCCTAAACTGAATGAAGAAATAAGCTCTACACTTGGCCAAGTGCCCCAGTTATACAGTCCTAAATCCCTTGTCTTTTCCCTCATACACACACACACATACACACATACACACACACACGCTTTGTATTTTTATATGTATGTAGACAATTTTTCTAAGGTCTATTTTTCCACCTACAGTAGATACACTATAGTCAGGAATCACATGCATTTCTTCTTCCCATTATATCCCCATTGTCTAACACAGTGCCTACAACTACAGTGAATTCTCTAAATATCTACTGAATGAATGAATGCATGAACAACTCAAGGCTTTAAGAAATAAAGGAACTGTGGGGCACCTGGGTGGTTCAGTCAATTAAGCATCCAGCTCTTGATTTTGGTTCAGGTCATGATCTCATGGTGCGTGAAATCAAGCCCCATGTCAGGCACTACACCGACAGCAGAGAGCCTGCTTGGGATTCTCTCTCTCTCTCCCTCTCTCTCTGCCTCTCCCCCCTTCATGCACTCTCTCTCTCTCTCTCTCTCTCTCTCTCTCTGTCTCAAAATAAATAAATAAAACTTTAGAAAAGAAATAAAGGAATTGTATTATAATTTCAGCCTGTAAATGTCTATCTCTTGAAATTTTTAGTCTGTTTTGGGGACCTCAATATCATGAAAATGTGGACAAGCTGGAAGATGTCTAGAAAAGAACAGGGAGTAAAGGTGATTAAAGAAATAGAAAGCCTAACTTCTGAGAAAAGACCTAAAAAACTGAATATATACAACTTAACTAGATTAAAACTGAAACAATGTGAACCGATTGTACACATTCTTATAAGTAAGGACTTAATTTAACCAGTATACCAAGAGGGTGAAGTATAGTAAGACCCATATTGGCTGGTCTTATAAACCCCAACGGCTTTCAGGAAACGAACCACAGACAGGAACGATAAGAATGCTTAGAAGGATATTTTTCAAACATCTCCGAGGCCTGAGGTTACCGAGTGGTTGGTTTGAGATCTGTCCTACAATCTTCTCAGAAGCCTATGCTAGTCTGTTGGATAGAAGCTGCAATTCTCACACTGTTTGCTAAACATTGAAGGGTTTATTGCAGTACTATTTACAATAGCCAAAGTATGGAAGCAACCTAAGTGTCCACTGATAGATGAACAGATAAATAAAATACAGTGTGTGTTTATGTATATGTGTGTATTATGTGTATGTAATGTATATATAGGTTATATATGTGGTATGTATATGTGATATACATATATACATGTGAGATGGAATATATATAATATAATATATAATGGAATATTATGCAGCATAAAAAAATATGACACCTTGCCATCTGTGACAGCATGGATGGATTATGCTAAGTGAAATAAGTCAAACTGAGAAAGACAAATACCATATGATTTCACTCGTGGAATCTAAAAAAAAAAAAGAAAAAGAAAAGGAAATAAACATGCAAACAAAAAGCAGATTCAGACCTATAAAAACAGAGAACTGATGGTTTCCAGAGGAAATGGGGGTAGGGAGACGGGCAAATGGGTGAAGGGGAGTGATAGACATAGGCTTCCGGTTATGGAATGAATAAGTCATTGGAACAAAAGGTACAGCATAGAGAATACAGTCAATGATATTGGAATAGTGTTGTATGGGGACAGATGGTAGCTACACCATCTGTGGTACTATGCTATTTGGTGAGCATAGCATAATGTATAGAGATGTTGAATCATTAAGTTGTATACCTGAAATTAAGGTAACATTGTGTGCCAACTATACTCAATTCTTTTTAATCCAGGGGAAAACTATTTGTTTCATACCCATTTGTCTTATATTACTCCTCTGAATAAAATTTATATGCCAGATTTTAAAAGAAATAAAGGTATTATTTTAGAATGACAAACCCTTTTACATCGAAAACTACTGGGTTTTCAAAATAAATCAAGAAAAGTAACAATAAGTTGAGATATTTTAAATATTAGTACAGTGTCAAGCATACTGTAGGCTCTGTAAAAACATTACCAAAGATTGATACTGTTAACAAATTCACATCACATTAAATTATAAAACATGTATTAAGAGAAAATCATGCTTAGGATCAATGTAAAATGTTCTCCAAGTAATCAACATAAACATTTCTAGGATATTCTGAATTGATGAAACTTTAGGAACTAATACTGGTAAGATGAATCAGTATTATGGCTCTATTTTGCTACCTTTCAACGTGGTTGTCAAACTACTATGATATTGTGGGAGTTTGTCAGGCAATAGCTATTTCCCAATTGCTATAACACAACTTAGTATTCATAAAGTATTTTCACAGTAATCGTTGTTGTTGTATTTACTCAACAGTTCTGTGAGATGTACAAGAATGTTTTATTAGTTCTATGTTTACAGGAGAGAAAGCTGAAACAAAATTGTATGTGATTTAGCCAAAACCACTTGACTATTGGCAGCTGAGACTTGAAACCAGGTTTTCTGGTTACTAATCCAGGGTTCCATCTAGTCTAATGCTATGCATCATATTTCTTTTTATTGTATTTATTCATATTTTTACACAAAAAAGCATACTTTTTTGCCATAGCCATAGCACAAGTTTCCTTATATGCATCAGAGTGACTTAATAGAAAATAATTCATATTGGGGTGCCCGGTGGCTCAGTTGGTTAAGCATCCAACTCCTGATCTCAGGGTCATTAGTTCAAGCCCCGCAATGGATTGTACACTGGGCATGGAGCCTACTTAAAATAAATACAAAGAAATTAAAATAATTAGCACTAATTATCAAAATAGATTGTCATAATTGCAAAATTATGTATTTATTCCTGCTTCCCCTCTGAATACGTACTACTGAACATGCATCCTAGATAAAGGATCCATAATTTGTACAGGTGATACCCACTTATTTAATTTCAAGCTTTATGTATATTATCAGGCAACCAAGCATTCTGTTGAGTAGCAGGAATCTTATTTAATAAGCATAATGTTGTCTTTTTACCTTAATGTTTTCCAACTTAGTTGTTCTTTACTTTAAAACAACTTTATAGGGACACCTGGCTGGCTTAGTTGGTTAAGGATCTGACTTTAGCTCAGGTTGTGATCTCATGGTTCATGAGTTCGAGCCCCACATCAGGCTCTGCACTGAAAGCACAGGTGGCTTGCTTGGGATCCTCTGTCTCCATCCCTCTCTGCCGCTCCCTCCCAAAAATAAGTAAATAAAATTAAATTCTTTAAAAAAATTAAAATAAAATAAAAAATAAGTTTTATAGAAAAATAATAACCTCCTGTTATCTTGCAGTATTTGTGTTTATATTGACCAAATTAGTTTTTTGGTGTTAGAAAAAAATCTACTTAAGAACAGGCAGTGTGGCAAGGCAGAAAGAAGACTAGCTTGGAAATACAAGTGTTGAACTTCAGGTATTTAGTAGCACCTAGATCTTATAATCTTTCAAAAAACTTCATCTCTCTGGGTATCTACCTTCTTCCTTGTACAAACTGAACCTGGACAGGCTCCAACAACCTTCTCAAATCTAAGAGTTTTACTTTGTAGGATATATGTGTGTGTCACAGCAAGAAGCTGAGAGTACTGAAGCAATTTTTAAGAAATTTAACATGAAAATTAATTTGGGGAAGGCAGAAAAGAAAGGAGTATAAAATCCTTGGGAGGAAAATATAAGATGTGGGACTGCGTAGATTTGAGGAGAAGGAAGCTAAGAGAGTCAAACAAAACCCCCATGTCTTACACCAGAGAAACTAGACAATGATAGCATAGAAACTTTGCAGTAAAAGTGAGGAAAATTATAAATTCCATTTTGGACATAAAGAGTTTAGTCCGTTTCATATTTGCTTGGTGGAAGACAGTTAGAACTATACTGTTTTAGAATTCAGAAGGGATGCCAGGACTGAGGAAACAACTTTAAGAATCTTTACATAGATGTGAAAACTGAATCTACTCATGGGAGAATATGAGTCCTCCAAGGGGGAAATTATAGACAGAAAGAAGGAAAGAGCCAAAGTGATGGTCATGAGCCAAGTCCACTCTTGGGCAATAAGAATATGAACCAGGAAATTAGGCTGGGATGGAAATCTCTGAGAGGAGGAAATGGTGGCTTGGCATAGAGAGAGTGCAAAGAAACACCTTTCCAAGAATAATGTAGTGACTAATCCATTTAGTTCATATATCTCTTTATAAATTGTAATAATTAATTTATTTCTCTGTCATTTACTTGCATCATTGAGATAGTGAAGTTTTTCTTAAATAAAAATTGAATATTTACGAAGATTCAGTTTTAGGAATAAACACATATTTGCATTATCTGTCATTAAGCTAGATTTCAATAACCTAAGTCAAGAGAGGACAAGTCATCATGTATTTATACTGATCAGTGTGAAATGCTATGTTTGAATAATTCACTAAACATAGTATTGGTAGTGTGTATTTCTCACTTCAATCCAATAAAATTTTATTTCAATGCAAAAAAAAATTTTTGATCTTTTCTACTGTGCAAGACATCATGCATGACAAGTGTAAGATGTATGAATATGACTAAAATACAAGGTACGACACAATCAATTCATATGACAATTAATAGAACATAAACAAAACACTCTAGAGATACAGGAAGAGAAGGAAACTGAGAAATGAGTTTAGGGAACTTAGTTCAGGGAACTGGAGGAAACTGCAGAAAAGTGACACTCAGCTGATCCAGGGATTTTGATAGATGAAGATGATATGGGGCCATAGAGAGTGCATTTCAGATGGAAAAAAATGGATTAGGAAAGTCCCAAAGGGAGTAGATACAGAGGCTGTAGCTTCAGCATATGACTTACTCTTGGTCATATCAGGAATGATCAAATGAATGAACTGGCATGCTAGCCTCGAAAATCATATGATTCAACTAGAATGTAGACTATATCAAGATAAACAAAGGCAGTTTGGGTTACCGATGATGTTATTGTTCTCTACCCACTATCAAACCTTGAGCTCAAACTGCAGAGGGCTGACCTTAAAATTAATTGAATTATTAAAAATTATGGATGATAATATGAGACCTGAAAATATAATTATAATTTGTCATATGTGATACTATAGACACCTCAATAGCTATTGTATAAGCCAAATCTTGAAAACATGCCTTTTTATTATCTTAACTTTCCCAAAGCTTTATATTGTTTTCACATAAAATGTATATAAACACTACATTCATCTTTATGGACATGACTTAGATCTTCTCCCAACAAGAGGGTGATAAGCACTGATCCTAGTTTAAGAACCATATGCATACAAGTGAAAGGAGTGATGAAATGAGTGTGTATGACTGGATAATTGATCTTAACAGATGGTTCATTTCCCTAGGCCCAGCCAATAATTACTACTAAGCTTTGTGATAAATTCTTGAAAATGTGGCTGAATGCAAAAAAAATGCAACATACCTACTTGCTGTAAAAGGGAGAGTGAAGGGGTTGAGGAAGCTAGATCTGACAGGTGAGATTTGGACAGGGGAAATGAAAGGGGCAAGAGGAATAAAATGTGCCAGTATTTTAAATGTGGAAGTGAGAGGCTGGACAGAAATCAACCCTTGCAGAGCAAAACAGAGAATTCTGGAGAGAAGTTGGAAATAGAGAGGAAAAGGTACAATGTGGTTCCATTAAAAAGGAATTTAAAAGTAACCAGAAGAATTTGCAGTCAATATGGAATACAAAAGGAAGATTTGGAAGTTTTTGAAGAACTGAGAAGCATAATGAAATAAGACTTTCTTTTTCTTTTAGAAATTTGCCATGAAAGCAATGTAAATGATAAGTTGGAATAGAATATGAGTTCAGTTGAAAGGTGAGAGAAGTATGGAGTGATGAGGATGATGAGGGTCTGACTAGGTTGGAGACAGTGGGGAAAAAGAAGAGGAAAGACGTTCTACTTTGCAACAAAACCTAGTTCAGAAATGGATGGAAGAGTGGAAATGGAAGATGATTCTAAGATTCTAAGCTTCTAATCTGAGAATATAGAATCAAGTTGTTAAAGGTGAGGCCAGGTAGAGAAATTAGTAATTGGGAAGATCCGGTTTCATAGTAAGATTTCATTCACTATTGGACATGTTAATTTAGAACAAGCTAGAAAAACATCCCAGTGAAAATGTTCTGTTTTAGTTGGAAACAAAAAAATCTAGGGGCGCCTGGGTGGCTCAGTCGGTTAAGCGACTGAGGTCAGCTCAGGTCATGATCTTGCGTTTGTGAGTTCGAGCCCTGCGTCAGGCTCTACGCTGACAGCTCAGAGCCTGGAGCCTGTTTTGGATTCTGTGTCTCCCTCTCTCTTTTCCCCTCCCCCACTCACACTCTGTCTCTCTTTCCTTCAAAAATAAATAAGCATTAAAAAGAAAGAAAAAGAAAAGAAAAAAATGAATCTAAAGAGTAGGAAGGCTGAGGATCAGGAGTGGAGGTGCTGGTGTAGGAATTATGTGAGCAGAGGTGATGAACATTGGGTAGAGAAGAAATAGAGGTTAATGAGGAGAGCAGAAACGTCACAAAGAAGCACAGGTAAAACTAGGAAACATATGAAAAACAATGCTCAAAATTTGAGAATTATAAAAATGGAGCCTAAAGTTTGGGATTGATCATGCAAAATTAGGTTACCATTACAAAAGCAATGGTAGTGCAGTAGTATGAAGAACAAATTGCAAACTGTTTATTATTTTGTTTATCTAGATGACTTTTCAGTGTTCCTCCTCTGCCTCTGTGACTGGATAAGTCTTTTCAAGATTAGGAGAAATCTGACATTTGAAAGTTGGTAGTATGGAAACTATTTTTTTTAATTTTGTTTAATGTTTTATTTATTATTCTTGAGGGGGGAGGAGCAGAGAGAGAGGGAGACACAGAATCCTAAGCAGGCTCTAGGCTCTGAGCTGTCAGTGCAGAGCCCAATGCGGGGTTCGAACTCACGAATGGTGAGATCATGACCTGAGCCAAAGTAGGATGCTTAACCAACTGAGCCACCCAGGCACCCCTGGAAACTATTAATAAACAAAGGTATGAAGAGTAAGAATGTGGAAAACGTAGTTGTAGATGATGGGGGAAAATGGGACATAGACCAAAGTGGAGAAATTTTCTTTGAATCATAGATGTGATATATTCAGTTCACACAGACTGAAGAAAAAGAAGGAAAGGCAAATTTAGGAACATGGCGGGGGGGAAGCCCTGAATCTTCAAATTATGCTCTATTGGAGCCTTTTCTTTCCTGAAAAAAAGTTAATTGTCACATTCTAAATCCAACACATTCCATATTTTTTAGTTAAACCATGGAAACTAGAAGAGAATTTTAATTCCTAGTTCAGGCCCTCAGCTTCTTTAAAATATTGCCTCAAAAGAGCTTTCAAACATAGTACATTTTCCTTAAGGGATATAAGCATTAGTCCTCAAGACAGAGGTTGCTAGGAGGAAGTTATCTTCTGTTAGAATATTACATAATTCTGGACCATGCATTTTAATAGGATATATTTGTAAATTATCAGTTTCCTACACTACTCAATCCCAAAGAAGACTCCAATTACCATACTATAACTTGCAAACGCAAATGTCTCTAATGTTTGATCTACATCAAACATAAGCTCTATTATCTCAGGATTTATCTGCTAGGGGACAAAAAAGAAACCTCAGTTTTTCCCACAAAGTGATTAAATCCTCCTTTTAATGCATGTTTTTCAAAAGATATGAACAACACATATGCTCACACAATTCTACTATGCAGTAAATTACAATGTATTTAGCCACAATAAGGAGATTTCCTCCAAAATCAGTTCTATTGAAAAACTGCTAAGTAAACAGCACATGAAGAAATGGATTCAAACAAATATTCCTAAATCTCACTTACTTTACAATAGTAACTGACTCAAATGGATGATACAAGGAGCTTAGGGACCATTTTAAGTCATACAATCAAATTATTTTTATATAATACTAAGCATTTTAATTCCTTGGAAAGTGGCAATACTTGAACATCTACTAAATGCCTTCTCAATCAGAAAATCCAAGACTATTTCTCATTTTTGAAAAAAAATTATTTTGCATATACCTTCCTTAATATCTCCCACTACCTTTTCCTTTCTGTTATTATCTATGTTGTACCCATGTGCTTGAAATGTCTGTTTTCTCCTATCTCCACCACCCAAATCCCACCTCTCCTCAAAGTCCAGTTCAAATACAACCTCCCTCCATTAACTCTCTATAACTTTTCAGCTTGAAGTAATCACTGTTCCATTAACCCTAATGTCCATTATCAGAAAAGGATTTTCAATATGCATAAGATTATCTGACATGTATATGTTATTAAAGTAACTTATATAAATGCTTAATCCTTCAACCCTCCCATCCCTACTAGACTATAAGGCCCCAGCGATCAAGATTCATGTCTAGTTTTTCTTTGAATGTATTTTAGTGCCTACTACATGGTTGTATATAGTTATAACCCAATACTTTCAAGTTGAATAAGTTTTGATAAGTAATCTTCCTTAACACGCACCACATAGAAAAAAAAAAACGTGAAGGTGGAATCAATTCCAGTTGTCAAAAAATTATTCAATACACTCACTTTCAATAGTAAAACTTTAAACAAAATGTTCCACTTTAAACAACAGTTAAATATTAAGACTGTTTATGAGACTGGCATAGTTTCTGTTCTGAAATACCACTGACACAAATGAGTCAAGATGGCAGAGAACCTGCTATTGTTACATTCAAGGATTTTCTTCTTGCAAAGCCACTAAATCTAACTTAGAAGATAATATATTTTTCCCTAGCAGGTTTAAAATTTATATTCCATGTAAGAAAAATGTTCATGCCAAGTAAGTGTTAAAAATTCTTTAGTTAAAATCTACATTTTAAAATGAAATGCTTTTTCTGATTTCAAAAGTGTCATGAGGAAATGGGAAGGGGAAGAGAGAAACAGTGTTGTGGAATATAAATTATTCAACACTGCATCTATCTGTTTAAATGAGTTTGCAACTGGAATGCACCTGACCAGTCATAAAACACCATAGAACTGTGTGGATAGCTCAGGCTTGTGCCTCAAACTAAATGTGAGCATCCTACCTGTCTACTGTGCAAAGACAAAGGCTGCCTTAATTATTGGTATATCTGTGCAGAAGGTGCTAGAAGTTATTTTAGTATACTCATCTACAAAATTCTGGGTTTCTTAAATAGTGTTATTTTTAACACCAGGATAATGAACTTCAAAAGCTAGAAATGACAGTAAAATCTTCCTCAAGCCTCAGTGAACCTGACTAGCCATAATGTGTTTTCAGAGGATATTTCTGAGCATTAATTGTACTGCTAGTAAATATATTATCAATCCAATTTGGACCAAAAGAACTGAATTCCATCAAGTAATTAAAAATGGGTTAAGAACTTAAGTCAAAATAACATACTAGAATAAGTAAATTTATTTTGTCTGAAAGTAACTACTTTTGGTCTGTGTGTTTGGAAAAGAAAGTTGTCCTGTTAAACAACTCAGAAATACAAATGGTGTCATAAAAATTAAAGACAATTATTACATAAAAGATCAGATTTTCTTTTAATTGGAAAGACTCACAGTTTCTGCTATGTTCTGCAAGTATCTGGTTACTAAGATTGTTCTCATTCTCTTTTCAACAAACCTTTGTTTTACAATAGTTTTAAATTTAAAGAAAATTACAAAGACAGTGAGTTTCCACATTCTTTACAACCCAGTTTCTCTTATTTTTACATCGTATGTTAGTCATTAGTAATGAGCCATTATTAATAGAATATTAACTAAAGTCTATACTTTATTTAGTTGTTGCTATTTTTACCCAGTGTCTTTTTTCTGTTCCAGTATCCTATCCAGGATACCATATTACACTTCACTTGTCATGTCTCAGTTCCTATGGGTGGTGACAGTTTCTTAGACAATTTTTGATGCTGATGACCTTGACATTTTTAAGGAGTATGGGTCAGGTATTTTGTAAAATATTCTCAAAACTGAGATTTGCCTGATGTTTTTCTCGTGACTAGACTGTGGTTATGACTTTTTGGGCAGAAGAGCACAGAGACAGAGACCACATGATGTCAAGAGTACATAATTAGCAACATGACTTATCAATGCTAATCTTGATCACCTAGCTGTGGGAGTATTTGTCAGGGTCCTCAACTGCAAAGTTACTCCTATTGTCACTCTTTCTTTAAAAGAAGTCACTAATGAATGGGCATTTATAGTACACTTCCTTGAGGGTTGAGTGAGTATCTACAGATATTATTTAGAATTCTTTGACATGAGAGATTTCTTTATTCTCCGTTTATTTATTAATTCAGCTGTTTATTTGCATCAGTATGGATTCATGGATACTTATTTTATATCTTGGGTTAAAATTCAATACTCTTTTTTATTTAGTTGCTTAATTTGTTCTATCTTTGGTCATTGGGAGCTCTTTAGGTTATCTTTTCAAATTCCACCCAAGCATCCCTAGTCATTAGCAGCTTTTTCAAGTAACACAATTCTTTGCTTATATCGGCATCACAAATGGAGGGTTAGAGGTGATAGAGAAATGTGTCTTCAAATAAAGTTTTCTGTAGCTACAATCAACTGATAAGACATTCTAAAATAGACCCCTAAACAACCATCACAAACTTGACCTTATGCTCTCTACAAAAAAGACACAGCAGAATCATTCTAGTACTTTTATTTCATTTCTCACAGTTTCAAGTATGAATATACATATTCCCCCAAATTATTCCCCACTATTTATTTTCACATTTTAAGTGATTTTTTCTTTCAATGTTTAATGCAAAATAATATTTTTCCCTGATGATACAGCAGAGACATTTAAATAATAAATTAAAATCTTTCAGGCATTGTACTAAACTTTCCATGAGATAGTTGTGCTTTAAATTTTAATATTAAAATGCTAATTTTCAGGAGCAACTGGGTAACTCAGTCAGTTAAACTACTGACTCTTGATTTCAGTTCAGGTCATGATCTCACAGTTCATGAGAACAAATCCCACACCAGGCTCTGCACTGACAGTACTGAGTCTGCTTGGGATTCTCTCTCCCTTTCTCTCTGCCCCTCCCCCACTTGAGCTGTCTCTGTTTCAAACTAAATAAACATTTTAAAAAATGTTAATTTTTGTTGACTTTTAGTCTATACGTATACATATATAATATACATATACACATATATACTAATTCTTTGGGTTAAATACACAAAAATTTTGGGGGTGCCTTGTTTACTCAGCCGGTTGAGCATCCAACTTTGACTCAGGTCATGATCTCACAGTCTGTGAGTTTGAGCTCCACCAAGTCTACTTCAGATCCCCTGTGTCCCTCTCTACTCTTCCTCCACTCTCTCTCCCCCCCTAAAAAAAAACATTTAAAAAATAGTCAAAAATTTTTAAATATCTCCAATTAGAATTTAATCATTTAAAACTATTCTATGAGAAGTACTTAGAGGCCTATACATTTTAAGTGCCACGGAACTGTCTGTGGAGGCAATTATTAAACTGTTTGATAAAAGGATAATGAATAAAAAGAGGAAACACACATTCTCAAAAAAACATACTTCTTCAGTGAGTATCTTTTATCTACATAATTTATCATGTTTATTCATAATTTTATGTTAAGCTTACATTGTGAACTCTAACAAAGTTTTGTAATAATGAAATAGAAAATATATATTTTGTCACTAAAAACAGAACTAACAGTAATGTATTTTTATTAGTTGTAACTAACTTTGGTGTCCTCTTCTATATCCTGGAATCAATTTAACATTAAGTATATTTTTAGTTATTACACATAAATAAGGAAATGATGTTACAAATTGACAAGATTTTTCAATACCATGAAAACTGAATATTTTGTTAATATACTTTGAATACAATTAAAAATAATTGTGGGATTTAAAATAAGAAAACACAGAAGGAATGCATTTTCAGTAAGAGCTGCATGGCTATAAAACCACCTAACTATATGTTGAATGCAGATGGCACCAAACTTCAGAATTCCCAAGCAATTATCGCTCCTTGAAAAATATAAATAAGTGGCAAAAGAATTTCCTGGAAAAAATGATTCAATAGTCATTCTGGAACTGTTGCTCTCAGTACTACCCTGAATTTCATAAGCTCTATCTTGGGAGAAACACACTGCCACATACTTCCAATAATTTACAGCACCCGCCTAATACTGAGTCTGATACTAGCTCTGCTCCAGATTTAGATGGAGCATGAAATCAACTTTTGTCCCTTAAGATATCTTAAGCCAGTCAAGTCCTCGCTCTCACTTTATTAGCCACATTACGTCTATTACCTGTTCAAACCTTTCATGGCTGTTCCTTTCCCACACACACTGAGTCTCATGGTATATCACCTAGAGCACTCATTCTCTGGGCCACTGAGTCACTGGTGATCCTTCATTCCAACACACCCTCCAGCTCAATGTGGATAGAGGCTACAATATGAATGCTCTCTGTATACACAGAGATACTGAACTGCTTAAGAGAAAAATCGCACAACCATTCCAAGCATGGCACCACAAATTTATGTTCTTCATCCTCGGCCCCAGTTGTTTTACTTGACTGTTCCTTTTGACCTTTCCCTGGATCATCCCAAAGTATTATATCAGCTTTACCTTCAGGAAGTGCCAAACAAGCCTAATATGATTTAAGGGTCATCTCTGTACAGCTCCCATCACCCATCTGCATTAAGTAATTTGCTCACTTCTTCCATTGTGAAATTTCTGTTCTATCATTAGATACAAAAACATAAATTAAAAAAAATAGGATGAAGTCACTTCAACATGCATACACTTAGATCTAAATATCATTAATAATAGTTGGTGCCAGATACTTTTTCTGTTTTAATGGAAAAGAGGCTCAGGAGCAAAAACAGAAAAATGCTGTAGGAAAAGGCTGGTAAGCAGACCACGGATTATTCATACTTTGCAACTTTGCCTACATGTAGCCCAGTTTCTCTCTAATTGGATCAAGACAAATAAGGAGCTCTTTACTGCAGTTGTGTGTATGCTTCCCTACTTCACAGAATTTACAAAGTAGGTGTGTGCATATGTGAGTATTCTGACATGGCTGGATTTTATACACATGAAATTGATTTTCAGAATTCTTTCTTGAAGGATCACTTTATTTCAATGTTTACATCCTTATCACTTAGCTTTTCCAGTATGATCTCCTTTGTCATCATAAGTATATGATATTGTCTATGAAATCTTTAGGAAAACAACCAGATTTTTTTAAAAATGTTTATTTGTTTTTGAGAGAGAGAAAACGTGCATGCGCAAACAGGAGAGGGGCAGAGAAGGGGGTGGGTACAGGATCCAAAGCAGGTTCCATGCTGACATCAGAGAGCCCAATGCAGGGCTCAAATTCATGAACTGTGAGATCATGACCTGAGCTGAAGTTGGTTGTTTAACTGACTGAGCCACCCGGGTGCCCCCGGTCAGATTTTTAATATGCATCTTATCATTACATAAAGAGTAATAGGAGTATAAATTGCTCTAGAAACACACACACACATATACAAGCAAGTCTATATATACTTATATAGTTGTGGTTTCTTTAAATGCTTATTTATTTATTTTGAGAGACAGAGAGAGAGAGAGAGAGAGAGCGCGCGCATGCACACATGCATGAGAAGAGAAGGGGCAGAGGGAGAGGGAGAGAAAATCCCAAGTAGGCTCAGCCCTGTCAACTCAGAGCCCCACTCGGGCTGGATCTCACAAACCATTAGATCATGACCTGAGCTGAAATCAAGAGTGGGACACTTAACTGACTGAGCCATGCAGGCACCCCATAGTTTTATTTATCAATCAGATACATTGTATCACATGCATTAGAAGTCATAAATAAAATAAAATAAACTATGATTTTCTGTATTTTGATCCTTATATTTCTCTACAGGGAAATCAGAATAAAACTTTTACCATGCCTAACGTAAGACGTAAGATGTGTTTGGGACATAGCATTCAGGCTACTTAGGTAAATAGTAAGGGAGGGGAGAAAACTAAAAGACGTAAAAGACATAAATGCTCTGGGGAAATTTTGAGAAAACAGAGGAAAGAGTAGAATGGCTAAAATAACCAGGAAATGCATGCAGGCTCAAGATAATGGAATATAAATTATAAATAAATTCCAAGAGAATGCAAAGGAATGATCATTTATGTGTCAAAAGATTTGTGGGAAATCTAAGTCTTGAATAGGGATGTATTGAAATATAATCATGCCAGAGGAAAAATGGGCAAAGATTGTGAAGATGCATTACAGAAAAAATAAATATGCAGTGTGATCCTTGAGACATACCTTTAACTATTTTTTATTTTAATTATTAATTTTAACTATTTTTAACTATAATCCATCATCTGTCTATTATCAGCCTACCTATATTATTTATCCAACTAATAGTGATAGGAAATCATTCAAAACGTTATCAGCAGTTGCTTCTTTGCAAGTGTCATGAGTCAGGTTTTTCACTCTATCCTCACCCACACCTAAAACTACTGGTTTACCTCCCTAATTCTTATTTGTCTCTGAATTCTAAATTCAACTGTCACATTTTCATGGAGGTTTTTCCTAACCCCTGGATTAGATTAAGCCCTTAGCTCTATCTTTCAATATATTACCCTGTGGTCTTCCTTTGTTAACAGTGATCATCTCTCATTAGTCATTTAATGTTTGTCTTTCACCCAAGATTATAAATTCACAAGGAGGAGTGATGTCTGCCTTTTTCAGTGTTCTATCCTGGGTCTAGCTTAGTGGCTGGCAGATACTAAGTGATTAGTAAGTCAGTACTGAATTGAATTGCATAGCTGTGAAATATGGAGAATTTCAAGTCCTGTCTCTTGAATTCCATTATGAACTGTATGTCTCTGGTTTATTATCTCTGGTTTAACTCTGTAACCCAGCACTGTTTCTCTGCCTAACTCCAAAGTATAGATAAATACAGTTGTCTATTTAGCTTTTAATTTTGGTTCATTCTTAGACATATCAAATTGTTGAAAAAACATGGTGAAGTAGAGATACATGAAAGACAACAGAATGGATGTTTTAAAAAAAAAAAAAGCAAAATGTAGTAGGAATAATTAGGTATTGGTTTGGAAGACAGAAGTGGAACCACACTAGAAGCCAATCAATGGATCACAAAAGAAAAATAAGAGAAGAAATGAACCTGAGCCATGGTAGTGATGGTGAAGAGGTGACAGATTTAGGAAACATTTAGGAGGCAGAATAAGTAATTCATATTGAGTGTGGTGTGGTGTGGTGTGGTGTGTGTGTGTATGTATGAGTGTGTGTGTGTACATGCCCTTGCGCACATATTTGCATCACAGGTTGAATGCCAGGGAAGAACAAGTAGAGGCCTAAAAGAATAATGAGATTTAAGGTTAAGTACCACCATTAATCACTCAATCATTGAGGAAACATAAGCTGGAGAGGACATTTGGCCATCAGGTCAAAGGTGACATAATATACCAAAGGGGTAGTTGGACATGTACGCTGATGCTAAGGAATATGACCGGGGCTAGAAGAGGCAGCAATACTTCAAGACATGGTAATGGATGACATTTCCTAAGGAGAAAATGTACAGTGAGGAGAGACAAGGCCTTGAAGCTAGATTTTGAGAACCAATAACACTTAAGCAATAGTCAGAGTAGTGAAGGGTCAGAAAAGTCAAAAAGGAGTGTCAAATGCCATTAACGGTTCAAATTAAAATCGGAAGAGTGTTTAACTGATTTAGAAACAAGGAGATTAAATGACATTTATAAGATTTATTGTTTGGTTGTTTGTTTTCTGTTTTGGGGGTTCCCCCTCCCCCACCCAGGTTCTGCTCAAATGGAAAAAGCCAGGTAATGCAGGTTTAGGAGTAATGATAAGCAATGGAGCAAGAGTGAATGCAACTTCCTCTCTTTCAAAGTCTGTAAAGGTAAAAAGTGAATTATGAAAGTATCAAAAATAACTGAGAGCCAAAGGTTTGTTTCATTTTGTGTTATTTAAAGTGTTTTGAGCATGCTTCTTATAGAAAAAGAATTTAAACTTACCTAAGTTAGAGAGGGTAAATGATGAAATACACTTTTGAATTATCCATTATTATAGGAAATTCTGATTTTGAAGACTGGAATATCACTTACTGCATTTTTTCAAGAATTTTAAATTAACGGTTTTTAAACAAGTTGCAGCACGATTTTCCTTAATTCTTCAGTATCTCTGTTTTTGTTTCATTCTGTTTGGGATTTAATTTCTTAAGATTATTTCTATAGCTTCACAGTCCCGATAAGGAAAGGGGGGTTATGAAATAATTATTTTTGGGTGCAGTGATTCCATTAAGTAGAATATCTTGGTATCAGACCTCAAGAAACCAGGGGGAATAATCTCAGAGGTACAACAAGGCTATAGTTTTAGGGAAATTTCTTAGCCATCTGCCACATAAAACTTTACACATTGTTTCCTGCCTTTCTTAGCTTCCTAGGTTTTTTACGTATATTCAAAGTCTAATAATAACTCTCTTAAAATTTCTCAAGCATTTGTAATCCATTATTATTCGAATGAACTCCACTTTACAAGCTATCCAATATAAAATATTTACATGGTTGTATATGCAACCAAATGGCAAACATTCACCTTTGTTGTATAATAGCTATATCTTTAATCAATAATATCTGTAGCTAAACTTTTATAGCCTCTTTCTATTCCCATACACTTCCTGATGCCTTCATTATGAGTTTGGCTCTTCATTCCTATTTTCATTTGAATAATCTGTTCATTTGGTACATAAGCACTATCATTTAAAAGAATACAAAAAGAAAATAATGAAAGGAAATTAAAAGTATTTTTAGGAAATAGAATTGTTTTCACTAGTTCTTATGTTTTCTGGAGTACTAAACTTAAGTAGAGCCCTCCCCCCTGCCCAAAAAAAGTCTTCATAGTTTTGTTTGTTTTAGTTGCCTTCTTGGATAAGAATAGTTCAGTTCTCAAGATTTGCCCTTAACTCTTTAATGTCAAATATTTAACTTTTTATAAAAAGAAGCAAGTATTTGCAATAATTAGGTTTTTACACATAGAATGCAATCCCACATGGTGAACTAGAAGTGAGCTTTCAGAAAAATGCAGCCAATATTTTGCTAATGGGGTGCTATTTCCCATTCAAGACTATCACCTAAATAACTAAGCTTCTTATAGCCAGGAAAAGAATACATAAATTCTAACACTACATTTTTTAAAAAGTCAGAGAAAAAGACTGAGTCAACTAGGTCAGGAAATGACTAAATTCCTCTGGGACAAGTGGCTGAGATCCTGGGCTCTGAGCCAGATTCCTGGGTTCAAATCCAAGCTTCTCAATTAGAAGCTGTCTGACCACCTACCCCCTCCATAATCTGGTTTTCTAGACTGTAATATGACACAATTCATAAATGTCGTAGGGCTGCTCAAAGGATTTAGGAAGATAATAAAGACACTTAAGACAGTGTCTGGCACTTAGTTAGAATTTAGCAGATAATCCTGCATTTTGACTCTTTGTAGAATAAACCACTGGCTGTTGCTTGTCCTTTGCATGACCAGTTAAAACATTTCAATGGTAATTCTTTCCCCCACTAAATTAATGTAAAAGTAACTGTGATAGAAAACGTTTAAAATCTTGATTTATTGTGGACATTTAAGTCAACATAATAACATGTTTTTCAAAGAAACAATGGACACTATTTCCAGGCACACAGACTGCATATTTTGTGAACTTCATTCAAACTCAGATAAAGTAGAACCACCTCATGTCTATTTATTGATGATGAAAAGAATTGAGGCTGTGGGAGTGATCACCTTGTTTAAATACTTGGTAAGAGAAATAAAAAAATATAAAACTACAAAAATATGTATTTTTTAAAAAATCACATTTAGTGAAGTTATATTTCTAAGAAGGAATTTTATTTTCAAATAACATTAGCTTCTAAATATCACTTTACATAGTTATATTTCCTAGTCATTAAATGTTTACAGCAATGTGCTTGTGGTATCTGTCGCACTGATTTAAAAATACATTTTGGCCATTACTATCTCTTGCTGTTTGCCTGCAGTGAGCTCTCACATAATTAGGGCTGAATACACTGCACTTTTAAAATTAAACCAAGCCTCTGGGAAAGAATCATGGAAATAGATGGTTAAAGGACACCCAGGCAATTAACAAGCATGATAAAGTTAAAAATTGAAGATAGGAAAGTAGGTTAAGAGCTTTTCTCTCTCTTTCCAACATGATGTGTTGATACAGAAGGAATATACATTAGATTTATTTTACATAGAAAAGGAATATAGAGGCAGTACGCATTTTAGTCAATAGGTAAATCCCTTTGCTAGTTTCCAATGGACTTTTCTATCTTTTAAGCACACAATTTCGAAATAATTCTTAACTTGATTGACTTCTACAACAAGCCTGAAAATACTTCATGCTTTCTAGAATCTTACCAGTGTAACGATAGACTAATAAAGATTTAAAGGTTAAAAATCTGAGATAATCTTACCCCCAGCAATTAGTGTTTTTTACCAAAAAAAATTACCCGCAAAAGTATTGACTATTTGTGATGGTTTGCAATAAAACTCTCAGAAGAGTAAAAAAAAAAAATTATAAAATTTAGCTGATAAATATTATAGAATCAATGCATCATGATTTTTCTCTAGTGGCATATCATTTTGTACAATTTCCATACTGGCATTCTTTCCCTCCATTAAAGTCAATCCTTATGCGGTCATGCTCTCATGGATTGTGGGTTCGAGCCCCACGTCAGGCTCTGTGCTGACAACTTGGATCCTGGAGTCTCCTTCAGATTCTGTGTCTTCTCTCTCTGCCCCTCCCCTGCTTGTGCTCTGTCTCTCTGTCTCTCTCTCTCTCTCTCTCAAAAATAAACATTAAAGTCAATCTTTATGTGCCTGTCTTCTTTCCTAGACAAAAAGCCTCTGAAAGACTATTACTCTTCAGTTTTTTTTTCATATCTAAAGCACCTAATACTCACTGAAAACATACTCAGCATTTAGTAAATATTTACTGAATGAGGGAATTCATGAGTACAATCCTATATCTTTTAGAGAAACCACTATTATTTATTTGTACTTATATATTAATCACTTAAGAGGATAACAAACTGAAAAGGGAATGTAGTATTTGTTAAATTTTGGCTACTGTCAAGCATCTTTCACATATTTTATTTTCACAACATCTGTAAGGTGACAGATATTTTCTCAAATTTTACAGACTAGCTTCAAAGAGATTAAACATCGCCTCAAATCAAGTTAAAAGAGTTAAGGTTCTGACTTTTCTGGGCTCATGTCTGGGTCATTTCCCCACCATAAAGTTGCATTATCTTGCTTTGCCTTAGCATTATTAGGGTTTTGCTGCAAATACAAATCAGATCTGTGAGTAAAACAGAAAGATACATAGAAATATTAACTTTTTTTCATTACAGCCTGATCTTTCTTTTTGAAAATTAGTATCTCTTCTCCTTTTTTCCTTTTCCTTGTAAAATAAACAGATACAGAAAATAGTGACTTATTATAAAGCAAACATCCTTGAAATCACCACCCAGGACAAGAAAGAGAACTTTATCACCACTCCCCCAGGAAGCCCTTCCATGTGTATGACCCCAATCACAGCCTCCTTGCACTCTCTGAAATAACAGTTCTGCTGGCTTTCATAGCAATTGCTTCCCTGAATTTCTTTAAATAGTTTCATCACAATTATGCATCCCTAAATTGCAAAGTTTGGTCTGCCTCAAACCTCCACCTCCCCTTCCATCCCATTCTTTTCTTTACTATCTATCTCCTAAAGAAACTGGGTGACAGGCCCATCAATTCTCCAACACTGGATTTTGCTAATTACATGCTCAAGGTACAAGTTCAGCACGTTACTCCACCCTTTATATTTCCTGAAGTTTGGCACCTGGACCCAGAGGTCATATGAGATTCAGATTCCATTCCACTGGAAAAACTATCAGTGGCATGTGTTCCTTTATCAAGAAAAGGCAGTATCTGGTTTTGCTCTTTTTTGTTATTAGTGGCCACTGATGCTCAACATCTAGATGCATGAATTGAATGAGGATGGTAAAATGGCAATTTTCTAATAATATCCTTACCTTTTCATTTATTAACTTTAACAATTTTATAAAGATACTCTTTTCCTCCTCTGCTATTTGGTTACATATTGGTTCAGATAATATAGGAAAAGCAGGGTAAATGCTTGATTTCTTCCCTTTTATTTACCCAAATTTCAAGGTAAGGAATTGAGTATGAGTTTCAGAGGTTAAGCATTTTTTTGTATCATTATGAACTCAAACATCTGCTGAGTTTGAATCTGTTGAAATTCTCACCCTTTTTGAAGCTCATCTTGGCTTTTTCACATTGACTCCTGATTCATTTTTATATTACCCTGGTAGTCTTTGATAATTTCCTTCCTATCTGGTCTGTCAAGTTGTTCCAGGCCCTTAATATGTACTTCCTGCCCCAGACCTGGGATCAGCCATCTTTTCTCTTGAAATTACTGCAGACCTCTTGCTATTGGATTGTGTGAATCCCACCCCAGTTTCAAGTGCTTCTCCAACAAACACCTGTTGGGTATGGGAGAGGTCTGCCTATTCTCTGGTTTATCAGATGACCTCGATTCTCATTACTTCCTTCTTTCAACCTACATGGAAGTTCAAAAAAGATAGATCTTGCAATTGGTACAAGTCTGTCCCAATCTATTTATTTTTTAGACTCATGGGGATACTTTTGCTGTAAATGTTATCCACGTGTTTTGTTTTTGCTATCTATCTGCTCTATTTTTTCATGCACAAAAAGTAAGCTACCACTATCTTCTAAGACTCAAGTTCCCTTTCCTTTTAAAAGTTATGTCAACTTCAATTTTCTTGTATCAAGATCTATGGTATCCTTTCCATTAACATTACACAAGATCAATTTAATAGTGCTGATTCAGAAATGTCAGGGTTGGAATTTTTTTAAGTTTGATGAACACAGTAAAAGAACCTACTTACCAGAGTCAAAGTTCAAAATTAATCCTCTTTCAAAACACAGATTGAATATTTTATTAATTATACCTATAGAGACAATTCCAATTTCCAATCCTTGCATAATAGGACTTGACATGTGTACTCTTATACCAAGGCAACACAATTTGGTAAAAGAAAAAAATAAAAACATGATACATAAAAATAGCAGTGTCATTCTTTCTTAATGTCATTGCCCAAAGAGATCTATTTTCAGCTCTATTTTGATGAAAATAGCATGGATTCCAAAGGCAATGACATTTAAATAGCGTTTATGGGGCTGTAAAATGAGAGTCATCCCAAGATATCCACAAAATATATTCCCAATTTTTTAAACTACATAAAAACAAGCATTACAAGAAACAGAATTCATGCAAGTATGGATACATATTATTTTAAATAGCTTCAACCTTTATTTCTTAATATATGTTTCTGTGTATTAGGTTAGGCTATCGGCACTACATTAAAATATTCCATTTTTTTGGTAGGAAATATAGGGAAAAGGCCATCTGGTTGTTGAAAGTTGTATATAAAAACCAAGATTGGGCACAATGTTGCTAAAGTTTCTTCATTCACTCATATTCACTGAATGCCAACTTGTGCCATACATGGATCTAGCCTTAGAAATATAGCACTTTATATAGGAGTTATATTTAAGCCCCTAAGTGAGGCTTAATTATAGATTAGGAAAGATAATAATCAAATTAGATAAACACAACATTTAGTATAAAAATTGTAAGAACTTCTGTGAAGAAAAGACAGGGCAGAGATGTGGGGAATAACTGATAAGCAGGGGTTTCATACAGGGTTGAAATTTTACTGAGGTTACGTCGGTTTAAATTTGTTTTTAATGTTTATTTACTTTTGAGAGAGAGAGAGAGACAGAGAGAGAAAGCAAGGGAGGGGCAGAGAGAGAGGGAGACACAGAATCCGAAGCAGGCTCCAGGCTCCGGGCTGTCAGCGCAGAGCCCGACGCGGGGCTCGAACTCGTGAACTTTTGAGATCATGACCTGAGCCGAAGTTGGACACTCACTGACTGAGCCTCCCAGGTTCCCCAGGTTATATCTGTTTATATCTTTCTCCTATCATGAAAAGTATTGTAGAGATCATCTTATTTGCAAACATGTCGTAATTTTTCTGCAAGATAATCTACTAGCCTATAAATTTTCAAGAACTTTTTATAAGGGTCAAATAGACCTGTAGAAAGGCTGCAACAATTTACAGAGTCCCCAGACGGCTACATTGGAAAGCTCTGCCCCATGGCAACAGGATTAAATAATTCACTAATATTTTTCTAGGAACTCTGTTTTCACTTGTTTTTATCTTTTTTACATTTAAAATTATTTGGATTTAATTTTACTGCAAACTGATGAGAATTAGTTTTACTCAACTATTTTAGTTGATTAAGAGTACTTACCATATCATTTATACTTTAATATATGGATTTGAATTTTTTTCAAATTTTTTCAAATTTCAAATTTGGGCAGTTTATTTATTTTTGGCTTTTATAGCTGGTGATTCTTTTCTATTATATATCCTCAATCACGGTTGTTAATACGTAGAAAAGTTACTAATATATGTTAATGTATTTATCTTACAATCAGTCATTCTATGAACTTTATTTACAGTTAACTTGATCATCTCTCAGTTGATTCGATTAGCTTTTTTTTTTTTAGTTTATTTATTTATTTTGAGACAGAAAGTGAGTGAGGGGAGGGGCAGAGAGACAGGGGGAGAGAGAATCCCAAGCGAGTTCCACGCTATAAAGTACAGAGCCCGACACAGGACTCAAATCCAGGAACCATGAGATCATGACCCAAACTGAAACCAAGAGTCGGACGCTTAACTGATGGAGTCACCCAGGCACCCCTCAATCAGCTTTTTAAACCAGATAAACATCATCTGCAAAAAATCACTTAGTGTCCTCTCATCCCAAATGTTTCTAGCTATAACTTTGTGCCTTATTGCACTGCACTAGCCACAGTTCTAATTCTTCAATGGCTTGTCTGCTGTTTTATAAACCAAAAAATTACATCTGAATCCCAGACAATATATCTGTCTCTAATCTTCAACCTAATTCACTTACATGATTATTCAAAACAAATACCAAATTTATTGCTCAGAACAAAGAACCTTTCTAAAAATAATTATTTAGATAATTAATAACTCCTCTATAGAAAAATAAAGAGTACTCATTTTCCCTGTAAGTACTACTAATATAACATTCAACATACATTTTCTCAGCTTCTACTCATATCTCTCAACTAAGATTACATATTTTTAAATAAGGTATATTATCTTAAAAAAAACAAGGCTAACACATTCTGCAAGAGCAATAAGTGACATCTGCTAAAAAATGATGTAAAAAATATTAAAAAATCATTCTTTTAAATTTGCAATCTTTCTTAAATTATATTTCCAAATAACCATTTTTCATAGACTATTAAATTTGACAATTAAAAAAATGAAAGAATTTAGCAAGTTATGAATCATCTTATTTGGCTCCTATATAAATTTAACTGATTCGAAGTAAGATACCAAATGGTTTAACTATGCCATTTCCTAATGAAAATAAAGATTAACAGGAAGGAGTACATGCAACTCAATGCCATTAGAATTTTCCCTAAAAGCTATTCTAAATGTTCAATACTATAGCATTCTATACCACCTTAGAAGATACTAATGGTGTATCTGGAAACTTTTACAGATAGAGGATGCATTAGAAGTTTTCCAACGCTAATTGCCTCAGAGTGAAGCTGTTTCATTAGCATACACAAAACCTGCCATTGTATATCAGAATTTCTGCTGCCCAGACTTCCAAGATAAAAAGACATCAGAACAGCCTAATCCTTATATGGCCCTGTCTTCACAGACACATTTGGTTTAAAGAATTCTGAATATTGTCAAGTATGTACGAAGAGAGTATTTTCTTTTCTCAAATAGTTCACATTCCTTAATTCTGTTTCAATTTCACTTTCACAATAATAGCTAACAATTACATAGCATTAAGTGCAGAGTGTAAGTTCTAAGCACTACGTATCTAGCCACTATAAAAATATTTATGTCAACATAAAATATGTATCACTCCAACAACCTGATAAGATACATATATTATTTTCCTCATTGTATAATTGAAAAAACTAAAGTCCAGAATTTCGGAGACTATTACATTATCATTTAGTTTACAGTATTTTTCCAACTTCTTGACATGTAAATTTCTCTTTGAAAAATTTTTGCCTTTTTTTTTCTGACTTAGTGGTGTTCTGAAGCTTCTGTGTTAGGACATCTTTTCCTTTCCTGATGCTGAGCACTCTCGGAAATTTCACTTCCTGCTATCTGGAAATTTTTGTTTAAAATGTCTCTGTTAATTCCATATGTGCATTTTCACACTTTTTTTCATTTTGAAACTGTTTTTTATAGATTTTGACCTTATGAATTATCCTTTATTTATTACATGTTCTCTTCTTTTTTTCTTTTTGCTCTAATTTTGAGAGGTTTCTGAAACTTTACGTGCCAACTTCTTACATGTGAGCATTTTTTTTTAATTTTCTGGGTACTCTTTTCATAGCATATTGTTCTTATTGTATAGATAAAATATCTTCCTGAAGATATAATTTATAGACTATTTTTTAATAATGTAATTTTTCCTTAACCCCAAATGCCTCTCTGTTCTCTGAACTTTCTTTTGCTGTTTGATTTAGTCTTTCTCTTTTATGATGGAGACTTTCGTCAAAAGACTCATAATGTTTTGCTTAAAGATCATATTAGATGATAGAATACCAACATATAATTACAATTTCTATGTACATATGTAAGGCTTTTTGAAAAATCCTTAGATAATGAATAAGAATTTTTACTGGAAGGTCTTGATATGTCTCCCATTGGATGTATTTTTTCTCCAATGTTCTGCTTGGGAAGAATTGACCTGGCTCCAAGCATTCTAATGTTAAGCCTGAAAGTTCTGTATTCACTACAAAGACCCCTATTTAATCCTCCCCGTTTCAGCCTGGCTTTCCCGGAAACTGCTTCTTAACTGGTACCTCACGTCCTAAGCACCTCTGGGCTCACTGGTGAAGAATCATGGAAGTTAAACGTAATTTCCCCATTAGCTTTGTATTTTCTAAAATGTTTTTGAGACCTCTGGTTCTCTGTTTTCTCTTCTTTCTTCTATTATCTATGTATCTGTGTGTTTTCTCATATTGTTTTAGAATGGTTTCAAGAGGTAGGAAGAATAAATGATTAGATTTAATCTATAATGTGTCCTTGCAGGTTAGGAGAATGACTTATACTAGCAGCCTTGCTTCCTTTTAGGTAAAAGAGTTGGAGTGACAGAATTAAGATTCAGAAGAGCTGAATTCCTGGCCCAGTTCTTACTATCTATGTCACCATGTTCATGCTGCTTAATGTTCCTGCAGTTTCATTTAGTCATCTGTACACTGGGCAGGGAAATGTAATGGTTGTGACATGTCCTTGCAGGTGGCAGCGGGAAGTGGATGCTAGGTGTTGCTATAGGGAAAGGAAGAGCTTTCTTTAACTGGATTTACTAACTGTAAGATTAAATGTGTGCACATCCTGGTTACAGACTAATTCTTTGTCCATTCATTCAATAATATTTGTTAAAAGCCTGTATGTTGACCCAGTGATTTCAATTCTAAGATAAATGAAAATATATCTTTGCACAAGAAACTGTACAAAAATGTTCTTATCAGCAGTAGTCATAATGGCCGAAAGGTAGAAACAATGCAGATGTGCATCAACTGATGAATGGATAAACAAATCTGGTGTAGCCATACAGCAGAACAGCATTGTGCAAAAAAGTACTGAAACATGCTACAACATGGACGAGACTTGAAAATATGCTAAGTGAAAGAAGCCACCTTATATCATTCCATTGATACGGAAATGTCCAGAAAAAAACAATCTCTGGAGGCAGAAAGTAGACAGCTGGCTTCTCAAAAAAATAGGGGGAGGAAAAGGGGGAGATAGAATGCAGCCTAATGGGTATGGGTTCCTACATGGAGTGATAAAATTTCTCAAATTGATTTGGGTAATGGCTGTACAACTCTATGAATATACTAGAAAAAAATTCAATCACACACTTTACATGAGTGACTTATACTGTAACTGAATTATAGCTCAAAAAAGCTGTTAAAAATAAAGCATTTGAGAAAATTTAAGCAGGAAAACAACCTCTTATGTGTACTTTTATGACATCAGAAATACAAAATTGAGGGGCACCTGGGTGGCTCAGTCGGTTAAGCGCCCGACTTCGGCTCAGGTCATGATCTCATGGTTCTTGGGTTCGAGCCCGCGTTGGGCTCTGTGCTGACAGCCAGCTCAGAGCCTGGAGCCTGTCTTCGGATTCTGTGTCTCTCTCTGTCTCTGACCCTCCCCTGCTCGCTCTGTCTCTGTCTGTCTCTCAAAAATAAATAAAAAACATTAAAAATTTTTTAAAAAAGAAAAGAAATATAAAATTGAGTAATACAGATGAGGTCATGGAACTTAGATTCTAGTGGAGGGATATAAATAAAATATTAACTATAAGTTCCAATGAAAGAAGAGACCCAGACAGAAAACTAAATAGGGAGTTGGAAGCTGAGGGTGATCACACGATTAAATGGAAATCCAAATAACAAGGAGAAACTAGGTGTGATGCACAATGACAGAAAGTAAAAAGAGAATTTTAGGCAGTGCAGTTAAACTTCACATCAAAGCTCTGTGGTGGGAGAGAACTTAGCTTACTGTAGGAGCTGAAAATTTACCCAGGTGGCCAGAATACAGTGAGGGAGTAAGTTGTGGGTGAGGAGGTTGCATAGATAAACTGAAATTATTCAAGATCTTGTAGCTCATCTTGTAGCTCAAATGTATTGTAAGAGTAATGGGAAACCTCTAAAGGGTTTTAAGCAGCATTATATTATTAGATATTAAATAATATTATTTTTTAAGATCACTCTTGCTACTCTATGATGAATATACTTTTGACTTTCTCTCCTAAAACTACTTGTGCACATCTAAACAGAAATAACAACACTGACAAACCTATGTCAGTCATAATTTTAAAAAGCGTCTCTGCTCAGTTGGAGGAGCATCTGACTCTTGATCTCCACTAAGGTCATGATCTCACGGTTCCTGGGATTGAACCCTGCATTGGGCTCTGCACTGACAGCACAGAGCCTGCTTGAGATTCTCTCTTTCTCTATCTATCTATCTTTCTGCCCTTCCTCCCCTCTCTCAAAATAAATAAACATTGTTTAAACAGTGTCTCAACCAGTGGCAGTATTAATTGGTAAAGTCAATATGTATAGAATCTCTAAAATGTTCACAGCCAGTAATTCCATTCCATGGACTGTCCAAAATATAATGAAGAGTAATATACAAAGATGTTCACTGAAGCACTATTTAACCTGAAAGTACAAAATGTATAAATAGTTTCTCATTCTGTATATGTGTGATTAGCCTGACTTCTTTAGAATTGTAGCTAATGTCTTAAAAATAAAAACAGGTATATATAAATAAGATGGTCCAAATATATATCCAAAACATGTATAATTTTGCTACTTGCTTTAACCGGGTGGTCAATTACTATGTGAAATGGCCGAAGAATATTATGGGGAAATTAACCAACGTGAAAAGGGTCATGACACCCATTTCTGTCATTCAAACTTGGGTGAAATGTGTCAGATAAATGTTCAACTCAAAACTAATCAACATCAATATATATGCTTGTGTGCATATAATCATATACAGATGTCCCTTGAATAGTTTCTATCCACATGCACAACACACACACACTCACACACACACACAGACACAACACAAAGAAATAATAGCATCAGCATGATTTATTTTGCAATACCACAGATAATTCCAGGATGCACCAGGGAGCAACACCATATTCCCTTGATTTAAAAAAAAAAAATCATAATGGTAAGTAGTATATCAAGATGCCTTCACAAAGAAAATTATTTGTAGAAGAAAAGTAGTTTATGTAAAAATAGTCTTTTCCTCCTAGCGTATACCGATTTTTTCTTCATTACCACCACCTCTGCTGCCTAACTTATAGTTTGTTACTTCTTTATACAACGTTATAAAATAAAAATTTGTCACAGACTCTGAAAGCATTCAGCACTCTTCATTGTGGTGCTATGGTCTGTCATAATTTGTATTTTAATTACAAGAACTATATTTGAAAGTCCTTACCCTTAACCCATTACTTACTTGTCTCTAAGTAATGAAGTGAATTATCTGCTAAAGAACAGAATTACACTTCGAATGACAAAATGTTCACATGAGCATTACATCAGATATATTTTGCTTGACTCTTACTCACTTTGGGATATAGGTTCACTGAATAATGAATAATGCAGAATTGCAAATACGACTTAAATTGTTTTTTGGTGTTGGTGTTTAGTTTATGGTTTTTGACCAAGTAGATACAGTTCATTTAGATTTTGTTAAATAACCTCTTGATAATGAGTAATATATTATTCCAATGCATTTAAAATTCTTGCATTACTCATCAACATTCAAGTTCATAAATACAAGTCGACATAATTAAGTGTGAATTGATAAAACCGCATGTGCCCAAAGATTCTCAATTTATACCAAGTCCCAAATGTAGGCTTAAAGGGAAAGTTGATCAAAAAAAAATGCAAAACATCTTGTAACATTTTAATAGTATAATCTCACACTAGTATTGGGTGCCTGGGTGGCTCAGTTGGTTAAGTGTCCAACTTAGCTCAGGTCATAATCTCCCAGTCGGTGAGTTCAAGCCCCACATCGGGCTCTGTGCTGACAGCTCAGAGCCTGAAGCCTGCTTCGGATTCTGTGTCTCCCTCTCTCTCTGCCCCTCTCCCACTCATGCTCTTTCTCTCTCTCCCTCTCTTAAAAATAAATAAGCAAAAAATTAAAAAATAATAATAATATCACACTAATACCTATCAAATGCAATTAAGTAGTGAAACATCAAATAAAATTTAAAGGTTTGCAACTTAAATGGATACTAAGAAAAAGTAATGGAATAAATTCATACTTTCAAATCATTTCACTTTAATTGGGCCTAACAGTTGGTAGAGTCACTAAGAAAAACTTATTGAAATATAAGATATAAGAAGTTTCACCTAACAGAGAAAATAAATAAATTCTTATGGTTAATTTTGGCTGTGTTGATATGGAAAACAAATAAAAGAAGCATTGCTGGGAGTGTACAGATTGCATTTAGCACAAAGATAACATAACAGTAGGCTAATTAGTCCTTAAACCCCAGAAGGTTGAATTGTTTTTTTTCGTAGGAAGCTCCTGGAAACAAAGGTCTCTCTCTGACTTACTGTGTAATATGGGCAAAGCCTCCCTTCACTAATGAACAGATCAGTGACCTCTGACATCACTACTGTTGTGGCTGCAACACAAAGCAGAGATGGAAGGCCAGAAATGGCAATATCTTCAGAAAGTGACTCCCGTCTCTAGAGTCCTTGTGTACTTTTGACACAATAAGCTTCTCATACAGTTGTTCATACTAATTGATGAAAAGCAGTGGAAGAAGTAACAAGCCAAAATATAAAATCTCCTCTCTTACTAGAGGCGAGATGTTGGCTGACAATATATATGAAATGGGAACATTATCTATAAAAGCACCCTGTATATAAGTGTGATCCAGGAAAACAATGTCAGGATCCCTGAAATGGCAAAGAGTCTGGTGATAAATTCTTCCAAGGTAAATTACTCAGATAATAAAAACCATCCAGAAAAGTCCTCTGTTCCTTCAATCCATTGGAATGATTATATCATAACTATGGATTAGCTGTGAAAGCACAAAGGCTAGGCCAGTGTCACTTTTTTGTTAAATAAATAAAAAGTAAATTTTTAGCTAATAAATATATAATCACTGTTAGTAATCTCAAAAAAAATCACACTTAACCTAATTAGATATTTGTTTTTGTGTGTATGGTACACATGAAACTCAGTAAGTCTGAAACCATGTCCTTACTACACAAAGACCAGTATAATTTTACTTTTTTTTTCTTTTTTTAAGTTTATTTATTTATTTTGAGACTGAGAGAGAGAGAGAGAGAGAGAGAGAGAGAGAGAGAGAGGGAGAGGGAGAGGGAGAGAGAAAGAGAGAGAGAGAGGGAGAGAGAGAGAGAGAGAGAAAAGATGCATGCACAAATTGGGAAGGGGCAGAGAGAGGGGCAAGAGAGAATTTCAAGCAGGCTCCACACTGTCAGCACAGAGCCTGATGCAGGGTTCAAAGTCACAAACAGTGAGACCATGACCTGAGCCAAGATCAAAGTCGGCCACTACTTAACTGACTAAGCCACCCAGGCACCCTTACTTTTACTTTTTAAGTAACTATATTTTCCCTACTTTGGGTGATTATATACCATGGTATAGACAAAAACATAAGTTTTTTTTTTAAGTAAACTCTCTAGCTCCCACCCAGTTATTTCTTAAACAAAAAACAACCAAAAACAAAAAGAAAACAAACAAACAGAAAAAACAAGTCTTACAAGACTAAAATCAGAGGCTATGTTCCTTGTGGAGTTTCTAGGGGAGAATCCACTCCTTGCCATTTGCAGCTTTCAGACACTGAAAGCATTTCTTGACTCCTGGGACATCTCTGTGATCTTTGCTTCCATCATTGCATCTCCCTTTCTGCCACCCAGTTATTTCTAACAGTTTTGGTAGTATTTGACTCTTCTTTAGTCCCTGAAGGTTTCTAACATCATCTTCTCCTGAGAAAGAAGGGAAATACAGAGCCTCTGCCCTACTTACACCGGAGATAGGAGAAAACTGCGTGCCAGACACAGCAATAGCTCTCTTGGGCAGGTGAAAGAAGCACCTAGTTGGCTCTGCGGGAGTCTCAGTGGGAGCAAAGCCCGGGAAGTGGAAAAGGCCTTGCCTCAGAAGTCATCCTGAAAAGGCATACTAGATCACCAGCACGGTGGTAAAGTCCTGGCCTGCCCAGGAGTGGCAGGCTCCCCTACATTCAGCAGGATGGGGGTGACCGAAGAGCAGAATGAGTAAACTTCCTTGGCCATGAAAAAGCTTATGAAAGCATCAAGTTAAAAAAAAATCCTTATTTCCAGTATCTCCCAACCCTCCCTGGAAATTGATTCTCAAGTGTCACTTTCTCAGTTGCTAAATTATTACTGAACATCATTTGGCATTGTAGGAATCACAGTAAAGCCCTGGCCTTAAAGTGTCTTCTTCAGCAAAGAGACGGAGGTGAAGAGATCAGAACCATAACATTCCCACTATGTTAGACTTTTCCCATATTTCTTTTCCATCAGGAAAAGAGTACTGCCAGAATTTTGTCTTTCTTAATTTCTTCTTTTTCCATTATATTATCCTGACATATTACTGGTTTTGAGAAATCTTACTAACGTCATATAAAAATATTAATGAAATAATAAGATTTAAATGTCTTCACATAGGCAAATAAGTATTTACATCATTACTTCCTTAGCTCTTTGTTTTAGAAAACTGGTATATATTGTAATTATGAGTTTTAAAATCTATCTTTTTCAAATATCTTCCAGCTAAAAACCTAAACCTTGTAATTGTTTAATTTATGTCTGCCATTTCCTTTTTCCAGTTATGCAAGAGAAAATCCAGTAGTGCAAACTACTCCACACTGGATTTTGTTTAGAGTATTACCTCATTTTCTAATCATTTCTCATTTATTTGAAACACACGGTAAAAGTAAACCATCATCTGATCTCAATTTATTTCTTATTTAGTAACTTTTTTTGTTGTTTTTAAAGAGATATTTTGTCTCAGGTGATTCGCCTGGAAAATGTGGAGAATCTTTAATTTCACGAATTTCATTCATTCAAAAGGTTTTGGCACACTATTCCAATTCCTGAAAGGTGGCCCTATGTTTTTATCCAGTAGGTGGTAAAAGTTTAATTATGTACTACATGCCACCATTTTGAAAAGTGTAGTCTCTTTTCACATTGTTCAAGAAATAAAAGTATCATAAGTAACCAAAAGGGATCACTAAATTGAGGTAATATTAAATAAAGTGTAACATTTTATTTGCATGTAAACAGTGAGCTACATATATTGCTAGAAACAGGCTTACTTTTGTTACTAAGACTGAAGGTGTTTCCATGTGAAGTTTTTCTCATGAAAGAAAAAAAAAGGTACTAGGTTGCAACATATTTCCACGGAGGATTGAGGGAGAGATAGTATTCTACATTTGATTTCAACCTTGAAAATTTTAAAGAACATGACAGTCTAATGTGCCTTAAAACAAGGTCATTTATAAGTTTGTTTATCTTCCTGATAACAGGATAAATAACAACCATGGTTGATTATTTAGATCCTTTTAAGTGTAAACATTCTTTCAGTCCAACTCTTAATTTGCTATAGACTATAAATGTCATTACATTCTATAAGCCCCCCTTTGGACTTTGTTACATGTTTTTGTAAATAAGAACTCTAAAATGATAGATTTCCTAAAATCCATTCACTCTATGCATAAATAATAGAGGCTACTGATTTCTGAGACAATATATAAATTTCAAAGAAGGGGAAGACAGTCACTCCCAGGCTTTGTGTGGCAGGAGTTTGGGTTTTCCAAAGCTAACGTCATTCAGAACTGTGGACAGCTCCTACTGAGGCATGGAGTTGATGGCAATTTCCCTTAAACATAACTCAAAGTAATGCTGCTTTTCTTTTGCTATCTTTGTTTGCTGTTTAATAGACGCCTATTAAAACGGCTTAATTTGCACATATACTCTTTTCACTGATTCTTTTCCTTTTTCGAAAGAGTTTAGTTGAAAGAAAGAAAAAGCAAGCAAGCAAGCAAGCAAGCCAGTCACCCTGAGTTTTAGAATTTAAATGGAAAGCCCAACCTTATTCGGGAGCTGCAGCGTGTACGCACGCTAATAAGAGGATCTACTTCACGACCTTCATTTGATAATCTCTAAACATGCTTATAACCGAGTAAATACTTGGGCGACAAATAAGATCGGGAAACGTCTTAATTTTAATTCTCCAAAGCAGTTTCCCTGACAGCTGACAGCTCTCCTCCTGCCCTTGTTTCCCGGCTGGGAAAGGGGAAAGAGATTTCAGAAACAGACTTGTAGTCAAGGTCAAGAAAGGGTGTCTCTTGGGTTCAGGAAGGGGGCTCTAGAAACGCCCCCTGTCTCTGTTTCTGGAACTCGAAGCTTCCTGCCACGCTGCTGCCCAACCTGGCAGCGCCTGCTCCGCTGAAATCTCAAGTCAGGGACTATCCAAGCGCAAATTGCCCTTCCTGAGTCTGCCAGCCACTATTCTGAAGAAATGCACTGAGGATGCCCAGTGCCTATAAGCAGATGAAAAACAGATTAACATTCCCCAGGGGTGAGCGCGGCTGGAACAGCTAGGACTTGTGAGTCACTGTCTCCGCTTGCCCCATCCTCTCCTCGAGCCCAGGAGCGCCTTTTCCCCCTTTGGGAGGGACCCACTTCTGGGGGAGCAGCGCGAGGATGGGTGTCACCCCAAAGAAGACTTTCTGGCCGCTTCCTTACACTCCCAGCTCCGAAGTAAAAGTGTTTTTTGGCACAACTTAGCATCCTCCCATCTGGGGGGGGTCACCGTGGACTTCTTCCCCGATGCGTCCCCAAAGTTCACGAGGCAAAGGAAGCGAAACCTCCCTGGGACTCCCGGGCAACAGGAGCTCTTCATCCCACCCCCTCATCAGCGGGAACTAGTTGAAGAGTCGAGCCCGAGCAGCCCGAGTGGAAGCCGCCGGCAGCGCCACCCCCCGCCCGCCCCGCAACCCCTCCCTCCGAGTCCCCGGGCGCCCCCTCCCAGGCGCGGGGAAGCGTGTTGGAGGGCGCGCCCGGAAGGGAGGGTGGGGCGGCGGCGGGGAGTCCTCACCTGAAATCGCTGTAAGGGTGGATAATCCAGAAGCCTGCAGTTTTAACCCTTTCCTGCTCCTTTTCCACCGCCTTCTGGCTCCCAAACATGCGGAGGGAGAATTTGTTGACCCCGGGCTGCAGCATGGAGGTGAACTGCCTCTGCATGAAGCCGTACTGCCGCCGGGGGCCCTCGGCGTCCTCGAAGCCCCCGGCCGACTCCTCGCCGCCGCCGCCGCCGCCGTCCACCTTGAAGCACACGGAGTTGCCGTGCTCCTTCGCGCCGGCCCCGCCGCCCCCCGGCGGGGTGCCCAGGCGCTTGTCGGCCGCGGCCGACCCCGCGCCCGTCGCGGGCGCTTTGGCGGGGAAGACGCTGTTGCCATCGTCCCGGCTGTTGGACGAGGAGTTGGGTTTGCCGCCTCCTTCCATGCCCGGGGGACGCGGCCGGCGACGGCGCGGGCTCCAGACTCGCCGGCCGCCCGGCGCCGGGGGCTCGAAGCTGAGGGGGCAGGGGCCCGAGCTGGCTGCCGGCGAGCCCGGCTGCCCGTCGCGGCGGCGGCGGCGGCGGCGGCGGCTTCTGCTTCCCGCCCGCGCCGCTGCTCCCTGCGCGCCTCGCTCCCGCCGCCGCCGCTGCCCTCAGTGGCTGCGCTCCGGGCTCCGCTGCTGCTGGTGCTGAGGCTGAGGCTGCCCGAGCGAGGCGAGGCTCCGCTCAGCCCTCGCGCGCCAGCGCCTCCCCTCGGCTGCCCTCTGCTGGCCGGAAAGGCTCTCTCCCCGCCAGCACAGCGCGCACTCTCCCTCCACTCTTGCTCCACTTCTGCCCAGCGTGACATTGAACTCGGGAGCCCTCCGAGACCTTTATTTGTACACGTTGTAAGAGAGTCGGTGTATGTTTGCACGTAAGAGGGGGGTGGGAGAGAGAGAGAGAGAGAGAGAGAGAGGCAGAGAGAGAGAGAGGCAGAGAGCCAGAGAGACAGAGAAAGACTGAACTAGTGGGTGTATGTTCGTCCAAAAGAAAAACATCCTGAAACTCACGGAGGCATTGTCACATTGTCTGAACGCCTGTTTGAATGATGTTACAGATTGGGAAAGGGAGAGAGCTTGGCTCTGCATGCAGAAAATTCACGTGTAAAGCTAGATGTACATAAGGAAGTAAGATTTGACACTGGATAATAAATTTCATGAGTAACAGGAAGTTGTGTGTGTGTTGTGTGTGTGTGTGTGTTTAAGAAGGAGGCAGACTGCGAAAGAGACTAGATCTGGGTAACCAGGAGCAATCAGCTGCTTAAGGCTGTGATGAAGATGTGGCACCAAGGGACAGACAGCTGACCTCCTTACACTTATCCTTGTTTATTCTCTCAGAGCTCCTGAAGCAGAGGATGGGATTTCTTTCTTCCCAAGGCTGCTCACATCAACACACATGCAAGCAAGTCTTCCAGCTGCTAACACTAAGAAAAAACGTGTTAGGGAAAACTCACCAGAGCTGACCTATCTTTTTAGATAAGTTATGTAATCAATAAAATACACTAAGAGGCATGCATGTTGGTCAGTGTTCACCTACACCTCGCCAGGAAGCCAAGATGTCTTGGAATTTAGGTAGAACGTAATCACCATTTCAGAGGGAAAGTATTCTCAAGTGAGACTTATAAGGTGTTACTGATGCTAGAGAAAGCATTCTGAGATTCCTCCTGTCCCCACAGTGTCTCCCAAACGCACCAGATTAGTTAAAGGAAGCAAGATGTGCTGCCAAACTTGCCCGTCACTCAGCAGGGCAGCCCCAGAGTCTGAAGAGCTTCAAAACTCCCAAATGTCCCAAAACATCTGTTCCAGATACTAGAATTGCCTTCCTGCCCACAGCCTCTTCAAAGGAAATCCTGCCCTGCCAAGAGTCTCTGATCTAATGGGTTCCTGTCAGTCACAGCCACATTTTGAGGGGAGAAGAGGAAATCACTCAGGGAAGGAATCATGGGTCATAGCCATATGAGCCGTAGCACAGGTCAACCCATGTCTAGCATGAAAAAATGAATGGGGTCAATTAAGGTGCTTTCCTAAAAAACAAAGCAGCAGTGAAGCGAATTAACAACAGGAGAAGCAAGGATAAAGACAAAAGAAGACAACTGGATGCCCTCATGAGGGGTTAACAACCTGAGAAAGGAAGCAGAAAACAGAAAAAAGTTGAAAGAAGCAAAACCAAGAAGCCATTAGGCCTGTGTTCTAATCTGTAAGATAACCCCTACCATTCTACTTCCCATAGTCTGTGCTAAATCTCCTTTTTCAGCGAGCTCCATCCTGACTCAGACACCATCTGTTTTCAACTAATCAAAAACCAGAGCCCTAAGAAATAAGTATAGGTGGCCAAATTTCAATGGTAAAAAATAGGGAAAATATGAACAATATAGTGCTCTGATCTAGCAAAGTGGGGACTTTGGAAATCCAAGGGGTTATATGAGGATACCAGGTGCCAAGGACAGAAGGAAGCCAAGGGGATGGATAAAAACAAACACTGCCTAAAGCACAGTTCTTCCTAAGAAAGGCCCGATTACTCAGGCAGCTTTTCTTTATTAGACTAAAGATGTTCCCTAGTCTTCTCCCATTCTGCATGCTTCTCCAATCACTCTATTTTCAGTCATGGGTATGACAATGTATATTTTAACATAAATTTTAAATTTTATAATAATTTAAAAATATACCATCTGAAATGTTATGCTAAATGAGTTTAAGTCAGTTTCTCTTTTCTTCTAGCCAATCCTTTTATTTGTTCTATTTCAACTTAATCTTAATCATGACCAGGCAGTTATTTTAAGTCAGAATTTTTCTCAGTTCCAATGTCTGTTCTAAATTAATATGACAGAATTACTTAACATGTTTCCAAAATACAACAAAGAAATGTCTAAACAGGGTCACAAGTCACTGTTTGCTTCAGGTACAGCTTTTAAGCCATTTGTCATTTAAAATCTCAAAAAAAAAAAACGCTATTTTTTAAAATTTTGAGAATGCGTATGTTAGATCCAGTAATTAACTTGAAGTTGTCACCAAACGGGGCTCCTGTGTGGCTCAGTCACTTAATGAAGCGTTCAACTCTTGATTTAGACTCAGGCCATGATCTCATGGTCATGAGATGGAGCCCTATGTCAGGCTCTGCCCTGGGAATGGAGACTGCTTAAGATTCTCTCTCTCTCTTCTTCCTCTACTCCTCCCCAACTTGCATGTGCTTTCTCTCTCAAAAAAATTTTTTTTCAAAAATAATAGAAGTAAAAAATTTAGTTGTCACCAAGGGAAAAAGTCAAGTTTCTTCATTTTACTTTCAAACTGTTGATTAAAATTCTTTAAAATGCAGGCTTAAATAAAAAGCTTCCTTAGCAACAAGAAAGAACTTGCAAGAAGATTAGAACAGAATGAAAGCAATGAGAGAGACAGACAGACAGAATCAGCAAATATATTTAAAAATGTGAACCAATCATGAAATTAGGCTTCTGTGGCTAGAATGGATAAATTTCTTCCATTGTTTAATTTTCTCTTTTATTTCTGAATTCACTGCATGAGTTAGAAAAGTTTTTTGACCAAGTTAGAAATTAGGGACTGATTATTTGCTCACAGCCGGATTGGGGAGATAAGAATTACAGATAAGAGCAAGTTAGGCTCTGCAAATCTTTATCTTCCCATTCCTTAGCCCGAGAACTAAATTTTACTTTCCTCTTGGTACTTGCTTTTCTTTATCATCCTTTCCTTCTCCTAATTCACTCCAGATACATGTATGCCCCCAGGACAGGCCTAAATGTTGAGGACAATGCCTTCTAGCTAGTTTCCATGTCTGTTCATTGATAAACTGTCTCAGGCTGAAATCCACTGGGCTAATGTAGAATGATTTTTTTCAGTCATCTTAGAAATAGGACTGCCATCATGTTTGACTCTATATCATTAGATGTCCATGATGTCAAACTGCCTTGTATTTCAGAGGAATCTGATGGCTGAGGACTCATGAGAGCATATGAGTTATGAATTCATTTCACGAGAATATCCCAACAGTGGTTGTAATGGGTGCTATTCAGTACATACAAGGATCATGCATCTTTTAAAATGTTCTCTGTTCCCTTTAATACTCTGCTTAAGATCAAATTGCAGACAGCAGCAGAAGATTAATATGAAACTAAAATAAAATCTCCATGCAGCAGACGCAAGCACATGTGAAATGAGACAAAAAAGATAGATGGGCGACTTGAAGTTTGACAGCTTATTGGAAAATTCTCAGTGACACTTAAAAAATTTCAAAGATAAAATATTTTAGTCCTCTTAGTAAGATAGAAGAATATGTTAAACACATATTTCACATGTAGGAAAATGAAGTTAGAGCTGTCTCTCTTGAAGAAGGCCCTGGTAAGGAACGGTGAAAAGAATAGTCCAACACGGGCAACCTCACAGTCTCTCTGTGTCTTATGCACAGGCATACTCACCTATCTCTCTGGAAAGCAGCTGCAGGATCATGCTTAATGTGAAACACTATTTATGTTACTATTAATGTCAGAACAGGACACTCACACCCAGCATGTCTGCCAAGCGTAGTTTTTTCAGTTGATAATATTGTCTCCCTTTTGAAAACCCAGAAGAGTCAACTGTTTAACTGTCATAATTAATAATAGATATTGAGACGCTTACTACAAAGTAACCACGGAAAAAGTAGATAGAAAGTGAATACGTGGAGAAAGATATCCCATACAATATAACCAAAGAGAGCAGTTTTGCTATATTAATATCAGGAAAAATAGACTTTAAATCAAAAAGGTATGAGACAAAGGAGGACATTATATATTAACATAAATTTCAACATAGCAACAGGATATAACATTTATAAACATTTACACACCTGATGTCAAGACCACCAATTTATATGAAGCAGAAACTGACAGAACCGAAAGGAGAAATGGATAGTCTTATAATAATAGCTGGACACTTCAATACCCTACTCTCATTAATGGACAGAACACCCAGATAGAAGATAAGTAGAGAAGATGTAAATAACACAATAAGCCAACTAGATCTACTAGATACATAGAAAACATATACAACAGAAGCATAAGTATTCTTCTCAAGTTCACAGAATAAATGCTATGGTAGGCCACGAATTAGCCTCAATAGATTTTAAAAGATAAATATCATACAAAGTATCTTATCTAACCACAATGGGAAGAAGTAATTGGAATAGAAATAAAACTTGAAAATTCACAAATTTGTAGAAAGTAAGCAAGATGCTCTCAACCATCTCAACCAACGGATCAAAGTAGAAATCATAAGGGAAGTTTAAAAATGCATAGGATAAATGAAAACAAAACAGAACATACTTATGGGACACAGCAAAAGCAGTGCTAAGGGGGAAATTTATAGCCATAAATGCTTACATTTAAAAAAGACAAGAAAGATCATAATCAACTTTATAACATACGAAACTAGGAAAAAAAGAACTAATTAAACCCAAAGCTATCAGGAAGAAGGAAATGATATAGATTAAAGCAAAGATATATGAAATAGAGAACAAAAACAATGGAAATAAATAACAAAATCGAAAGTTAGTTCTTGAAAAGATCAATCAAACTGGCAAACCTTGAGCTGGATGAAATAAGGGGAAAAAAGATTTAAGCTACTAAAAGATTTAAGCTACTGAACGTTACTACTGATTCTGATAGAGTACTATGAGCAATCGTATGCCTAAACGAAATGGACACATTTCTACAAACAAAACCTAAATCATGAAGAAACAGAAAATCTAAATAGACCTAGAACTCACATGGGAACTGAATAGAAAATCTCCCAAGGAAGAAATACCCTGGACCTGATGGTTTCATGGTGAATTCTACCAAACATTTAAAGAACAGTGAATACCAATACTGCTTATACTTTTCAAAAAAAAAAAAAAAACAAAGAGGACGGAATATTTCCTGACTCATTCTATGAGACTAGCATGACCCTGATACCAAAGCCAGACAAATAAACATATCAAAAGAAGAGAAAACTTACACTGATCCCTTATCAACATTGGTGCAAAATCCTCAACAAAATAATAGCACAAATTCAGTGCCATTTAAGAAGAATTATACACCATGACCAAGTGTGATTTATTCCTGAAGACTGGTTCAACATACAAAAAACTCCTTCAATGCAATATACCACAGTAACAAAATGAAGGGAAAATTTCACATGGTAATTTCGATTAAATAAGAAAAAGCATATTCTTCATTAATATCAGCCTACTCTGTGCTGGGCCCTGTGCTATGTGCTCCACGGGTACATCATTTAAGTCTACAAGGCAAATATTGTCTCCATTTTGTACACTAGGATGGAGAACTTATTAACATAAAAATTCGACATAGCTTTTATGTGGCAGACCTACCTCTTCACCATGACCTATCTGACTCTAATGCTGTCTGTGTTCCTGACTGAAATAATGTACTTCTTATTTTAGTACAAAGCATATATATTTTTTTTCAAATTCACATGTTTCTTGGCATTGAAAATCATTAAATGTTTCATTACCAGATGACAGAATGAATAAATGAATGAATGAATAAGACCAACTGGGGTTAATAATTTGCCAACACTTAACTGACTTTTCTTCTTAAAGTCATGTTCTTCTTTAACCTTTCACTTCCAAGGCCGCATGACCCATTGTCTGAGAGAGAGGAGGCGGTACCCTCACCAACAAAGAGGCCATTGATGGACTTTGAGACTCAGAGCTAACTTTCCTGACATCTTCAGCAAGAAATTTCAGGGAAAGTCTGGAAATGAAGATGCATACTATTATAAACGATATTATTGTTTTTGTCTCTGAACCAATTAGCATGCATAAACTAGGTTAAAGGAGGTTAAGTTTTGTGATTCTGGTTTTCCCTGGCAATTGACAGAACCTAACATTTCAAGGTTTTGTCGATTTGTTTTGTTCTCCCACCCACCCAGGCCAATAGTGACAATTACTTTATACTGATCCAGGCACATCCCCTTTTCTTAAGATTGTTGCAAACAAAGATTTTATTTTTGTTTATTAGCACTAGTAGACTTTTTTTGTAGCATATGGTGTTTTATTAATTTGCAAACAACAGTTTTCATTTTAAAATAAATGACCTGGAATTAGGGATACATTTTTAACTGTAAAAGGAGAGCAAAGAATCATACCAAAGGACAAATTTGATCTTACTGGAATTGAGAAATGAATTAAAAAAACATTCCTATACTCTGAAATATTGGTGTCCATTTAGAGAAACTTACCTTCCCTTTTGGTAAAATATATATATATATTATATATGAAATAAATATTTTAATATTACAAGAGGGAGTCTTATATTGATTTATCTCTAATCCTTTTCTTTGAGTTAGATCCTTTTCCTAACTCCACATAATTAGAATTGGGCCCCAATCACAGGATCCTGCTATCCTTTCCTCCCATCACAAGTGTGGGTGTTTGATTTAAGCCAGGTGACAGAAGTTATTCTCTCAGAATCTGAACTCTTCAGCACAGACTAAGCAAGAACCTGGGCAGGTGGAATGGTTTTCCATGGTAACAAGATAGAGATGCAATCCCTTGTTTCTCCTACAGGAATTCCACACAGCTGCCCTCATATGTCTTGGTGTTCAGATCTTCCTTCAATAACATGAAATTTTGTGCTGTGTATTCTTTATTTGTCCTTCCAGATTCAATATCTAACCTTCTCTTTCCTCTCTGTGTCCCACAGACTGACAACCATGGACTGTATGAGCGAGGATCCTCTATACTCTGACTTCTCTCAAGGCCAATAGGAAGGACCAGTAAAAGATGAAGTATAGGAGGAGAAAAAGAATAAGGTTTTTACTCCCCTTGTCCCACTTCCTCTCTTCTTCACCAGGTTGTGTTCTAGACTGCCTTCTTCCATGGCCACAGCTCCTACTGTTTTCTCAATGACTATAGCTTATGGCCATTCAGTAATAACTTTCTTTCTCTTGCCACTTTAGGAGTAGTAATGCCTTCCTGGTGTGCCTATTTCCAATATGGCAGCTTTACCCTCCTTGTGGGTCTTCTTAACTTTGTCCATATCTCTGCATGCCACATCTCCTTCCATTAAAATATCTTCAATTAAATCTGTTGAGTGTGCCACCTTTTGCATGCCAAGATCTTGACCAGTGAAACTTCCTAATAGATGTCTAATAGACTCCTTTGTCAGAGTTGGCATCTGTTGCCCACATCAAAGGACTCATAGGTACATCAATCTTTCTATATGGATTCCTCAAAACTGTTATTTTTCATTATGTGTATATGTGAAAACTATTAACTACATATATATGTATACTTCAATATGTGCTCTCTAAATATTATTCAGTAACACTTGTTTTCATTTAGAAAACTTTCTTAACCTATTTCTTTAACAATCTTTATGAAACCAACTATAGCTATAAAATACATTCTTCCTAATCAGATAAAACAACAACAACATGGTTTTATCTTTGATTTCTCTGTTTCACTTCCAACTGACATCTAATCTGTCAACAATTCTTATTTTCTCTACATTCTGTATCTGACCACCTTTCATGACTGCTTCCATATAATTTCAACTCAAACTCTACAGCTGGTGAGCATTTTACAACAGAAGCCAGGCCAGGTCATTCCTCTAATCCCAATCCCCTCAGGGGATGACTCTCCCAGTAACAGCCACATTCTTGACAGTAGCCTCCTAAACTGTTGATGCTCTGCTCTCATTGCCTATATGCCCCTCCCCCAAACTCTGCTCCTGACTCACAGACCTTCTTATTCTTCTTAAAGCCCAGTAAGGACACTTCTGTCTCAGGACCTGGCAAATGCTGTTCCCGTACCTTCAATGTTTTATTCACGCCTCACATAAATGTTTACTTTAGTGATCTTCTCAATAAAGCCTTCCCTGATTATTTTACATAAAAGGCAACCACTACTAGTTCTTCTGTTTTCTCCACTGGCTCCCAACACTAAGTGACATGCTCAATATTTTACTTATTTGTTGATTATCTCCCCCACTAGAATGTACGTCCATAAGGCTTTATTCACTGCTGCGTCTCCATGACTTAGAACTATAACTGACAACTAGTCTTATTCAGTAAATTGTTCATGAATAAATAAAATAGATATAATTTCTCCCTTTGAGTTAAGAAATATCTAATAAAAGATAATTATGTAATTACATAATTATTTCAAATCCTGTTTTTAATTCTACTAACTCCAGGCTTAAGGAGCTACTCTTATCAGGTGAAAAAATTTCTCTATCTACATTTTCTGTGGAAATATTGCATTATAGAATCAGGGTAATTCCATGCCAAATCATAAAATAGGAATGAAATTACTGAGTCAATGTATAAATGAAAATTATTTAGGTGATGTAATGCAAAAGAGAAATGATCCTAAATTTTAGGTTTGACAGTAACTATTTTTTCTAGAAGAAAGGAGAGAAGAGATGTTGGTATAGTACATGGACACTAAATAGGATTTGGGTAAGAAAAGTCCCACTATGAGCAGTATCTTTAAACATGTAACTTTTTAGTAGAAAACTGAAGTGGCAGTTTATTAGGTATTAGAAGTTGATGAAATTAATAATAGAATATAGTTAGGTATTTAAATGCACAGAAGATTAATGAAAGGCCTTTGTTCATCAGAAGCCTTGGAGGTAGTTAAATGATACAAATCAAGTTACTCATCCGAGGCCATTACTTGATCAAACTGCTCAGGAACAGCAAGGCTTGGAAATAAGGCAAATAAGTCATCACAAGGGCAGTCTAAAATGTCAGAAACTCATAGATTCACAAATTACCAGAGCCTAAAGTAGCTTTAGGCATCTAGAGTCCTGATCCTAGAGTTTAGTTCAAATAACTGGTACTATGTATCATGAATTAATGAAAAACACTTTTTTTATCTTCATAGGTTGACTTTGAATACACTAACATAAATCGAGAGTATTGGTAAGCAGTGACTGGAAAATTGATGAATGAGCCATCAGAAGTCTACTTGTGTAAAGACAGAAGCTTCTTAGGAAAACTCATACTAAAAAAAGAAGCCAGGTACCATGAGCCTGAACCACTAAAACAGGTGTAAAAACAGCTGTAAGATAAAGACAGATGTAGTGATTTTGAGACGGCATTAGTGCCTTTTACTTGGCAGCACCCTCTCCCACATCATGGATGTCTGAGTATGCAGCGCAGAAAGGAAATAAAAGAACTGTTCCACTAACATGTATGAAGCATAAAGGAAATGGATTATTGGCATCTTTATAACAGTGTTATAAAGGGGGGGAGGATTACCCTTCCTAGGCCACACCTACTCAAAAGTCCTCAAATATGCAATTGCCACACGCATAACACCAGGCAGCTGTAACAACATAATGGCTACCCAGCATTGGAACTGTGCCCTCTGAGAGGAAGTAGAGGTCATGGAGCCCAACAGGAGATGTCTGTCATGCAGAGGCAGCTCACTGCAAGTTCTTCTGTACTCCATGGAGCAGCAGGACTACAGAGACTGGACTTACTTGCAAACACAAAGGCAACCACCCCTTGTGGACTCTCAGGAAAGTGTAGTCAAGACAGAAGTGGATATAAACAGAGAAAACGTGGGTTATTTCTAAAGATAACCTCCAATTCACTCACTGGGTGTTAAATAATGTGGAGATTTGGGTTAGATAAGTAGCTTTCCCTCCTCTCAAAACCAGGCCTACCAAGAAAATACTTCTCTATGTGAAGACCTGCAAAGATCTGTTGTTATCATTAACATCATTGAACATAGAGGCATCATCTATCCTATGTGCGTAAGTATAGTTGTGTAAGAAAAATCCGGCATGACAAGACAGCATAGTGATCCTGCCCTTCAATTACTTTACTTAATTGGGAAGATAAAAACAACTCTCCTTCAAATATGTGTGTACGAATTTAAAACCCAGTAAGTGCTTAATGATGAGTTCTAGTTTCTTTAGATTAATGAGAAACAGCAGTTAAAAGAAGTTGACTTTAGTGATTTCTTACTTCTTGGCATCCACTTCTCACCTAACAACCTTCCAATTTCATGTTGAGTAGTGCCCTCTCCAGCTGAGCTGGCTTAGTGGCAACACTGCAGTAAGGCTTCTGTCCTCCCCTACAAAATGTAAAATGAGGTGGTCTTAAAAACCAAATCTCTCTTCTCCTCGTTCGAGGAGAGCCAACGGAGGAACACACGATCTGAGCTCTTTCTCTCCTGGCACTTTGAATCCTGATTAGAGTTGCCATAAGGACAAAAAAAAAAAAAAAATACATATGATTTTGCTTACGTATTCTAGCAATGGCACATGAATGAGGCTTTTAAGCTCTTCCTGCCTCAAAAATAACCTGGATATACTTGGTTTCTGTACTCTCCAAACTGATTTCTTCAGCTTTCTCTTCAATCTTGTGGATTTTCTTTTCGCTAAAGTTCATTTCTGTGGCTTGTAACCAAATATCTTAATACAGATACCGGGTGGGGCCAGAAGTGGGTGCTGCAAATATAAACTACTGTGGTCTCTATGTTTGTGGCCCTCAGAATTCAAATGTTGAAATCATAACTCTTAAGATAACATAATGAGGAAGTGGCCTTTGAGAGGTGACTAGTAATGAGGGTGAGCCCTAAAATGGGATTCGTGCCTTACAAAAGGGGCCTGGTGAAGCTCTCTAGCTAGCCTTTCCTCCATGTGAGGACACAGTGAGAAGTCAGCAGTCTATAACCTGGAAGAGAGCCTTCACCCAAACTTGACTGTGCTTGCACCCTGATCTTGGACTCCCAGCTTCCAACGGTGAGGAAGTAATATCTGTTGTTTATAAACCACCAAGTCTGCGGTATTTTGTTATAGCAGTCAAACAGAGTAAGACATAGACCATCAGGGAGCCATGGAGTATTTGAAATTGGTTATATTGCTGAGGCAGAACTAAAAGCAGCAATACTCCCATTTATGTTCTTATAATGGATCTAGAAACTCATAGTACCAGGTAAAGTGGCAAAATTGCTACTAAGTGCCTACCTGTGGACACTCAGCACTACTTGTCCCTTGGGAGCAAAACTGGAGAACCAGGTAACAAAACTGCTATGAAACATAAACAGCATAAGGAATTTCTAGTTTATTGCTTTCATAGCACTTACCTTATGACTATCTGAAATATTTTTGTTTGTTAAAATTGCTATTTTTCTCCTTTCCCCAGTAGGCTATAAACTCCATGAAGGCAGAGACTTAGTCCATTTTGTTCACTCTAGAGTTCCTGTGTATGGTAAGTATTAAAAGAACATATGTTCAAGAAGTAAATTCTAGTACAGTGACATAATATGTTTGCTTCTGACAGTGTGCTCATCATTGAGCCAATCAATATCTCTCAGCCATAAACTGGCCTTTCTATACTTAAATCTGGGACTCCACAAACCATATTTCTCTTTTGCCCTATGGTTAGGCTCTTCCAATAGGGAGGGTGGGAAGGGACCAGAAAGCTAGAAGAGAGAAAAGGAACACATTTCTCCTGTTTGTTTCCTATTCCTGCCCCCTTCACATAGCACTTGTCCTTTGCTGTTTCTAGTAGCAGCAGTCTGTGCTAGTTTGTGAATTTTTATACCCCTTGGCCTCCCAAGTAAGTTCTCTCAGAGCTCCAAGCACCAATTGAGAAGGACCCCTTCCTCAGGGGTCAGAGCCCAGCAGCCAAGGAGGGTGAGTGAGAAGGGAGAACTTCAGTCCTTGCTTTACACAATTCCAATATGTATGAAGCTTAGTTATAACAGCAAAACTACAGGTCTGATGAATAGAGACATGATTTTAGCCAACATAGTAGGGGAGTCTAGGCCTGACATGCAATTCCCACAAATGAGCAAATTTATAGACCATGAAGAATGCATACATTTTAGGAAGGACTAAATTATGGAGCTAAGTTAGATGGTTTGATGTTTAAGCCCCTGGAGTTTTCAGCTTGCTTTCCTCCTCACCCACAGAATTGTTCTCCTCCTATTTCTCTACTTTGTCCTTCAATGATCCCCTTTCTTCTCTTGTGCCCACCATTTCCAAACATGCTCAATTCATGGGGACTCAGACAACCCCTGTTGTCAACTGGTCAGCATGGAGTGGGTATGAGTAAAGGAATCACAGGTAGATGATCTTGACAAGCTTCAGGGTCCTTATCTTTTGCAGCACTGGGAGGACCCAGTTGTGTGTTACTATTTTTTTTTAATTTGTAAACATAAAGTATTTTTTATTTTTAAGAAAACCTTTCATACTGTATAAGCCTCAGGTCCCATCAAACTTGGATCTGCTTCTGAAAAGATGGCAAATGAAGGTTTAAAACAAATCCATGTAACAGTAGGTCCAATGGAACCATACCTGTGATTTTTACCCACTTCCTATTTGTTGCCAAAAGTCCCTATTGGCCCAAGATGCTGGCTCACACTTACTGCCCCAGTATGTTCTTAAGATTCAGAATTTGTCCTGAATTTTTCCTTTTTTAAAAAGGTATGGGGTACATTACTAATATTTGCAGTAGAATAAATCAGGAAGTGTTTAAGATGTCTGCCTCATCCAGTAGTAGTATGTGAAGCGTGTGCAGTTCTTACTCTAGTGCCTGGTTAAATCTGCCAGATGACCAGAAACAACTTGCATATTTCCCCCCACTGCATTTCAGAGATGATGCATCCAACACCTCCCTTTCAAGGACAGCATGAAGGCATTCACTGATGAAACAAGTTTGCTTGGACATGGGAAGTTAGGAATACCTAATTCCTTCAAGCCTCCAGTGAGAATGAAGAAACACGCAATGATGCTGCTAATACTGGCCCCTTGGTATGCTGGTTCATGCACTGGTTCCATGTTGGAACCTGCTAGGTGCACAAAACCACCAAGGAGCACTTGGTGAAGTCAATGTAATAACATGAAACATTTTTGTTATGAATATGAAGTTGAAAACAAATGAGATGAAATTGAGAGGTTCTATGATGCTGTAGCACCTAAAACTTGGCAAAACAGAAAGAACATAACAAAATCATAAAGCGTAAGTCATAGAAACAACATGGATGAGTTTTAACTTGTAAAATCTGAATTTAAAATAGTACCCTGTTACAGCAAAATATAGTATATACTTTTGAAAATATTTGGGCAGAAATGCTGACACATCGAATGGATAAAATCCCCCCAAAATCATTATTATTCTGGATTTCTTTTTAAAATTTATATAACCAACCTAAGTAATTGATACTATGCACAGATACAGAGTTTTAAATGTATACAAATCATTGTATTTTTGAAAAATGCTTTGGAAAAGAACTGTTAAGTCCAGTAATATCATAAAATGAATTTGTTAGTTAATTATGCTCAATAAATACATAATTTTAACTTGTAACTTCTTGGTGCCCCTTTTCTCTGTTAAAAGTGTCCAATTTGTATTTTGACTGTTTGGTTGGCTAGAACCAGACCTCCTGGGCAATAGACAGAAATACCTCAGTAGACTCCTAACCAATAGAATAAGCTCTTCTGGTAAGAAGAGCCACATCTAGCCCTAGAAAGTACTCACAATCAAAAATTTAAATCAAAAAGGGCTAAGTGGGTGAGGGGTATTAAGGAGGGCACTTGTTAAGATGAGCACTGTGTGTTGTTTGTAAGTGATGAATCACTAAATTCTACTTCTGAAAAATCTTACCCTATATGTTAACTAACTAGATTTTAATAAAAACTTGAAACAAACAAACAAAAAGTACTGTATTTAAATCAAGGGGCACCTGGGTGGCTCAGTTGGTTAAGGGTCCAACTTCAGCTCAGGTCATGATCTCGCGGTTTGTGAGTTAGAGCCCCACATTGGGCTCTGTGCTGACAGCTCAGGGCCTGGAGCCTGTTTCAGATTCTGTGTCTCCCTCTCTCTCTGCCCCTCCCCTGCTCACACTCTGTCTCTCTCTGTCTCAAAAATAAACATTAAAATATTTTTTTAAATAAAATAAAAATGTCATAGGAATATTGTGCCGCTATTAAAATTGGAAAGATGCAGAGCTGTTGATTTCTAGAATATCCCAATTTCCCTATCTAGTTTGTCAAGTTCAGAAAAAAGAAGGGGGGTGGGGGGTGTCTTGGAGAACACAGGTGGTTACAGTAAACTTAACCAGCTGTGGTGATTCCCATTGCAGCTGCTGTTTCAGTTGTGGTCTCCCTGCTGGAGGAAGTCATTATAGCCCCTGGCATATGATATGCAGCTGTTAGACTAGTGGGTATTTTCTTTCCTAGGTTCAATTTTAAAAAGTCATGAAACCTCCAAAATAAGTTCATGTAGTTTTTGATCACATATTTCCCTGTGTTCTGACATAATCTCCATTACACAGGAGCATTTTTCAACACTCACTTGTATCCTGAACGAAGAAAAACATGAGATATTATCTTCACACAACTGTAACATTAGATACATCTATGATTTTATTTGGCAGCCATCCATCCTAATATCTTCTCATAGTACTAACTTGAATCTTTCAGTATTTGATGCATTTTTTTCATTTTATTTTAGAGAGAGAAAAAGAGAGAGTGCAAGCAAGGGAGAGGGGCAGACAGAGAGAGAGAGAGACAGAGAGAGAGAGAGAGAGAGAGAGAGAGAGAAAGAATCCCAAGCAGGCTCCACATTCAGTGCAGTGTGGAACCCAACACGAGGCTCAATCCCAAGACCCTGGGAGCTAAAATCAAGAGTCGGACAGTCAACCGACTGAGCCACCCTGGCTCCTCAGTATTTGACATATTTAACACTATTTTTAGCTAAACTGATTTTCTGGATGTTAGATAGCTGACTGAGTCCCCCTGGGTAAAATTACCTATTGTCATTCCAATTGCCCTATCTTTCCAGTCTTTGTCTTGATATTTATTTATATATTTATTTTTCAATGAGACAGAATGTGTGACAAGCATTTGTTTCATGCTTTTAATTAGATTCAATACAAAAGTAGAACAGCTGACTCAGATATTTATCTTGTGAGCCTGATTGATGCTTTCATGAAATCATAGTGTGCTAGATGAAGACTGCTGTCCCAACTCAACAGCAATGATAGTGGTATTTGTCTTTTCAAGTGGCATCATTTAACTAAGGAATAAGGAAGGCTGGCTCTCAAAACACAGTGGCTGCCAATAACCCGAAGTGCACTTCTGAGGGGTAGCTTCCTGCCGAGTATTTGCTGATAAACTTGGAACTGATACACTGCATACATCAATTCAAATTTAGCTGCTTCAAAGAACGTTTTAAAATAATACTGTTCAGAAAGGAAGACTGATCAAAGAAGACAGGAAGTAGGGGGGGTCATAGCAGGGTAAAAGGAGAGAAATTCCAGAAGGATTTTTTCTTTTTCTATCAAGACACCATTGTTTTTTGTTTTTTGTTTTTTGTTTTTTTCATTTCACCATTCTATTGCATCACCAAAATCACAGTCTTTGGACAACATGAGAATCAGTAGTTACAATATAACAAGAAATTCTAAAAATTGAATTTTTCCAAACCCCACGTTTGGATGATGTGGAAAGCTATTAATAACAAATAGATTGTCCCATGAAAGTTTCAACATTCATTAAAAACTAGCCATGTCTAGGTCAGGAATGGCAAATACTTAGCAGAAAAAAATTCACTCCTTTCACTCGTATCTTTGGACATTACTAATAGATCATGGCATTATGCTTCACTGAACCCAGATGAGACCTAGATAACTTTTTTAATAGCACACAGGGAAGACCACCCCCTGGTTATACATATCAAGCAACATAACACTTATCTCCTTCTGGATGAGATATGGAATACAGAACGCATTCTTTCCTTTCATCTACACTCTGTCCCCCGCCCCAACATCTTCAATAAGTTTACCATGAATTCACAGGGGGAAAAATGAGACACACATGAAGAATAAAGAGGATTTTTCACAAAGCTCATCTCAACACTCTTATAAGCACTGAGTTAAGTTTTGTTCTTTAGAAATCAAAGTAATTTATGGTAAATACTCCCACTTGTAGCACAGTACACAACTCCTACATTACAGGAAATGTACCATTTCCATTTCTCACCTCCTATTCATTAAAAAAAAAAAAGGCTTAGAGGCTTTGATCTTCCTATAACAATCATGAAAGAACTAGGTCATTTCAAAACATAATTCTATATCTGTTTGTGAAACTTTCTCCAAAGCTTACTTCCCCTGCAGAAGTCTGCCTTTCCCGTGGTATGCATTGTTTCTGGCATTCTTAAAGGATCAATATCTCTAAAACTGCAAAGTATTCTATTCATTCTTTTTGTATTTCATGACCAGAGGACTTAAAGACTCAAAATGCTGGGGAAAGATGAGAAACAACAACAATCCAGTATATAGAAATCCTGTGCAAAATGTAAAAAGTAATTTTATTGAATATATTATGCACACTATACATACAAACCTGCCTGATTTATTAAAGGAAGCTAATGTTTTTAATTGTATGTTGACTAGGGAACACATTTAATAAATTACAGTCCATCAGAAGATACTGTGATTAATCTGCTAAAAACCTTATAGCTACTTCCCAAAGGAACAAAATTCAGAAATATTAAATTACTTCTTACATTTCCAATATATCTACTGTAGGATACTCTGTGCCAAATTTTCTTTGGGAATAATCCACAGAAGGTCTTAGAGTAGATACATAATCATGCCTCTGATTTTTTTTTACTAATAGAAAAATCTGTCATTTAAAAAATTATTTATGGTTTTATTATATTTTTAAAAATTGACACCATTTTAACAAACTTACTTCGAAAGCCAGGTGCTTAATGTAAAACTGAATTATTTCAATAAATGATCTATACAAAGGAAAATGAACTTTATGTGTACATTTTTGGGAATACGTGATCCATAAATCAGGCACATATTTCTTTGTTATGTATAGACTTTCAATAGTTGGAACTGTGCAGATATAAGCTATCCTGAAGAATGTAAGATGGTATTGATGTAAACTCTAATAGCAAAATATAGTTAAAAACAAAATTTTATCCTATTCCTTTAAGAGTCTTTCATTAAAATATCAGCAATATTTGCTGATTTATTTATAGAAACACTCTAATATAATAAGATTTCCACCTGGGGAGCTTGATAAACATTGATAATCTCTGAAAAATAATGGCACTTAACTGACACATTATATCTGGTACATTTCTTTTTAATCTCATGATCTGTTAAATCCTCCAAGATTTGAATTTGGTGGTTCTTTCTGATGAAATTCAATGATTTCTTAATCTAAAGTATTATAATAACACTACACATACTTATTTTTACTCTTCCATTTTTCTTCCTCTTTATATTCTCCTTTTCCTCCACACTCATCCCTTGACTCCCAATTAACAGCAAAAAGGCAAGAACAATTGTCATTATGAAATGCCTACCATATTTCAACCACTGAGTTTTTCTATGTTATCTCAGCTAGTCTTCTCAATCATCCTGCATTAGAGACAAAGTTGAGAGTCTATTTAATTACTTGAAATTGCAAGATGTAGCAGACACAAGATTAAAACCCTTTCTACTTCTACGAGAAAGAAGTTAGTTGATTTGGAGCTATGCAATACCTGGTGAACCAGGTAATTAAATGGACTCTGAACTTTGTGTCTAACGCAGGATGATTAAGAAAACTAAATGAGATAACATAGAAATAAGTCAGTCAGAGAAAGACAGATATCATATGTTTTCACTCATATGTGGAACTTGAGAAACTTAACAGAAGACCATGGGGGAAGGGAAGGGGAAAAATAGTTTCAAACAGAGACAGAGGCAAACCATAAGAGACTCTTAAATACAGAGAACAAACTGAGGGTTGATGGGGGAGGGATGAGGGAGAGGGGAAAATGGGTGATGGACATTGAGGAGGGCACTTGTTGGGATGAACCCTGGGTATTGTATGTAAGTGATGAATGATGGGAATCTACCTCTGAAACCAAGAGCACACTGTATACATTGTGTGTTAGCTAACCTGACAATAAATTATATTAAAAAAAATAATAAATAAATAAATAAAAGCTCATTGGTCAAGCCATTAGTTTAGCACTTAGAAAATAAAATAAGGCTATGCATGCCATGCCAAAATAAACATCAGGTAGCTCTTACAATCCAACAGAGGAATGATACTAGCAATGTCTTTACTGGACACCTCAATAACATTATTCCATTCTCCTAACTGGTAGATCTATGTGATAAATCAGTTATTTTTTCTTCAGTGGAAAAGCACTTTTTAAATTTCTTTTATTTTTTATCCTTTCTTAATTTTAGGTAGTGAATACATGTGTTGATGCCCCTGAATAAGAGGTATATACACTAATATGAAATAGTTTCTTAAGAATATTTGAGCATGATAAATGTGGTGGAAACTCCTAGTCTTTATATTTTATTATAACCAAGGTTAAGCTTCTGTATTGCTTTATTTCTCCCACTCTTTTTCTGAAGCTTGAAATCTTTCTTAGTCACTGCTGCACATTAAGAACACTGCTCTTTGTCTGTACTCCCACAATGCATTCCTGCTTTCTCTCCTCCTTCCCCAAACACTCACAAAACAACTGCTTCCTTGTAGTGTGTGTGTTGCTTCTAAGCCAAATTTAGTAGAATTTTATAAATGCCAACAAAGCATGGGAGGGCTGGCAATCTAAACATGATTACCGTGTTCTTCATTTTGTACAGCAAGGCTTTTAGAACCTAATACACAGGAATTATTTTTTTCTTTTGAGATATCGTATGAAATATATGTAAAGAACAGTGCATTTGAAGTCAGACAACAAGGATTAGATTTCTATTCCCTCAGCACACAGCTGAGGGACTTTATTCTTTATCTTCATTTGTAAATTGGGAAAGTAATACATATTTTCCAGGATGGTGGTAATGACTAAATGAGAATAATGTTTAAGGCATATAAATGTTGCATTTGACAATAAATGAGAGCTCTATTTCCATTTTCCCACTTAGCTTCCTTTCCTGACTGGATACACATTTTTAAAATTGTTCTCTCTTCTAGCCATTTATATATAATTTTATATAATGATTCTGCAATAACCAAAATAAGCCACAAGCCAAAATGTAAAATCTTTCATAGAAAATTTTGTGTATGTATGTTTGGGTCATGTGTATACTGCCAACATAGTATGTATACTGGAGTGAAAGGAATTAGAGGAATTTTTTTAATTGAAAAGTCAGGTATCAAGTAATTTTTTTTATAAAATAATAAAATGATAACCTGAAACATGACTCAGAATATGAATATACTATCCTTGGCTGAGACCAGGCTTGATACCACTTGTGAATTTCCTTCCTTCCGTTTCCTTGAACTTCCATATCTGTTTTTTGTTGATGTCTTTCTTTAAAAAAAATGTCCTACCTTCTTCTCCCCCTCCCCCCCAGAAATCTCTTTACCTTTCCTCCCAGCTCCAAACCTCTTTTCCTCTTCCTTCATTTGCTTTCCTAATGCATAACAATGTTCCAGGACAGCATTTGGACAAATTTGTCTTCATACCTAAAGCCCTCAGATATCTCATGTACAACTAATGATTTTCCACATTCTTTGGAAATAGGATTAGAACACTGTTTCCATTCACTATTGTACTGAAAATAGTGATGCTTAAATCTCTGTGAAGCTCTTCCCCAAAATAAATTTCACTGGTTGCAACAAACAAATTTCACTGCTTGCAAAGTGCCATGGGAGAATACTCCCAGAGCAAAATCAGAAGAACCAAAATAAGTACAGCAAATGGAAGGAAACCATCTTTGATTTTAGCAAATATTTAAAATCATATTATCAGGTCATCTAAGCCAAAAACTCTGAAACCAGTCTCAACTATTCTCTTTCCCTGACCCTTGAGTACAATTTGATAGATAAGGCATGTTATTACTTTCACTTTTAAGTTTATGCATTCAGCACAGGCCCAATACTGTGCTAAACACTGGGGAAATAGCCATGAACAAATACATAAAAATGGACGCCATCATAGAGCTTATACGCTAGTGTGTGCATCAGTGGAGGGTTGGAGAGGCGAAGTCAGGGAGCAGGATGATTAAACAAGTAAGTAAACTTGTCAGGAATGCTTCAAGAAAAAGTTAATTTGAGGGAAAGAGTATAGGAAGGGCCAGAAGGAAGAGCAGTGTTTTGCTGCTCAAAGAGCCAGATGGGGATTAAAACCTAGGGATGAAGAATGACCTGGGAGTCTCTGGCTTCTTGTGATGGCTGATGTAAATGGGGATAAAAGGCATAATGAGATTTTTACTGAAGGTGTCACCACAGATAATGGTGGTGAGGCTGAGTACTGTGCGGGGTGGGGCCGGGGTTAAGAGGAATTTCTTTCTAGGGGCAAGAGAAATAAGACCTCCTATCCATTCCTGCTAGTAGTAAAGTAGAGGCCAGGGAAGGGCATGGGTGAGAATCTGCAGATTCCCAGACCCTTTCTGGACTTGAGCCAGTGCAGTTTCTTCCTCAACACTATTTCTTCCTCTCTACCTCTCCTTAGCCCTGTTCCAGTTCAAGCCCATAACAGCCATGGCAGGACTTTCATCTCATTTCTCAGAGTCCATTTTTTCACCCAATCAGAGAACTACCCAAAAATCAAATCTGGCCATGTTACAAAATTCTGCTCTAAACACTTCTTGGTCAAAAATCATAAGCACACAACCTGTCCCTTGTTCCTGGCTAATATTTTATGTTCAAATAACACAAGGCTGCTCTTAGTGCCCAGAACTAAGCCTTACCTGCTATTTTTCTTGCCACTCCTCAATCTGAAACGCCCTTTCTCCTTTTCTAACCTGACTAAATCTTTCCCATCTTTCAAGCCACAGCTTCAGTGTCTTCACTTCCAACATGCTTTTCATGAAGCTGAGTTACAGCCCTGCCTCTCAGAGCTATGATGCCCCTCTGCACACATCTTTTGTATGGTATCTAAAGTATCACAGGCTGTTGGATCCCCAAGACCAAGGACCACGCATTATTCATCTAACACTCCGAGAGCACAGCTGTAAAAATAAATAGCCTACAGTGAAACTCTGTTAGTCCTGCTTTGTGTCCTTGAATGCAGTTTCTTTGGGTTGACTCCAATATGATGAGAAACTATTTTGAAATATAAATTTTTCTTCCTTTCTTTTCTCCAAATCTTTAGTCCATCAGTACCACCTACATTGCTCCAAAGAGATGTAGAATAGCTACAAAGGAATGAGGGGGGCGGGGGGAAGCAATGAAGGATCCATATTCAGTTTGTTGTTGTTTTTTTAACTTCCAAACCAGGCTTTGAAGAATTAAACAAAATATCCAAGGAAAGTTAGGCACAGAGTTGGGGCCAGACTGATAGAATACCAAAGAAAACTGAGGACAAATGATCCCCCCTTCTCCTGTCATCTAAACAGGTTGTCAGGCTAGATGTGGACAGAGATTCAGAACGATGTTTATCTCGGGGCAGAATGAGAGGTGGGGAACAGGGTTCTGGTATATGTAATTTGGTATAGAAAGTCAGGGCCAGCCTCTCTGGGGACTGCCAAGTAGTTTAAGGGGGTAGCACTGAAGAGGACAAAAGCCAGTGCTACAGACTATCCCTTAGAGTATGAGAGAAGGACATAGCATATTCATGCTGAGGGGCCCTGTTAGCTCCTCACTGTGGGGACCGTGGACAACTTCATGTACATTAGCCTCTGTATGATCCAGAAATAAGATGACTTCCGAAGCCAAGAGTACACCATATATGCTGTATGTTAGCTAACTTGACAATAAATTATATTTAAAAAATAAAAATTAAATTTAAATTAAAAAAATACAAACTAGATTCCAAAGACTAGGAAAAATACATTAAAAATCTCATTAATAATGTTTGCATTAATCAAATCATATTTTAAAATATCATCTTGGATATACTGGGATAAATAAAATATATTAAGACATTTCAAAAAATAAAAACCAAAAAAATAAAAGACTGTTTAATCTGCAAAAAAAAAAAAAGATGACTTCCTGCTTCTGAGATTATATGACTGAGTTGGCTTGTGTGATCACCACCTCCAGTTTTTCCCAGGCAATCATAAGCTCTTCCTCTGCAAACAGAAGGTAAGCATCTTTGACATCCAGAAGAGCAGAGGCAATGTGGGAAAAGGTCCACTGCCAGCCTGAGGATATCTTTGCATCTGTTATGTATTGTTTTAGCAGCTTAATTCACAGTTTGGGGATGGCCAGATGGTCCTAAGAATCACCTACATGCAAAGACTGTACTGACAAGATAACTCAGCATCAGAATTGTAGCTAAGAATGAAGCCTTACTTTACATTTTAATGCTGCCTTTTAGATGTATATTACAGTAAGTTTCCAAAGTATGGAGAATTGTGTAATATGTCCCCAGGCCCCCAGTATCATCCACGTTCAACAATTGTCAATGTGTGGGCAATTGTGTTTCATTCATATTGCTATTCACTCCCCTAACCAAGATTATTTGAATAAAATCCCAGACATCAAAAAAAAAAAAAAATTTATAAATGTCTCATTACATGTTTTTAAAAGAAAAGATATTAGTTTTATTAAACATAATTATAATACTTCTATCTCACCTAAAATTTTAACACTCACTTGTTAATATCTCAAAACATCTGATTAACATTCAGATTTCCTCAATTGTTTCTTAATACTTCTTATATTCAAGAGCCATTCTCTGAGCTACTTTCAAATATGTAATACAGTTTTTTTTTTTTTAAGTTTATGTATTTATTTTAAGAGAGAGAAAGAGAGCATGGGGAAGGGGTAGAGAGAGAGAGTAAGAATCCCAGGCAGGCTCTGCACACTGTCAGTGCAGAGCCTGATGCAGGGCTCAGACTCATGAACTGTGAGATCATGACCTGAGCCAAAATCAAGAGTTACACACTTAACCAACTGAGCCACCCAGGTGCCTCTGCAGTACAGTATTATTAACGATAGTTTGAGGAGTTCATAGACTTGAAAGTATGTGATGTGTTTCAATTCATTGTAGTTACTATTATTTGTTGTTTAGGTGTGCCATCACTGGCCAGAGTACATTTCTTCAGAATAACTCTGAAGTCTTTTTGTCATGCCTTCAAGAGTCTTTGATGGTTTGTGTGCTTGCTTTCTGATGTGACAGGATGTTTCCGGTTAACCCCTTATACCTCCTGAGCCATTCCTGGGATCAGGCACTTCTCTAGAAAGCCCTGATCTCCTTTAAGAAAGAATTACATTTGGAGGCATGCTGCTCCTTTTAAAAAAAATATATGATGCTAAGTACTTGGTAATTCCTTCATAATTTTTTACTTACTTCTTGATTAAAACCACCCTAAATCCAAGATTTTTTTAAATGAAAGCATATTTTAAGAGAAAGTGACCTGAGTGCATACTTGAACTTGACTGAAAATGAAAATAAGCTCAAGGCATAGGAATTGTTTGGCCCTAATGCTGTTCATTGTTAAAATGAAAGAAAAATAAAACTATAGTTTTCCTATCACTGAAAAATAAAAACAAAAAAACACCTCAATTTATTGTTCTAAGTGTACAATAGAAAATCTAGACTGTTGTTTTCTAATACAAGGTTTTCACCTCCTACCACTATCCCCCTCTGTAAAATTTGACAAAACAGCTGACCACATGGCAGGGAGGAACCAGAAGAATGTGTACACAGTTTTAGAACTTTGCTTTTTAAAAGTAGAACCTATTTTTAAAGTCAATTTTATAGAAAGTACTGATATATAACCCAAGAGAATTAAGGCTGCTTTGATTAAAGAAAGAAGCCCATGCCCCTCTCCTAAGGCAGCCCTGAGGTGTCTCTGAAATTTAGGGCTCCAGGACAATAACTTGAATATCGCTGATCTGTGGCAACTTTTGTGTTTCATGGTTGAGGAGACTGGTTATGATAAATTTAAGTGATTTGTCCTAGATTAAGAGAACTCTGGATTAATGATATCTAGGCCTACATCTTAGATTTTTTTTATTGTTAACCCAGTTATTGGTTACCTTTAACTATGTATCTCAAAGGCATCCTTTTTAACTTACAAGTAAATATGTATATTCCTTCTTCACTTGAGGGATACTTTTATATGCTCTAATCGGTTAATAAATGTAAGACATATTGGAAAATTAAATCTTTTTTGCAGCTTCTGTACAAGTCACAAAATATCAATACTGACCCAGCTAAGGCTGTATACTGTATCACTATTAAGGAATTATTTATTAACCAGATGATGATTAACACAGTTAAATTTATGGTTCTTGTAAGAACTCAAGGAAACACTTGTGACGGATATTGCCTTATAAATCACTTAAATCATGATAACAGACATTGGTTAAGGAATGTAGTTGGCTCAAAACCTGACCCTCTTCCTTTTCCATTGTGTTATACTTTTATTCCTCACAGATCACAGATTCATGGAAGGAGAAGCTTTTAAACAAAGAACTCAGATTCTTTATCTAAAGCTGAATCTCACAACATCACTTTTTGAACATAATTAGGAAATAGTTCTCTCTTTCTGATAACTATTTAGTCTCTCTTTCTTGTACATGCTACATTTATAAACAATCATTAGACAGTTTTCTGGAAATCAAACCAATTCATGAGGTGGCTCATTTACTCAAAATGACAAAGATAAGAACGGAATTTATTTTAAAACTACATTAAATAAATTTCCAAATTTTATATCCACAAATATAAAGTTTGTTACCTGGGAATGTTCATCTTATCTAAGTGTATGCTGAAGTGCCAGAATTCCCTCCCAGTCATTCTGAGAGTTTAAAATAAACCCTAATGTGACCTAGGCACCAAATACTTGTCCCACATAAAATTACAAGAACAAATTTTTACTGGATACCTTGGCAAAGCTCTTTCTTGCCCCTAAATAGCTTTTCTGAGGCTAGAGTACAGTTACCTTAACAAGAACTGTCACATAATAAATTTTCCTCAGGGCATAGGGATGACTTCTACGGCTTGGCAGAATGTATGGATTCGGTAGTGGAAAAACCTAATATTTTTAAGGAGTAAAAATCATTATATCTACTATTTAAAAACAATGACATAAAGGATACCTCGGAGTATAATCTACTCTATAGTTAACTCTAAAATATTATGGCTATGACTGATTTTGTTTTAAGCCTATGATTTACCAAAACTATAGCCCCAAAACACTTACCTACATACTAGATAACAGTTTACTCTGTTTCTAATTTTTAATATATTTACTTTAACCTGTCAATAAAGAAATTAACGGTTATTAAATTCTTCATATACACTTAAAATTGTGATATAAAATATTCAACAACAACAAAAAATCTCTTCAGATTTCTGATCCCAGGATGATAGCATAGACCTATTTTCCCTATTCCTTCCTCAGTATGACTAAACAAACCTTGATATTCTATACAACACAACATAAAGACACTGCAAGGTAGAGAAAAGGCAGACTTCCTAGAAACTTTGGTACCCAAAGACTGGATCAGAGTACTTCCCTGGGTTTCCTTTTAATTCATATCTTGCAGACTGAGAATTACAGAGACTGGCAACAAGAAAACATCAACAGGTGCAAACAGAAAGAGCCTTAGCAAAAGCATGCTCTCTGTCTAGCCAAAGAGACAGTCTAGGAAAACTTGTAGGCCATAACAACTCTACTCCAGGAAAATACCACAGAAAAAAATTCCTCCTGCACAACAAACGCAAACTGGGGAATCTAGACATCTCCCCTTGTCAGCTGTAGCAAATCTCCTAAACACTTTTGCCAAAATGATGTCAGATCAAACACAGAGCTGACACTTGATTAATTCTCATTGACTAATAATGGAATATTGCAGTGTCAGTGGAAATCATGTGGGGTTTCTAGATTCTATACTCATCCAGAACTAACAAGGTATCTCTCTTCCTCCCCACTGGGATAATTTCAGAAAAAACCTAATGGTGAATTAGGACTACCATCACCACCTAATGGTAATAAGGATACTTTTATCAGGTTGTCAGGGGAAAACACTTGAAATCTAGAACTCCTACCACTGCCCCACGATAAGGAGAAACCCAACCTCATCAAATAAGGATGAGTGGGGAATTTGGACTTCTACTTCTACCTTGTAGTAATGAGATGTCCCCACCTTTTCCTATTGGACTAGTGTCAGAGAAAGCCAACTAAAACTAACTACGTTTCAAAGTCTTATAGCATAATACACAAATATAAAAATGTCAATTGAGAATCATCTGTCATACCAAATGCCAGGAAAACCTAAAATGAATTTTTTAAAAGTCAAGAGATGCCAACATGAGATGACAGAAAACTTGAAACTATCTAACAAATGTTTTAAAGCAGCCATAATAAAAAATACTTTAACAAGTAATTATAAACATGCCTGAAATAAATGAAAAAAAGAAAAACTTAGCATGAGAATAGGAAGTCTTAGAAAAGGAACAGAAGATATAAAAAAAGAAGCAAATGGAAATTTTATAAGTGAAAAATAAAATAACAGAAATAAAAATTAATGGATGGGGTCACAGCAGGATGGAGGGGAGAGTGGAAAGAATCAGTGAACTAGAACATAGAACAACAGAATTACACAATCTGAACATCAGAGAAAACATAGACTGAGAAAAAAACATGAACAGAGCCTCAGGGACTTGCAAAACTATCATCAAAGATGAAACATTCATGTTATCAAAATCCCAGAAAGAGAGGGAAAAGAGAGAGAGGCTAAAAAGTATTTGAAGTAGTAACAGCTGAAAACTTCCACAATTTAACAAAAGACATACATCTATAGATTCAGATGGCTGAAAATGAAAATGATAAAATCAGAAAAGATAGAAAAAAAAACACAAAACCTAAAGTTAAATGCAAATCTAAGCAATAACATATCAACAATTAGGTTAAAAATAAATAGTTTACATAAGCTAATTAAAAGACAGAGATTGGGGCACCTGGGTGGCTCAGTTGGTTAAGCATCTGACTTTAGCTCAGGTCATGATCTCACTGTTCATAAGTTTGAGCCCTGCATCCGGCTTTGCTGACAGCTCAGAGCCTGCAGCCTGCTTTGGATTCTGTGTCTCCTTCTCTTTCTCTCTGTTCCTCTCCCGCTTGTGCTTTGTGTCTCTGTCTCTCAAAAATAAATAAACATAAACAAAATTTAAAAAGACAGAGATTGACAGAGTATATTAAAAAATATTACCCAACTATATGGTGTCTACAAGAAACTCATTTCAAATATAATGATACAGTCATACTGAAAGTAAAAGAATAGAAAAGGCTACATTGTGCAAATAGTAATAAAGGAAAGTATGAGTAGCTATATTAATATCAAATTAGACATCAAAACAAATTACCAGAGACAGAGAAAGATGTTACGTGATGATAAAACGTAATTCTACAAAGACATAGCAATCCTAAATACATATGCACCAAGCAAAATATGTGAATCAAAAACTAATAGAAGTGTGGAAATAGACAAATCCACAATTCAATATGGAGATTTCAACTCCTCTTTCTCCAATATTGAAAAGAAGAATAACTAGAGATAAAATCATCAAGGATAAAGAACTCAAAAGACCATCAACCAAGAGAATATAATTGACATTTATGAAACAGTTGATCCAACAACAATAGAATTCATATTTTTTTCCAGGGCCCACAGACATATACCAAGTTAGACTATTCATGACCATAAGATAAACATCAATGAGCTTCAATAATTGAAATCACGTAAAGTATTTTTACTGACCACAGTGGAAATAAACTGGAAACTAATAACAGAAAAATAACAGAATCTGCAAATACTGGGATTAAACAATGTATCTTTAAATAATTCATAGCTCAAAGAGGAAGACTTAAAAATTTTTTTTAAATACATTACATTGACTAAGCATTTAAAAAAAAAGGATTTGTGGGACATAAATAAAGCAGTCTGGAGAGGGAAATTTCTAATAATAACTGTATACATTATGGGGTGCCTGGGTGGCTCAGTTGGTTAAGCATCCAGTTTTGGCTCAGGTCATGATCTCACAGTTCCTGAGTTTGAGCCCCACGTTGAACTCTGTGCTGACAGCTCAGAGCCTGGAGCCTGCTTTGGATTCTCTGTGTGTGTGTGTGTGTGTGTGTGTCTTCCCCTCCCCCTCTCGCTCGCGCTCTCTCTCTCTCTCTCTCTCTCTCCAAAATAAATAAGCATTAAAAAATTTAAAAAAGAAAAAAGAGAAAAGAGGAAAAGTCTCCAATCAATAATTCAAGCTCCCATCACAAAACTTAGAAAAGTAAATATAAACTAAACCCTCAGCAAGTAAAAGGAAAGAAATAATAAAGATATGAACAGAAATCAGTGAAATTAAAAACAGAAAAATAATAGGAAAAAAACAATTAGACAAAAACTAGTTCTTTGAGAGAGTAACAACATTGACATATCTCCAACAAGGCCCCGGAAATAAAAAAAGACATACATCACCAATATCATGAATGAGACAGGCAATATCACTACAGGTCCTTGGAGATATCAAAAGAATAATCATAGGATGCTAGGAATAACTCTACACACATAAATTTGACAACATGGATGAAATGGATTACTTCCTCCAAAGATAAACTACCACAACTTATGAAATATGAGATACATTATTTCAGTAGCTCTATAACTAGGAAAGAAACTAAATTCATAATTATAAACACCTCCAAAAGAGAAACTCCAAACCCAGATGGTTACACTGGAGAAGTCCATCAAATGTTTAAATAATTAATGCCAATTCTATACAATATGCTCATCTACAAAAATAGATGACAAGGGAAACTTCAATTCATTCATAAAGCTAATATTACCCCAATATCAAAATCAGTCAAAGACAGTACAAGAAAGAAAAACACAGACCAATATCCATCATAAATATGGCAACAAAAATCCTTAACAAAATTCTAACAAATTCAATTATTCAATATACAAAAAATTATACAGTATGACCAAGAGGGGTTTATTCCACAAATGATAGTTGGTTCAGTATTTGAAACTATCAATATAATTTCTCATATTAACAGGATACAAAAGAAAAATCACATGATCATAGCAATTCAAAAGCATGAGAAAAAATCCAATGACCATTCGTAATAGAAACTCTCAGAAAAACAGAAATACAAAAGAGCTTCCTCAGTTGATAAAAAGGAAATACTAAAACTACAGCTCACATCATACTTGGTGAAAGACTGGATGTTTTTCCTCTAAGACTAGATAGAAGGCAAGCACGTCAACTCTTACCTCTTTCATTCAACACACTGCTGGAACTTCTAGCCAGCACAAAGGCTATTGATAATAATAATAATAATAATAATAATAAGAAGAAGAAGAAGAAGAAGAAGAAGAAAGAATAAACAACATACAAATGAGTCTCCTGAGAATTATACTGAGTGAAAAAAAGTCTCCCAAATTATAATTTTATTTATATCACATTCCTGAAATGACAAAATTATAGAAATGGAGAATAGATTGCTGATTGTCAGTGGTTAAAGAGGAAATGGGTGTGGGAGAGAAGTGGGTCTGTTTATAAAAGGGCAATGTGAGGGACGCTTTGTGGTGATGGGAATGCTTCTCTGTCAGTTATGTCACTGCCAATAGCACGTTGTGTTATTGAACTATTTTACAAGATGTTTTACAAGGATGTTACTACTGAGGGAAATGGTAAAGGTATATATGTGATGTCTACTAATTCATGCTTGTGAATCTACCAGTACCTCAAAGTAAAAAATTAAGTTTTTAAAAAATGGAAACAAAAAGTCCCTTCTCACATGAAGCTATCACCTAGTTAGGACATAGGAGAGAAACAAAACTTAAAAAGTAAAAGAGAAAGAAAAAATGTTTGAAAAATATACTACATCGCATCACACAGATTAGTACTAAAACAACTAGGAAAGAAGCATGTCAGCTGAATTTATCTGAGTTTTTATAGTGAAAGGAATGGCTGGAGCTTGAGGAATGAGTGGGCAGTGTGTAAAGATGTTCTCAGAAGGGGAAGAACAGCAACACTAAGAAATTAAGCAGTCGACTGAATATCAGAAATTGCTTCTTAAAATTACACTGATACAAGCAAACAAACAGAACAAGCAAATAAACACACAATTCAATATTATCTACCTCAACCTTATATTTTAAATGGAGAATAAGAGGGGTGCCTGAGTGGCTCAGTTGGTTAAGAATCCAACTTCAGCTCAGGTCATGATCTCACGGCTTGTGAGTTCGAGCCCTGTGTCAAGTTCTGTGCTGACAGCTTGGAGCCTGGAGCCTGTTCCAGATTCTATCTCTGTCTCTTTGCCACTCTCCTGTTCATGCTCGCTCTCTCTCTCTCTCTCTCTCTCTCTCTCAAATATAAAGTAAAACATAAAAAAATTAATAAAAAAACAAAATGGAAAATAAGGAAAAACAGCCCCTATTTTGAAAATTCAACTCCCTTTGGTGGGTGTGATACCCTTTTTTTATATACATACAATTTAGAGAATATAAATTGCTTAATGCTTTAGGGTTGGGAAAGTAGTCTTCATATTAGAAACAACTAGGCTCATTTATTAATAATTCCTCCTGACATATATTTATGGGAATACTTTTGATATGGTTCCCTAAAAGCAGCCCTGAGATCAAGATTTGTATTTAAGTCATTTCTTGAGGAAGTGCTCCCAGGAAAAACATGAGTGAGTGGTGGAAGCAAGATAGAGAAGGGAAAGAAAATAAGGAAAGTTTCAGGCAAAAATCCCATGGAGGGAAGATTAAGCCTGATTCTGGAAATCTCAGAGTTTATCCTAACCAGAGGCAAGGAAATTGAACTTTTATGTTCTCACACCAGTAGCTAAGGGCACAGAGGTGAGACTGGGTGCATATAAACTTCTAGGTACTTCTGGTATTCTAGCTCCATGGATACAACAGCTTTAGTATCTGAATGAAGGAAGCCCTCCCAAGAGAATAGCAGATGCTGGCCACAAGCAGAAACACACAGAAACCTGGGAAGGCATGCACAGTAGTAAAAGTCATCCAAAGAAACTTGAATAGGATCTCTGACAAGGTCTGTTCGCTACGGAGTTGGTACACACATCCCTAGTACCTCAATTTAAAGAAATTGTTTTAAGATTTACCCAAGGGATATAGAAATGCTGATGCATAGGGGCACATGTACCCCAATGATTGTAGCGGCACTTTCAACAATAGCCAAATCATGGAAAGAGCCAAATGTCCATCAACTGATGAATGGATCAGGAAGATGTGGTTCATCTATACAATGGAATACTACATGGCAATGAGAAAGAATGAAATCTGGCCATTCGTAGCAAAGTGGATGGACCTCAAGGGTGTCATGCTAAGCGAAATAAGTCAGGCGGAGAAGGACAGATACCATATGTTTTCACTCATAGGTCTAACAGGAGAAACCTACACAGAGGACCATGGGGAGGGGAAGGAGGGAAAAGAGTTAGGGAGAGGGAGGGAGACAAAGCACAAGAGACTCTTGAATACTGAAAACAAACTGAGGGCGGAAGGGGGAGGGGGAAAAGGGAAGGGAGGTGATGGTCAGGGCGGAGGACATTTGTGGGGAAGAGCACTAGGTGTTATATGGAAACCAAATTGACAATAAACTATAAAGCTAAAAAAAATTAAAAAAAATAAAGAAATAAAAAAATAAACTACTCAATGCTATAAGACGTCATTAGTCTTTAGTTAGCTCCAGACCTTGTCAGACCCTGAAGCACAAAGCAGGTAGTCCCATTGACTCTACAGTGGCATTAAGTAGAAAAGAAGAAAGGATGCTGAAAGAGAGAAAAAAGAAGAAAAGGGAATTAACTGAATGCTTTACTGTGCCAAAAACTGTACTAGGCAATTTATATTCTTAATATCATTTAATACTTATAACAACTCTACCGGGTAAAATTATCATTCCCATTTTGCAGAAAAGAATAGCCAAGTCTCAGAAAGATAAGTAACTTGCCAAATGTCACAAAACCATTTTTCTGACCTTAAGCTCCCATGTTCCTTCTATCACACCACTATCAGCCTCCCAGGAAAGGAGTAAGAAAGTAAAAAAGGGATTGAGGGAGAGCAAAATTAAACTAAGCTTCCTTTATAATTTTTCCTATGTCCAGCTTTTCCTGCCCTAATATAAGTAAATCACTTCTACAGTCTAATCATTCACTAATTCATTCAATGAATAATTACCAACCATGCTATATGCTACCTATAGCTTGAATCCAGTCACTTTTAGGTCCTGGAAATTGAGGAATGAATAAAACCTGCAATATTCTGCTCTCATGTAATTTATATTTTTCTAGTGGAGGGAGGTAGAAATAAAGAACCAGTAAATAAGTAAAATGTCTATGTTACCTGTTGCTGGAATAGATTGATCAGGAGAGACTTCATGAATATAAAATTAACTGAAAAAAATTGATGAATATTTTCACAGAGAGGTTTAGATCATAGTAAGGTGCAAAGTGCCTGAAGCAGGAACATATTTGCTATGATCAGGAATTGCTGAATGGAGTGAACAAGAGTGAAAGGAAGAACAGTAGCAGCTGAGTTCAGAAAGGTAGATGGTTGTGATGTAATTGCGGAGAGTGGAGGTAGAGAAGTTGAATAGATAGCACCTCACAAGCCAGAAAGTCTTTGATTTTTACTCTAAGATGGGAAGCCATTAGATTGTTTTTTTAAGCAAAAGAGTGGCATGATGTGTTTAAAAGGATGTCTCCTACACCTTCATTGACATTTTGACTACTGAATGGCAAGGATAGAAGCATGACACCAGTTAGGAAGCTAAAGCAAAAATCCAAGCATAAAATGATAGTATTTTTTTTAACTGGAGTGTTATTGACAAAAAGTAACCATAAGATTCTAGATACTGTTCTGAATGTAGAGCCAGCAGGATTTGCAGATGTGGGATGGAAGAGACAGAAAGGAGTCAAGAACGATCCCCAGGTCTCCCAACTGTACAACCTGGAAGAATGAGCTTGTGAATTATTAAGATAAGTAATTGCAAAAGCAGGAGTTATGTTGGGGAGTTAAATGTAATAGGGCAGAGGACAGCTAATTTTATTGCTAATTATTTGTGACATGGCTTTACATTTCTTTAGAAAAACATTTGTGATGAGTACAAAATAAATAAGTAAAACTACTTCATTGTATTCTTCCCCTATTCCATTGTTACACTTTTATTCTGTCTTACCTTCTTGTCTTTTTACTTTCTGTTTCTCTCTCTCTCTCTGCCTCCCTCCCTCACTCCATTGCCTCTTCCTTCTCTCTTCTTCCCTCCTTCTTTCTTTCCCTCCATATAACTTTTCTCTACTTTCAAGCATCACTGTGGTCATGACTGTGAAGGACAGAAGTCAGGACTCATTCAAGTATAATGTAACTTTTGGGAAAATATTCTCAAAGACTCCCCTCAGTATCAGGAATATGAGTAGAGGCATTACTGGGAAGCTTTCATTCATCATTTGGTTTTTGTAACTCAAGTCAATTTTCTTGCTTTTGTTAAATAGACAGTAGCAATTTCAAAGACAAAGATCTTTCTACACCTGTTTTCATATATGCCACCTGATTTGTTTAGAATCACAAGTTGCCTAAATTATAAAGCCAATTAGATAGGAGCTATTTCCAGAAGGAAACAAAAGAGTTGCAAATTCAGTTCTTCTGAATCTTTTTTACTTGGTTTACTCCTAATTATTAACAATGAACATTAATGTATTCTATTATTAGTATGGAAATGATAACTGAAGAGTATTTTTCCAATATACATTTTCATATTTTTACTTTTTGAATCCTTTTTAGAAACTGTTAATTTGCTATGCTATATTGCTATACTTATACTGCTCCTTAAATTTAAAAATGTAAAAAAATAAAAAATAAACATAGCTAAAAATAATAGGTCTCATGGAAACACATAAAAGTGGAATCTTTTAAAAATGTTTTTTTTTTTAATGTGAGATGCAGAATATAAATCTTTTTTGGGCTGATTTGACCACCCAAGGTCAGAAGCAATGTTGGCTCCCTTCCAAGGTGTCCACCCCTCTGGATATCCAGTAGGTCAGGGCTTATGACTCCTAATGAGTAATGCAGTGATACTCAAGCTGTTGCAGAAGGGATGGGAATAGCAAAAACCACGCCTCTCTAATTACATGTATTAGCCTTCTAGCATTGGGATGCATTCTAACATTTTGGGATGGGGGGAGCCAGCTGAATAATCACATGGGAAATACAAATCTGCAGGAGCTGCCAAAGTTGTCCCAGATTCTAGCTGCCAGACGGTCTTTACACTATTCTGATATTAGTATTGACAGGCTGAGTACCTCCTGTGGATGTCAAAGCCAAGGTCAAGTCCAAGGGAAGTGAACAAGCTGTCAACCTAGCATAAAAAAACAGGTAAGTATATCACGAAGGCAATAGGGAAGTCTCCATAATTGGCAGAAATGTTTGGCGGAAGCTATAGGTCATGACATTAGTGGAAATCTATGAGATCACTCTCCCCTTAATGCTCCCACAGGAAAGCAGAAAAATCAGTACTTGATGAAAGGTCAGCATTTTATGGACTGACTTCCTTTCAGCTAAACCTTACAGATGCCTTTCTTTTTTTAGACTTTACGACCTTTTTTATTTTTAAGATCAGGCCTTTATTGGATGTACTTGAAGAAACATGAATCTATCAGCTAGTTAGGAATAAGGCAATCTTATGACTTTAAGTAATTGCAAATGATGGAGTTATTTCATAATAAACCAATGGAAGAAAGAAATTAAAAATTGACCTATCACTTAAGTGTTTAGGGAAGGCTCTGTGACTAAAAAAAATATATAGCAGTTAATTTGCTAAGTGGATCTCCACTCTAAAATACACTTAAAATGGGAACTCCTGAGCAACAGTTTAGAATAAAGTACTAAGATTATTTGTGAACTAAATTGTGAATGTGAGTATCATATACTTTACATAACAATAATACCAACCACCGTATGCCAAGCATTGTGACATAAATTATTCTTTTAATTCACAAAACAAGTTATTCAACTAGGTTTTTATGTATGGTTGCTTAGAGAAGTCACTCATCTAGTAAGTGATGAGTGTGGGTCTCAAAACTAGACTTCTCAAGACTAGATTTCTTCACAACTGACTCTGAAAAGGTAGTCCAAGTGCTGAAAGAACGTGTAGGGAAGTAGTGGTTTGAAAATGTGGCAAAAAACTGAAGATGGTCAATTGGGCAGGTGCTACTCTGTTTCTAATTTGCATTATGATTTAAATATATATAAAGCTTCTTTCCACAAATTCCTCAGAGTAACTTAAGGAAGAAATGCTTGATACAAATTCTGATAAATGGGGAACAAGATATTTTTTCTTTTAATACAGAAATAAATATAAAGCCAACAATAATAAATGTCTGCTAGCATATATCCTCTTCACAAGATGAAAAAGCAGGCTCATTTGAAAATGAAAATAACAAAGGCAATAACTTCTGCTGGATCAGAATGAAAAGTACAGTCATGGGAGACTTACCTGATTAATAATTACAGATGAAACCATACTAAAACTCTTTTAGGCATGTTATAGGATTGCAAGAAAAATGTGTTAATGTTTTTTAGAGTTCTCTTTGAGAAAGAAAAGACACACCAAATATGAAATGGAGAAAAGCAAGGAAAAAACCTCTAGGGATGAATTGAAATTGTAGATTTCTGTGCAAACCCCTAATTTCTAAAATATGTGTATATATGTATATGTACAGATATATGTGTGTTGGTGTATGTATATAAGAGTGTGTATATATATATGTGTGTGTGTGAATATGTGTGTGTATATATATACACAAATAAGTATATACCTATATGCATATATATGTGTGTGCATAGAGAGAGAGACAGACACAAATGAAATAAATGTTAAAATGAGATAAGTCTGGGAGCACCTGGGTGGCTCAGTCGGTTGAGTGTCCAACTCTTGATTTCAGCTCAGGTCATGAGCTCAGGTCACGGAATGAAGCTTAGATCCGGCTCTGCGCTGGTGTGTAAAGCCTGCTTGGGATCTCTTTCTCCCTCTCTATGTCCCTCTCCTGGTCGTTCAGTCTCTCTCAAAATAAAAAAAAAATTAAGCATTAAAAAAAAAGAGATAAGTCTGAGTTCAGGGCATACGGGCATTACCCTTTGTACCACTCCTATTCTTGCAACATTGATATAACTTTGAAATTTAATTTTAAGTTTGAAATGAATTATTGAATTAATTTTTAATGTTTAATCTAAATTAAATGATCATGTTAAATGATTGCTCTTCAATCATTTATCCAAATTGTCAAAACCAATATTAATATAACAACATAATAAGGAGCCTGCTAAATTTAAGTTTTTGAACCTAAATTATCTACTTGATAATTTAAGGATAATTTAAGGATCCTTAAAATTTTGATAATTTCATTGAAGAAGATGTTTTGTTCCTTTGTTTTAATTTTAAAGTGGGAAAGATATAGGATGATTATAAGCCATAGGAAAATAACTAGAAGGTGATGAAAGATTTAAAAATCAGTAGAAAGTGAAAGGTATCGTTTTATAAATAATTTTAAATATAATTTATGTATTTATGTGTGATAAACTATTAAGTAGGTATTCTTTAATAGGGGATTTATGAACTTTATATTATAAAGACATAACAAAAACATGAATGGCTTTCATATCCAAAATAAAAACAAACATAGCAAATTGCAAACAATCAAATAGAATGTACTGATATTCCTGGTAAGAAAATAGAGAATGTTGTCTTGAGTCAAATGGTACAAGACATCAAATGATGCCATAACAATGAGACTTGCAATGAATATGAGAACATGTGATATGGTGAAACCATTTCTTATTTTAGTGAAAAAAAATTTACCTCAAGCAGGTCCCAAGAACCTGCTCATGATTGAGATATTTGAAAAAAGATCAAAGATTCTTGGGGGAAAAATATTAGAAGAACATTTTGCTCATCTCCAAACGATGGCAACTTTAGGTAAAACAAAGTATATTAAGGATATGGTCAATATTTATAATTATCATGAGTTCTTAAAATTTATATGCGTAAGAATCTCTTAGACTTTGTAAAATAATGCAGGCTTCAAGCTCTCATACTCAGGGAATTTGATTCATCATTTCCGGTGATAAGCATGGGTGAACACCACTTTGAGAAGCACTTCTTTAAGTTCAAATGAACTTAATTCCCACATCATGATGCTGGACAAATGGCTATTCAATTAATTAGTCATATCCAAAAGTCCCTTGAGGATTTGACTATCACTCTCCATCTTACACTCTCACTCTTCATGGTTGTACTAGTCTCAAAAGGTGTGTATTCAGCTGATAATGGGTCTCCAGGAGTTAGCATTGTGAGTTATAAACATCTACCTTGGACTTGCCCATAACTTTGAATATCACCAGCATTGTGTTTAAAAATAGGATGTTTTGCTATTCAAGGATAAATAATATTGGTAAATGACCATTTAAGTTGGGTACTCAACTAAATACTTTTTAGAATAGTTTGATTTGAACTTTGTATTTTAAAATTTAAAAATTTAAATTGTTTATTTTGTATTTAACAAGATGAATAATTACAAAAATGAGTTTAATGTTTGAATCATGAGTGAATCAAATATTTGTCTTTCTTTATCAAGGGATACTTTTTCTAACAAAGTTTTATATCACAGCCTTTATATCACATGTGACTTTCATGGCTATATTACCCCTTAAAAATCATCATATAAAAATCATATGTTGGGGCACAATAAAGACTCATCAGCATTAAAAATTTTTTTTTGATATTTATTTTTTAGAGAGAGGCAGAGAGCGAGCAGGGGAGGGACAGAGACCAAGAGGGAAACACAGAATCTGAAGCCGACTCCAGGCTCAGAGCTGTCAGCACAGAGCCTGATGTGGGGCTCAAACTCATGAACCATGAAATCATGACCTGAGCCAAAGTTGGACGCTTAACCGACTGAGTCGCCCAGGTGCCCCTCATCATCATTTTTATCAGATATTTAGTTTTTGATGGTCAAAATGTTCTCTCTACAACTTTGTCTCAAAATTTGCCTGGTCCAAAGACACACACACACACACACACACACACACACACACACACATTATTCATTGTGTTTGTTTACTCTAAGAATTAGTGATTGTTTTGCCCATGTTTCTATTATAACTCCATTATATCCTGACTGGGTGATAGTTTGGATTTTAGCAATTTTCTAGCATCACATTATTGGTTTCATGAAATCTTGACATTGTCAATTTTACTTTGTCATCATTTTACTCTGTACTACATTGTACTGTTGCAAGCATCCAACATTTCACAAAACACCAACCATATAAACACTAGAGAGAAGAGAAATTTGAATTGAGTAATTTTATAAGTGGCCAATTCACTAATGAATTGTGTTGTGAATTTTTTGCTTCTCATTCTACCTTGTAACCATGGGGACATTGAAAATAAACATTGGGAAATTAGAACCACCTGTATATAATTCCTAACATACATTACTACTCCTTGTTCTTCACCTAAAGATTTTGATTCTCTTCCAGGATTCCTTGATCCAACTATTAAGGCATAGCTCAAGTAAGACTGCTGCACCAGATCAGAACCTGGATGAAGACCAGTATCCTACTTAATTTGCATATGGACTTTCAGTTGGAAGAGCTACAGTAGTTCCAGCCTCATGCAAGAGGAGAACAAAGAACCCTCAAAAATAAAGGAAAAAGTGACTCTGACATCAGATTTCCAGCTTAAATATCATTGCGTTTCATCTTCAAAAGAAAAAGCTGTGGGCAGATAAAAGTTCTCTGTTAGGAATCATTTATTGATTAATTTAGTCAATATTTAGTAAATATTTTCCATGTATCAAACATTGTGTTGTGTCCTACAAGTAAAAGGTGGTAAAGATAGAATGCATAAAATGAAAAAAGAGTGATGTTGTATTGTTTACCCGATGTTCCAGCTTTATAAAACTGGAAGAATTTTAATACACCTAAACAAATATATGATTTACAGTGAAAAAAAAATCATTCTGAAAATAAGGTTGAAATAAATGCTTTCTAATGTGAAAAGAAATTGAATTGTTTTGGCATGACTAAGTCATTCATTTAACTGAAATCAAAGTTTTATTTGACACCTATTAACAGTTAAAAAGACAAAAACAATTGGTTCACACACACACACACCAAATTGCCTGGGAGAAGAAAATACTGACCTAACACTACTCCAGTGTGAAGTAAGGGTAAACATTTAAATTCTATATAGATGTAGTATAAACTGCATGTGCACGCGATTATGAAATCAAACTTCAATTTATAAGCTTGAGTCCTACAAGTATGACACAAGAATGATTTGCACCACATACACCATAATGCATAGAATATAATGGCCCAAAAAACAACTCCTTTATGGTACATGGAGAGCTCAGTGGTTTCAAAACAAGCAAATGAAATCATATCTTACGAAGAGTACCATGAGCACTAGAAAATGTTTTGATTCTATGTTTTGAGAACTATTTATCAAAACAAAAACTTAATTGTTTTATCTAATAAACTTCAGATCTTTATAGAATCTACAAATTAAAAACTATGTTTATAATGTCAAGGTTTCTTTTCAGTTTTCAGTGGATTGTTTCTCAGTGTTTGTTATAGTATTTGCATTTGGATTATACAACAGAACCACACTCACTCAATTATTTTAGAAAAGTGTCTAGATAATTCATGAGATTGTCACTTGTACTCTTCGTATATGACTTACCTAATATTAATTATTCATTTGTTAACTCTTATGTGTCCAGAATTATTATAGGACTAGAAAATTTTGAAATGAAAAAAAAAAAACAACACACACACACATTGATCCCTGCCTTGGAAGGTCACAATCTAGGGTGGAGACTGACTAAATCAAATATAAGAAAGTTTTTTTGTGTGTGAGCAAAGCTGAGTATTCCCTGAATAATTACAATAGAAAAGGGGAAAAATATAATTACATCCACCAAAAAAAATATTTTTAAGATGATAATAAGGAGATTCCTTGAGCTTGATTTTCCTCTTCATTGGCCAAAGCTGGATAATTCCTGGCATTTCAGGTATACTTTGTGTGAGCTTAGTGTCAATCTTTAAACTTCCCTCACGTAAGGTTTGGGGGGTGATGCTAGGCAGAATCAGACAGTTATTAGCACAGTATGTCAAGTATTCCTCCTCCTCCTTCTTTTGTCTTTCTCCCTTTTGACAGTCAAGAACTTATGATGAATTAGAACCTATGAAGCCAATTGCTGCAACGAGTCTCTCACCAGCAATCTCCCTGGCAAATGTCCCTGGCTCCGGGTGACAGGCGCTTTGTGAGATATCTGTCATTCTCCCCTGCTGGGCAGGGAGCTTGGTGACTGCTGCCTAGGATTTTTGTTTGTGTCAAAAGTTTACTTGGCTCTCCAATGAACTCAAAAAGAGCCAAAAGATAATAATAGCTAATATATATCAAGCACTTGTAAAGTACAAACCTCATTTTAATCACTTTATGTAATGGAACTGGGGCACAAATAAAACCCTCATCAACCCTTGACTCACTCCTTGAGAAATGCCCTAAGACTAGCAAACTCTCACGTAGAAAGCAGTATGGATAATCTAATCTCTATCCTGTTTATGGGATCCATAACCTATTTATGACAATATTACTTAATAATACATTGCTTAGACTTATCTTAAAATAAATTTGATTTCTCTGACATCAACTGTCATCAGCTGAAGACAGAGATTTAGCCAGAAACAAAATATTTGCCCTGTAAAATTCATGATGTCTCATCAGAAAAAGAAAGCATCATGTGATTGAAAAGCACTCAATTTGGAGTCGAAAGATTTATGGTTCCAAAGCCAGTCCCCTATTTCACTAACTCATGATAGCAGTCAAATCATAACAGTATTTGTAATATGATTAATAATATCCAAGATGGCTATCTATCTTTCAGGGTATTTATGACAATGCATATAAAAAGGGTTTTGAAGATTTTATATACACATCAATCGTATTTTGGGCTATGCCATACTAATTTATATATTTGTCTCTGCATAATCTTCTGAGGATCAAAAACTATCTTCTCATCTTTATTCCCCCAAATAGCACCCAGTACTATGCCTTACACTAAATAAGAACTCAGTAAATATGTTGAATTTTTATCATTTAGATTCAATCTTTCAATGAAGTCAAAATTAGCATAGGTGCTATCATGCAATCTTTAAATGAAAATTTAATATATCTGACACTTGTAACTTGTAAGAAATATGCTTAGAGCCTTTTCAATATCATTATCATTATTACACCTATTATTATTTTTCAAGGTGATTATCTTACCCAGCTCCCTTCACATTCTCTTAACATAGGTACATACAATGGTCCAGTCTGCACTCTTTAAATAAAGTCTAATTATCCTAAATGATAATTCAATTAGTAACAACTGTTCTATGTTTTATTAACTAAACAACTATTTATTATCTACCTGTGATTAAACTTAGATTGACTAAAGGAAAGAGTCTTTTTGCTATATAATTGAATGCAAATTATACATTATTTAAAGGTTTTGTTACTTGTTATTAGTTGAATAACAAAAGTGTTAGACATAAATTGTTAGCATTTTCTATAAAATATCCTGAAAGCACATTATCTATGATATCAAATGTTTCTGAATTATTTTGGATTTCTCATAAAGTGATCTCTAAGTGTTAAAACTAACATTTATGTGTATTCTCATGATAGTGATGGAAGGAGTTCTTCTTATTAAAAAATTTTCAGAGGGGAAATAACATTACTGATATGTTAAGTAGTGTGACCAAAGGCCAAAGTGAGTCAGTGAACCTCTCAGAATGAGTGATTCCTCAGATAATTGACATGACAGAGCTCACTGGTCCTGCACTCAGACCTGGGCAAGAGGAACGTTTGCTTTGGACCCCAACCCTGACAGTATCCCATATATTATAAATATTGACATACAAGATTTTCTCCTGACATACAAGAAAAATTATTCTGTTTTGTTTGGGGGAACCTAAGAAAAGTTTTGGAAAGAACAATTTGGACTGTAATGAATACCGCAAGATGAACACTTGAACTGAACCACGCACAGCAGAAGAGGTGTGTGTGTGTGTGTGTGTGTGTGTGTGTGTGTGTAGGGTGGTGAGATAGAAAAATTGTAGACTTTGACTGGAAAAACCATACAAAAATTGACTATTTTTAATAACTATCCCAAATCTTTGAAGATGGGTGGCATGGCCATTAGAACTGCCTAGAAATTCTGAGTCAGGTTAGTGATATGATAGAGGAAGAAAACTGCTTTTTCTGGCTCTTTGATGAGTTTGACTCGATCTGTCTCCATCACAGGTTCAGGCAGGTCCTGTCACCACCAAGACCCTGTCTTGTCACGTCAGGTCCCAACTATCATTTCAGCTTCTAGATGGCAGGGCTGGTTGGGGGAAAACCACCGCCCTTTGGACTTTGGATCCTAAAGTCTATACCCCAAAAACAGTTTTTGATGAGGGTGGAGGAACTGAAGGATACAGTCTAGACCATGCAAACAGTTTGATTTATAACTTTTACATATTTAGAGACATGTTTGTGGGCCTCCTGTCGTGGGCTCTGCAAATACAGGGAGAGGGCCTATAGCTTTCCACATCATCTCACTAACCCCCTTCCTCTCAATTGGAGAAGAAACCTGTTTCAAAATATTGTTCATCTCAGAGAACATTAGTATTGTTCAATGTTGGGGAAAAATACCAATCTACCAAAAAGCTTCTGAGAAATGTGATTATTGAGTTAAGCTAACAGTAATGCCATGAAACCAAACTAACTCTGACAAATGCACTTTCATTGTGAATGTACATGGTATTTACAGTTTCCTAGAAATTGACTTGTTTGGCTTTTTTTACTTTTAGATGAGAAATTCAAGTCCAGAGGAATTTCCCCTGTTTATTCTTTTTTATTCAACATATATATATTGTGCCAGGTAATAAGTACTAAGAGGGATGGTTAAAGCAAAATAAGGAATGTAAAGTTACACAGGGATCATAGGTCAGTTCCAGTGGTCATTTGAAAGAGTGGTACCATTAGAAAGGGGATAGGAATAAAGGAGAGAAAAGGAACCATAGGAGTACATAAGAGAAGACTATTGAACACAGAGAGAACCAAGAATGCAAATTCCTGAAGTAGAAGAGAATGTGTTTATTGTACTGAGGGAGCAAAGGTGAAAGAGCAGTGAGAAATGGAATCACAAAGGTAACCCAGGTCAAATCATGGAGTGCGCTGTGCACAAAGAGTTTAGATTTTACACTGAGGGAGCTGGGCAGAAATGGAAGTTGGGGACCAGGAGAATGATATACTCTGATTTGTAAGGATGAAGGATCCCCATGGCTGATGTGTAGCAGAAACTGAAAGAGGCAAGAGAGCAGCAGGGAGACCAATCAGGACATATTAAAGGCCATCTGGTCACCCCGTGTTTTTTTCCGCATGCCTAACTTCCTCCTATGAGAGTTGACATTCTTTAAAAAATCATAACTCTTTAGTATCTTTAAATTTGTTTTATTTGCTATGCCCCTTAATAAGAGAATGAGGTATTAATTCTTTTGTCCCTTCTTTCTTTCTCTTTATTCCTGGTGGGGAAAGCAAATTCGTTAAAACTGTGTTTTCTACTGCTATTGTTATTGTTTAAAATGCAACAAAATTAACATATTGAGTTGAACAATGGCAACAATAGTTTTTTTATTTTCCAGAATAGGCTTTGACAGTATACCTCTTTCAGTTAAATAAACTGAGCCTGCAATATATGTACATTTATTCATTTATACTTAATTATATTTTATATACTACAATATGCATATATATTATAATATAGAGCATTATAAATATATTACAAAATTTCTAAAACTGAATATAAATGGAATTGTTAAAATTCCAATAGATCATTCCATGCACTCCTACAGGTATGTACTCCACTCTGGACACAATACCAAAGTTATAGAGGCCTAATTCTAAATTACATGAATGTTAATGCTCCCCTCCAGTGAGACTGTAAGAAGCTACTGCAACTTTTCCTGGAAACATAAAATCTGTGCACGATTATTGAGATTTTGAGACCATGTCCAGGACAGATCAGTAGAAAGATATGGGCATGGAAAAGACTGAGCAAGTGAGACTGGTTGAGAAAAAGATGGAAGACAGATGAGAAAGGATTCTGAGGTTCATCCGAGGAGCTCTGTGTGAACTGAAAAGTGACTTGAAGAGAAAAGTACATATTTCACTTTGCTTTTCATGTTCTACATGTTTTTGAGTAACTACTAATGATGCTGTTTTCTTTCTGTGCTATACTATAGCTATATATGGAGAGTGTTACTTGGGTGTTTGTTCCATTAGCTAACTCCATCTCCATTAATCTCTATATATTCATGTCTACATTTTTGTCCATTTCCATGCCTGTATCTCTAAATGTAGATACATGTCAACATGTCTGTCTGTCTATCCATTTATCATCTATTTCTCTCTATATATATTTGTGAAATCACTGGAGAATTTCACTTAGTATATAGATGTCTCCAGATTTAACAGCACACTCTACATAGGACTTCCTAAGAATGGTAGGAAGCTTATTCAACTGCTCAATTCAGAGCATTTACTTGTATTGTCATCTCTCCGGCCTTCGCTTTCCACTACTGATCTGAAAACAAATAGAGATGTGTAATGGATATTTAAAAATGTCCCATATGTACATGGAAAAAAATTAGAACTCTCTGCAATGCTTTCAATAGGCAAAATGATTGAAATTCCTCATTATTACATGCTCAAACTAAATGCAATTTGGAATAGCCTTAATATTCTGGGTGAATTAGGCAGAAAGTGCATAATTCTTTAGAGTATATTATCACAGTCTCTTTTTCCCAATTCATTAAAGTTTACTTTTGAGCCAGTAAGCTTCATCAACACATACACAGGTTGACTTTGCCCTTAAAAGGTTTCTCACTCTAAGGAAGTGGGTAAAATCCCATATTGAACCTAGTAAATTTGCTAGGCTTCTCAGTGTTTGCTACTGTTCATAAATGTGACTGCAGCTATCTCCTCAATTCCACTTTGTTTTTAATTTTTTCCCAAGATAATTTCTCTAGGTTCAAATGTACCACATCAGTAGGCAATAAAGAGGAAAAGAGGATGAAACATTACTTATAAAAGTATATTTTTGAAAGGCATTTTCTCAAGAAGTTCCTGGGTATATCTGTGTAGTTAGAAGTTTATTTTTACAATTATGAATTCCATCAAATTTTATAAAAACATGGAAAATATATAAAATATCCTTGAACTCACCACTCAGTTTTATCAAATCTTAAAATAATGACATAATTGTTTATCTTTTGTTTGTAGTATTAAAAATTGCAGATGCATCTGAGACCCCAGTATGTATCCCTCCCCAAGCCATTCACCTTCTCTCCCTGGGGTTAACCACCACTAAATTTTTTATGTCTATCATTCCCTTGCAAATTTTTATGATTTTATTTAATCTCTATGCATCCCTTAAAGAATACATGCTATGGTTTTACAAAAGTGTAATATCACTGGTTATAATTTTGCAACACTGTAATATTGCATAATTTTCTCATAATGATAACATGTTGTACCTTGCTTTTTATTTTTCTCTTCTGCAACTTGCTTTTTCTTTTCTGCTTCTTTTTCTTTTGGAAAACAAAATATACTAAAAAGCTATTCTTACAGCTTATATCTTTCTCTTATTTCATTAAAATGCCTTCTTTACTGTTTTTCTCCTTATCATTTCTCTGTTCTCGCTTTACTTTCAATCTATCATTAGATAAATGCTAAGCTTCTCAGTTTGATTTTCTATGTTTCTTACATTTCCTCTGTTTTTTGTCTCTGTGTTGCTTTGCTCTGTATTTTAAATTTCCTCCTCCATGCCTTTTAATACAGCTATTAATTATTTTAATTCCTGTGTTTTGGAAACAACTTTTTCCTGTGCTCTCATAATTCTCTTTTAAAATAGCCCATTCTTGTTTAATAGTTGTACTCTTTATTCAAAGCAATTTGAATATGGAAACTAGCTGTATGGTTTACTATAATTTTGAAAGTGATTTCTGTTCTCTTTAACATTGATTGTTCCATTTGCTCATCTAGCTTTTCTCTCCTTTGCTGTTGATTTTCTTCAAGTGTCTTGTGATCAGTGGTTGTCTGGTCATGTTTGTAAACAAAAGACCTGGTTGGTGTGGAAATCTTCTGCCATTAGGTAGGCCTTTTTTTCCCTCTAACAGGTCTTTCTTTGAATGGTAGTACTGAATGTTGTTCTGTAAATTAGGGTAGACTCTTTCTATGGCCAAGGCTGTTTTCGATGGCAATTTCATCCTATGTCACCAGGTAAGAATCAGCCCTTCCCCTGACTTCCATTACCACCACAAGCCCAGCTTTATTCTACAAGGTCTAGATTCATAATTGCAACCTCAGCCCTTTCTAAGTATAGTATTAGGGTTTTTTGTTTTTGTTGTTATCCTGGGTTTTTTTGTTTGTATTTTTTTTTTTAAGAAATAGCTCTCTCCTTTTAATCTGGGGGCAAAAAAAAAAAAAAAACCCAAAAAACCCTGTATCATGACAGATATCTGCTTTGTGATCATAAGGATGTATCTGCAGAAGTAAATGGAGCTGAGTAGATGTTTCCACAGATTATCCTAAATTAAATACGATGAATTCTGCCCAACAAGCCTGCTGTTGAAACAAGATGGCAGAGTGCTCCGATTTGTGAGTACTCCTATTCTTAAATCGGAGTCTTTGGGGACAGACAGCTTTATGGTCTGCCAGATTCCTTTGCTGATAGGTATTCCCTTATTTTGCATAGTTTTAATTCAATGAAAGGAAAAGCAAAACAAAATAAAATAAGCAAACAAAATCAGATCGCTTGTGGAGCTTTTTACTGCCTGAAAAATAGTGTATGCTGCTTCCAACATCCTGAGTAATAAATTATGATGCCCATAAGGAGGTTTTACTATCCAAGCTGCTCAGAATCACCCTCCCTCGATCAGCCCTACATCCAATAACCACATGGGCTTCCTGGGAGCTAAACCATGCTGGTAGATTGGCTGCATTCCAATATCCCAGGGTTGGAGATTCTGCCAAATTATCTCAGGCAAAGAATGCCTTGTAGGTGACACTGATGAGACAACTTGAGAAGCCAGCTGTGATGTGGGTGGAAAATCCGTGCTTCACCATCATGTGGAAAGTTGGACTTTGTTGGCTCTCAGCTGCCCTTAAATTTGGAATGGAACTTGATGCCACTGTTCTCTCTTTGCCAGCTCTCAGAAGGCATGAGGGCCTACTTAGATTTTCTCCTAATTTTCAAGCAGCTCTCACACATTCTGCTGCCTGGAAACAAAATAGATCAGATCCTAGTCCCTAAAAACATATGATGATACAGGCAGTCTATGACCTATGAAAATAGTATTTGTTCCCCAGTTATATGGAACTTAAGATGCCATAGACACAAATGGCAACATTCTAAAAGAGTGCATAAAACTCAAATCTGGATGAATTAGAAGTAAAAGGAGCCATAGTTCCAAACTTAAGTGTTGAGTTTAGTGATATTTTGTGAATGCAATTCACCTCCCACCTTTGAGGCTGGGAGGACTACATTAGTAAAATGATGGGGAAGAGATCTAGTGACTTCCTTAGTCACTTGGACTATGTCTTCTGAATTCTATCACTGCCCTCTCCTATTTATCTCTAATTTGTTAAATTAATCTAAAAGATTAAATTTGATTTGTATCTTTCTTGCTTAAAAATATATCAGAAATGTAGATTTTCTATTTCTTCTTTTCCCTAAAAAACTTTTTTCCCCCTTACTCTCACTCCCTCTGTGAGGCCATAACTGTGGCAAAGTCAATTATTCCCCCCTCTTTACTACTTTGGAACACATGAATTTTACTAGTATTATTGAACGTATCTGTATAGATACGATAGTTCATTGTGACAGATTTGCCTGTCCCCTATTCAAGGTAGGTACTGGGGCTTATTTATCTTTGCATTCCTAGAATTCCAAGAGATACAAAGTTTTTCTTCAAATTGATGATAATTCTATATTGTTCTGGTACAGGTATGCTTAAAAAAAGCACTTCGTGGTTAAAACAATTAGAAAATATTCTGCTTTTTTTAACTACAGAATTTTCACTACCATTTATATGGTGATGTGAACAGAAGTTTCTAAATTGAGATATAAACTTACTTCACAAATTACAACTTTTTTGTATACCTATATACATACCCTGAAATAGAGTTTTGCAAAATAGGTCTAGAATGTTTTGCAAAATATGTCTAGAAACCATTAATCTGCAGCATAATACTATGTAGAAAATAATTTAAGTATTTTTATGTTATTGTATATGATGTTTAAAAACAAGTGAAATTAGGAAACATCATCTCTTCTTTGATTTTATGTAATAGAAATTCTAGGTTCCAGGTTCTGTTAGAAAGGCTTTATTTTTTTTTAACTGAACTATTGGATCTACTTCCATTCTCTTCTATTAAGCTTGCCAGGAATTTGCTACATAATTCAACTACAAAAGGTCTTGTTTTGACAAATTAATTAAAGGATAAATTATGGACACCCATTCTATAACTTCTGACTGCCAATACAGCTAGAAACAGGTGGATTTTTACTCAATTCAAGGTATATACATGGATGTTAGGGGAAGTATTCAGTACAATAATGTTGTCTGATTTTCTCACACACTCAGGAAATATTTAAAAGGTATCTATATTAAGTATATGTATATATATAATACCTACCTATATATCATAAATACATATTTTTTCTCCTCCTCTTCCTCATTCATCTTTTTCTTTTCTTTGGAGTACTGACCTCCTCAGGGTATTTTTTCCCTGAGGTGTTATTCAACTTTTCTTAAGTCATACTTACTGTGGTGTCAGAATCTCTGCCTGATTTAATCCACAGAGTACCAGAAAGAACTTGTAGATTAGCCTCCCCCCCACACAGGTGCCTCTCTGGAGAAATGTAAATTCTCCTAGAGTTGATGTATTCTTAGGTTCCTCTCAGTGTCTGAGCAGCCAGGATGATGTAAAGTACCAAGAGCCATGGTTTGTGGCCTCACACAGACACTTTCTTAAATGATGACTCTGATAGTTCATGAAAGGATGACTGACCATCTCCATGCCCTACACACAATAGGGCCTCTTCAGTCAATGTCTCTTTTCATCACTTGAAGCCAAACAAACTATTCAGAACTATTTGGATCATGAATATTTATTGTATTCTACATAGTCTGAGTGGACAATAAATAAATCCTGTAAAACAAGCAGACTTTGGGTTAGTGGGCATTTTTAAAACACTTATTTAATTATTTGAACCTTAATCTTAGAAACTGTTAATGCTAAATCCTAGTTATTCATGTCTTGAAGACAAAAAAGAAATATATTCTAAACTGGAGCCATCATATTTAACTATTTGGTCAAAGGTAGACAATAACTATTTTGAGAAAAGTGATAAATTGTTTATCATGACAAGATTCAAGGATGTATTCATTATAGAAGCAAACTTTGGAAGGAAAAATTTGAACTTTTTAAAGAATACATTAGAACTTCATTAGAATACAATTTTTTGCTTACCTTTGAATTTCCTTACATGTTTCTGTGGCTGATACTACTATCTCTAGGAATGATAAATAGCTACCATACATTAAGCATCTGCTATATGTCAGGTAACATGCTCAATGTTCTAAAACATCATACAGCACTCCTGGAAGTAATTTTTATTATCACCAGTACAGATATATCTTAAATATGGCTCCTCCATGAAAAGCAGTGAGTATTTACACTACTTTTCCAACCTGGAAGTAGGATCTAAGTCTTCTACATCCCCCAAAGAAAATTAGTTGTATAAGCAATTAGGAATAAATAGATTATTTCCAGAAAAATTAACGAGACAGAACAGAATGTTACAGTACATGTAATACAGTAAAATATAGTACAAATCTTTATTTAGAAATCTCTAGTTTCTCACAGTTATTCCTTGCCTAGCTGTTACCACCCTCCTGACAATTCTGCCAAGATATTTCTCCACTCACTTGATCTTTCCCCATCCTCAGTATCTCCATCTCCCATTTTTCTACCCCGACAACTCTGAAATCTTCTATAGGCTTTCCTAGTTTTCTCAATCACAAATATGTTCATTCCATCTGTCACGTAGAGATAAGAACACTAGAACCAAAGACTTTAAATGACTTGCCCACAGTCCAAAAAGTTGTAAGTAATCGAGCTTGAATTCAAACCCAGTTCTATATTAAGACAAGGCCAACTATTTCTCTGTTTCATGGACTTACTAATGGAAAACTCTTTTCTTCTGGCATTCCAAACACAATATTTAAAAAAAACTAATTAATGAATAACAGAAATAAACTAACATTCCAAATCTAGATACATCATAGCATTCTAAAGGTCACAAGTAAACCTACAACATAAGTATGTAGAACACATTCCTAGGCATGTGTATCATAATGCCTAGGAATGTGTAGGCATTAATAATGGGAATTTGTAACTATTTGAAAATATTTAATCTAGAAACCTGAATATTGGTTTTATTCAGTACATCAATTTTTATTTCTACTAAGTACTAATGATCTATCTTCAATGATGTCTCTTCTGTGAGACTGTCCACTTAAAGTTTCTCTCCAATCTCCAGCATCTATTGTCTCCAAAATCTTAGTATTCATTCATAGGATGCCTTACATTGATTATAAGAACTCTACCTCTACACATTACTAAAAATTATATTTTATTCTGGTATCATGCCATGCGTGGAAGATAGTCAAAAGATGCTTTCTGAATGAACACCAGCACAAAAGCACAGTGTTATGTGCAGCTTTATGCATGGAAAGGGACAAAAGCTCTCTTAGGCTTTAGCAGATGTCTCACAAGGCAAGGCCAATGTACCAACTCATTCCTAGAGTTGAGATGCTAGCTTTTCTGCTGAGTCCAAAATATGGAAAAAGAATGGAAAGCTAAAAACTGTGCAGAATCAAACTCTTCAACCATAAAAATTTGAATATTCCATGACAAGCTAAAGCTTATTTTATGTTCTTTAAAAATTATGCACAAGATGATTTATTTTCCAGTAGTACCTTAACCATTAAAAGTAGATAATAAATATGGGGTGCCTGGGTAGCTCAGTGAGATAAATGCCCAACTCTTTATTTCAGCTCAGGTCATGATCTCACAGTTCATGAGTTTGAGCCCTGCATTGGGCTCTGTGCTGACAGCGTGGAACCTGCTTGGGATTCTCTGTCTCTGTCTCTGTCTCTCAGAAATAAATAAATAAACATTAAAAAATTAGTTAACAAATTTTTTGTTGGTTCTATTTGTTTATATTCAGTCTTAGAGCATGTCGTTCAGTCATTTGGACATAAAGAGTTAATTACCATATCAGTCAAAGGCCACATGACCCAGAGTTGCCATAATTTTAAAAAGAGCACTTAGATATAGATCGTTGTTTAGAATCTATCTTAGAGGAGATATCATGCACTGCCAGCAGCCAGTATAAACAGAAAGAAAAGAGAAAATTATGAATAGTATGGCAGGTTGGAGTTAAATTTCATAGTTTCAAAGTATGGTAGCATCATTTGTTCTTTTGAATTATCAGAAGAGCAAAGAAACCCATACTCATATAGATGATTAAAAAACACCTCAATGCCCAACATGAATTGTACTCAGATTATTTAATCTTCTTATTCTCTCTTTTCTAGCATGGGAAATGTTAAAACAAACAAAAACAAAAACAAAACAAATCAAAAGAAATATCAGTAATTGTCCACTGGTTTGCCAAAAAACAAAAAAGGATACAGATAGAATGAAGTTAGTGAAACCAGGTGGACGTGATTAAAAGGCTATCTACTAAAAAGCTTCTGTACAGAGAAGGAAACCATCAGCAAAACTAAAAGGCAACCGACAGAATGGGAGAAGATATTTGCAAATGATACAGGAGATAAAGGATTAGTATCCAAAATCTATAAAGAACTTATCAAACTCAACACCCCCCCCAATAACCAAATAATCCAGTGAAGATATGGGCAAAAGACATGAATAGACACTTATCCAAAGAAGATATCCAGATGGCTAACCAACACATGAAAAAAGGCTCAACATTACTCACCATCAGGGAAATACAAATTAACACCACAATGAAATACCACCTCATACCAGTCAGAATGGCTGAAATTGACAACTCAGACAACAGATGTTGGCGAGGATGTGGAGAAAAAGGATCTCTTTTGCACTGCTGGTGGGAATGAAAACCGGTACAGCCACTCTGGAAATCAGTATAAAGGTTCCTCAAAAATTTAAAACTAGAACTACCATACGACCCAGCAATTACACTACTAGGTATTTATTCAAGGGACACAGGTGTGCTGTTTCAAAGGGGCACATACACCCCTATGTTTATAGCAGTACTATCGACAATAACCAAAGTATGGAAAAAGCCCATCATCGACAGATGAATGGATAAAGAAGAGGTCATATATATATATATATATATATATATATATATATATATAATGGAGTATTATTTGGCAATCAAAAACAATGAAATCTTGCCATTTGCAACTATGTGGATGGAACTAGAGGGTACTATGCTAAGTGTAATTAATCAGTCACATAAAGACAAATATCATAGACTTCACTCATATGAGGAATTAAAGATACAAAACAAATGAACATAAGGGAAGGAAAGCAAAAATAATATAAAAATAGGGAGAGGGACAAAGCATAAGAGACTCTTAAATATAGAGAACAGACGGTTGCTGGAGGGGCTGTGGGAGGGGGGATGGGCTAAATAGGTAAGGGGCATTAAGGAAGACACTTGTTGGGAGGAGCACTGGGTGTTATACATAGGGAAAGAATCACTGGAATCTACTCCTGAAATCATCTTTGCACTTTATGGTAACTAACTTGGATGTAAATTAAAAAATTTAAAAAAAAAAAAAAAAGGCTGTCTCCTTTCCACACTTAAGTGGGATACTGTTGGTAACATCCTGAATTCAAAGAACAAAATTGGATTGGTCATTGCTTACCCAAGATAGCAATCCTTAGCTTTATAATCAAGCAAAATTTATTTTGCTTTGCTATACTTGCAGTAAGAAAGAATTCTAACAGTATCTTATTATACAGTAGCCATTTCTACATTCAAAGCTAATATTTCCACCTATAGAGAACAGTACTGCACTGTGGTCTAAAAGTAATTGTTGATCACATACAAAATTATCATAGGTTTCTTATCAATAGGATAAATACTAGTTAGTTTTCAATGGTCCTATTTAGCTTTCTTCAAGGAAATGTACATAGAGACTATTTGATTTAGGAAACTTTTGGAGTCATTTGATTTAAAATATTTTGGTAGTAAGTCACTTTGAGAAAGACTGTATGAGTATGATTCCATTCCAAAGGTAAATTCTGATTCAGGCATGTTTCATTTTGCCATCCCTGATACACTGAAGCAGACTTCTGGGAAAATGCAGAAAACAGAATGCATTATTTCTAGTATTAAATACAATTTTATAAGTTTAAATGGACATTTGCTATTGAACAGCAATCTAAATGTTTATCTTCATGCATTTCACTTTTCCCATTAACTCTGTACCTCATTTTCCTCTATTCAATTTTTGAAAAATTTTCAAGTTAATTCCAGTGTTTAATTTTTCCACATCTAGCCATAAAAGCTTATATCTACACCCTTTATACTCTCTTCTCTCTTGTCCCAATAAGGAAGTTCTTCAGCATTTTATTTAAGGTCAGCCTCATGCTGGGGATCCTATTGTCTCCAGAAGTTTTCACCAAAAGAACCTTAAGTTATCAATTAATTCTACTCTCTTGTGCATGAAATATCTCCCTCTTGATGGAATCCATTATGCCAATTAGAAAAAATTAAAAAATAAACCATCCTCTAATTAACATACTATTTTTCTATCTGTGACTCAATGATATCTATGTTTCCATTGATTTTCTTATGGAAGAATTCTCTTGGAGTGGGAATGTGTGTGTGTGTGTGTGTGTGTGTGTGTGTGTAAACATATATATGATATGTGTGTGTATGTATATATGGATACACATATACATGTATATGGTATATGTGAGGTGTGTATATATGTATAGAGGGATTATGAATCAATTCTCTCCTACTTTTTTTTTTATTTTTTTTAACATTTATTTATTTTTGAGCAAGAGAGACACAGAGTGTAAGTGGGAGAGGGTCAGAGAGAGAGGGAGACACAGAATCCGAAGCAGGCTCCAGTCTCTGAGCTGTCAGCACAGAGCCTGATGTGGGGCTCGAACCCATGAGGTGTGAGATCATGACCTGAGCTTAAGTTGGCCGCTTAACTGACTGAGCCACCCAGGCGCCCCATACTTTTAACTATATTGGATAAACCCATGTCAAATTCTCTCTCAATATCTCTCCCCTTCTCTCTCTCTTCTCTCTTATATATAATTTACTACACCTATTTATATTCAATAAACTATAAAGTATATAAAGCATATGGCATAAGTTCTGATATCACATTTCAATCCTTCCCATATATCTACAGCTTAGAGAACTGCCTTGGTCCTGAGCTTGAATTTCTTGTGCATTTAAGTACTCTATATCATTCTCCTCCCATCAGAGTTATCTTACCAGAATATACACTTCCTGCTACAAGACTCTTAGTATTGATTAATTCACCCAACAAACATTTATTGAACCTCTATACGGTGCCAGGCTTTGTTCTCAGCACTGCAGATACAGTGATGAACCAGAGGGCTTCAAAGGTCTACAGTCTCCTGGAGGAGGCTACTAACAAGAAAAGAATTATATAACATCACTTTGTAGGGTGTTTTTTTTCTTATTAACAATAAAATGTTTGCATAGTACTGTAGCTCTAAATTTTTAATCTGAGACTTTTGCCTTCTCTGGATACCGTGTTGAAGATGGTGGAAACATCTCCTTCCGTTTAAGTTGAACAAAAGTCAGATCTTTAACTGCATTAAACCACGATGCTTCCAAGGCAACACCATTACACTTCCCTCAGCCACAGTGGCCTGGAATAATACTGTATAATGGTATCAATCATGATTTTAAATGGGTTACATGGGATAACAACAGACAGAAGCAACAAATGGATATTCTTCTCCAAGACAGTCTGGCCTGACTTCCCCTAAAACTTTGAAGTAACCCTAGGAAAGGAAGCAGATCATTGCACCCCTTCGCCTCTAAACACTTTTTTTGTCTAAGCTAATTCCTTCTATTCATAGGAGTGAAGTGGGTTAGCTGTGTCCCCTTCCTTTAGTACAAAGATAATTGGTTATATATGTTGTAGTTTTGTAGCCAAAGAAGAAGGTGGTTGTCTTCACTTTTCACCTCTAATGGGTCCTCAAGAGAGAGAGATAAAAAAAAAAAAAACAGTTAGGCTAATAGAAATTCTCTCAAACTTTCTGCTGTTCTCTATCACTAATGGAGGTCTGGCCTTAGAGGTGAGGCCATATTAGCCACTGAACATTCTAATCCTTAGTCATTAGTAACTCAGACCACCAACATCAAGTTTAGTGTTAGAAGTATAAATTAACCACAGAAGTGGGGGGAAATACCAAAAAAGGCAACATTTAGGGTTTTTTTCTTTCTGTTGATTAACCATTCAACTTTTGACTATTAAAAATCAGAAATGCAAAAGTAGGTATCAGTTTATCCCATATAAAGGTTAGACCATACCTCATATGCAACTCAGTTTTCTAAGGTTTTACTAAAGGTGTTGACCTCAAAGCCTTTAAGTCTTACATGAATTTGGTAAATACATAACTTAGTATTTCAAAAAAGAGCTAGTTTTTAGTCAATTCAGAAAATGAAGAAGAAGTTGGCTTTCAAATGGGGAAACCATGAATCTCAGATATCAGAATTGGTTCCAAAATTAAAAAGATGAGAATTTCATAACATATTATTAAATGTATTTAATAAAAATATTAAAATGTATTTTCATATATATATAAATAGTTTCAGTGCAGTGAATACTTCTATTGTTGGAAAATATGGCTTCATTAATTCTAATGATTTCTAAAATTATATTCATGGGGAAATATAGCATTTGGATTGCCTGGATTCAAAGGAATAAAAGAGTTCTCAAATTTGTTCATGATAAAAATACTCGTAGAATGCTTATGTGTGTTATGGCCTCAAGCTCATCTATTTTGTGCAATTTCTAAGCTAGAATCTTGGCTAAATGTGTGAAATCATTGAACTGTATCCGAGTTTCATGCACGGATGCTTGCATTTCTTTACATTACAAAAAGGCTCTAAGAAATGGAAGGGATTAATAAAGTCAGTTATGTTTAAATTAAATACGATTTATAGCTTTGTAATGTATATATCTATGCACTCTACTTTAAAAACAAAGAGGAAGCTTTAAACATTACATCTTACATGAAATAATTTTATAGCCGAATTAGCAATTTCCCACCTCTAAGTGCGTATCACTTTAGGTCTAAGATGTTTTCTTCCTGGAAACACTGTCCAAAGCAGCATTTTGTGTAATTCCCCAGGAGTTTAAGTCAAAGATAGCATAATAAAGCTTCATCTAGGCAGCAAATGGTCAGAGTAGTTCTAATCAGAGCTAACAACCCTCTTGAGTTTAAAATGTCCCCAAGATGCTGTGGTGGTGGTTGTTATTTTAAACTGGGGCTGAATTTTAATGTCCATAACTACATATATGGACATATTTTTTATGCACCAAGTTGTTGGAGAGATAAAACAAGAAAGGAGAGAGAGAGAGAGGGTCAAAAATGATTAATGAGTAAAAAAAAAACAATTAAGATCTGTTTTTGCTTTTCAAATGCGTGAACACATACACACACTCATACACATATGTATGCACAACACAAATACATTGATTTATTCTTTATCCTTCTGATGATATGAATTTACAGTCCTGCAGGGGGTGGAAGAGCAATATAAATAAATAAATACATAAATAACTTATAGCAAATCCTCCTGTTTTCTCTCTTGACCTCATGTTCTCAGTGCTCTGTGCTTCCTTACTCAACTCGTTTTCTACTCCACCATGTAAGCCACTCAACTCATTGGAAAGAAATTCCTTTACAATCCTTAATTTGTTGAACACCCTTAACCCCCTAACAGCTTGATTACTTTAACAGAAACCTCTTAAAGTGTGACAGAAAGAATCATCATATCAAGCATAATTTCATGTCATCTGAATATGCAAATAGGAAGAGAAAAACATCAGCTACTTTACATTACCCAAACCCACTCCTGTTAAGTGATACCAGACTCTGGTAGAGAATAATACCACATATAATAGCATCAATTTTGAGGATGACCTGTGTCAGGGACCTCATTATTACCCACCATTGCTCTGTTGGAAAAATGGTATTATTCACATTTTACAAACAAGGAAGATGAAACATAGAAGGTTAATTACTTCATCCTGACCCTGACCCAAACTCTAACCCTGATATCAGGATGAGGAAATTCATTGTGATGTTGAGATGTGAATTTAGTTTAGTCTTACTCCACAACCCTTACCTTTTGCTCTATCACAAGTCCCACATTTTTGATGTAGCTGCTGCCTGCTTTTATCAGACACATTTATGAGGAGAAAAACATTTAGAGAATAAGGTATAGAAATCCTAACACAGAACACTTTGACCACATGTAAAGTAGAAAATGCATAAGTAGGCCTGAACTGTTTGGTCCCACCGAGATGAACTATAATGATAACTCAAGTATTTAGAGGCACTGTATACTTTTTCTATCTACCAGTCACCAGATTAGTGATACTTTCCAACAACCAAGGATTAATGTATTTTAATTAATTGTCCATGCACTGGTTAAGAAGAGATTTTAATTAATTTAATGCTATGAGATCTAGTTTATGCCTGATTCCAATAATGTGTCAGGAATCATAAATGTCATTTTTCTTGATGTCTACTTATTTTATTTATATTATAGGTCACCAGAGTTTTCTTTGTTTTTCTTACAAATTTTTTTATTACAAGAAAAATCTCCCAATGACACTTATGCTAGATTTACATTTGGAGATAAATTAGCCACTGGAGCAATGACACATTGACAGCTCTAGGGACTGAAAATGTCTGAAACTCTCAAAGAATGTATAGACACACAGGTTTCAGCAGGGCAAACTCCATGAAGCAGCAATACCTTCATATCTAGATTGAATCCACTTTTTAATTTCACATTATTTACCTGGATTTCTATTTAAGTTTGAGAAGATATACTAAATTTGTTGATTCCATAGCTCACATTTTTGTGTAATGTTTCTGGCCCAAAAACAAAGGGAAAAAGAGGTCATTTCATTAAACTCAATCACAGCAAGTCAATATAGCTTGGGATCTATTTTTTGTCCTATGTTTTCCTTTTATGGTCATTATTTAAAAAATTGCATCTGAGGCACTAATAACGCTTGGAGAAAGGATGAATTAAAGGAATAGAAAATCAAGTGTAAGTATCTTTTCGGAAATAGAAGGAAATAGACTGTACAATGTTTATCTTTGCTTTTTTAAGAGAAATAATTAAAGAAAGTAATTAGGATTTCCCCCATACAATCTCTATCATTATATATTTCCACATTTAGCCCCTATTTAATAGTATTTACTATCCATAAGACATTCCGCATACATTATCAAAAATTCATAACAACCATATTAAGTAAATTTTTAAATATCTATTTTACAGGTTAGGAAAATCTGGAGACAACAGACTACCTGCCCAAATTCATTCTGCTACTGAGTGTCAGAATTAGTATTAGAATTCCCAAATGGTCTGTGCTATCATCACTATACAACTGTACATTTAAGAAAATAATTCCTGGGACAGCTTCATTTCTACTCACTGACTTTTCTTGTTGCATTCTGCTTCAGATATAAGTTATATTAGAGTATATCATGGAAAAGATGAAATTAAAAATAGTATTTCATCATATATTATTTTATTTGTGACATTCAGTGGTAGTTTTATTTGCTGTTATTGCAGTTGTAGTGTAATTTAAAAAAGACAAAGACCAATCTGATTTACAGTAACTTGGAAGATTTTATTTCTTTATAAAGCTGGGGCGCCCAGATGGCTCAGCTCTTTAAGCGCCTGACTCTTAATTTCGACTCAAGACATGATCTCATGTTCTGGCCCGTCAGGTCAGGCCCCGCACCCTACCTGTATCAGGCTCAGTGCTGGGCATGGAATCTGCTTAAGATTCTCTTTCCGTTTTTCCCCTATTTGCAGGTTCTCTCTCTCTCTCTCTCTCTCTCTCTCTCTCTCTCTCTCTCTCTCTCTCTTTCTCTCTCTCTCTCTCTCTCTCTCTCTCTCTCTCTCATAAATAAATATTAAAGTTGAAGAGTTACAGAAAGATGACCAAAACGTCAAGGCTGCCTCCAAAGTATCTAATTTTGACCAATACTTACATGGTAACAGGAAACTCTCAACACAAAATTTAACATTTTTTTCCAACTTCAATCTTCAATATCACCTACATTGTGTGACAGAACACTGAAGGAGTATCAGGTGAAGTATGTGCTGTTGCCTGAGCAAACACACTATCCTTTGTTAAGGAGTATTGCTTCCCATCTTCTATCTATGGGTCAAGTGTTCTAGGGTATCTAGTCCAAAATTCTGGTATTATTAGAGACCTTGACAATTGGATCCCACTATCAAAACTAACACAATAGGTCACATAAATACCTTGGACCCTTCCTATAATTTGACAGACTATATTTTCTACAAAAAAGGAAATAAAGTTAGTTAGATAATAACATATAATGAAATTCAGGCTAAATATCAATAACATCATTTAATCCTGGAAAAGCTACGATTTCAGATCCAATATTTTAAAATTAAAAACCTAAAATATCCACTGTGAAAGGGAAGTTCTTCCGCTATATAGAAGATGAAAATATTCATGCCATTCTAGAGCAGAGTAAATACAGTAAAATAGCTAGGAAGTTTTGAAAAATCTAATAACAGAAGTTAATTTTAAATCTTTGTGGATTAGCTACGTGAGAATCATTCCCAGACCTATTTCCCCTCACATCTTCCATATAGTGGCTGGAAGTATACTTTCAGACTCTCTTGCAACTACATTCTACTATATGAATAATTTCGGCCAATGAGATGAAATTTCAAGTTTGTCAGTAAAGCTTTCTTAAAAAATAAATAAATCAATCAATAGATAGATAAAACCTAACCCTTGAAGAGATTTTTAAAGTTTCTTCATTCTTCTGACTTGGAATGAAGATGCACTGCTTAAAAGAAAAGTGGGTATCTTACTGTATAAAACCTGTACAGTATATAATATTGAGCAGATAAATTTTAAAAGATTTAAATAGATGGAGAGATATGCCATATTCATGGATCAAAATAATATAATTTTTAAGATCCCTGTCCTCTCCAAAGTGGTCTATAGATGCAATCCTAATAAAAAAAATCCAATAAAAGTCTCAGGTATTTTTTTTTAGAAGTAGATAAATTGATGCTAAAATTCACATGGAAATGCAAAGTTTAGAATATCAAAACAACTTTGAAAAATAAAAAGAACTAGCACTACTTGATTTCAAGCAATTAGATTTCAATCTAATACAGTATGGTATTGATGTAAAGATAAATGAACATACATATCAATGAAAAAGAATCAGATCTACATAAAGACTCACATGTACATGATCAATTGATTCAAAAAAGGCATAAAGGCAATTCAGTGAAAAAAGGATAGTCTTTTCACCAAATGAAAAGAAACAACTTAAAAAACCCAAATTTGGGGGCACCTGGGTAGCTCAGTCAGTTGAATGGACAACTCGATTTTGGCTCAGGTCATGATCTCATGATTTCTGAGTTCGAGCCCCGTGTAGGACTCTGTGCTGACACCATGGAGTCTTCCTGGGATTCTTTCTCTCTCTCTCTCTCTGCCTTCCATTCCCCTTCAAAACAAATGCATAAATTTGAAAAAAAAATTTTAACCCCCAAAATTTGGATATCCACAATAAGAAAATGAGTTTCAACCCATACCTGTTGTTATATTTTTTAAAATTGTTTTAAATATTTATTTATGATAGAGAGAAAGACAGAGCATTAGTGGGTGAGGGGCAGAGAGAGAGAGATGGAGACACAGAACCTGAAGCAGGCTCCTGGCTCTGAGCTGTGAGCACAGAGCCCAACACTGGGCTCGAACCCACGAACTATGAGATCATGACCTGAGCCAAAATCAGACGCTTAACTGACTGAGCCACCCAAGTATCCCAACATTTTTTTTTAAATCAACATACATCAGATGCAAATGTAAAACCTAAAACTAAAACTTTCTAAGAGAAAACAGAGGGAAAATCTGTGTGACCTTGGGTTAGGAAAAGATTTTTTTTCTATGAGACCACAAGCATAATAATATGTAAAAGATAAATTGATAAAATTAACTTCATTAACATTTAAAATTTCCAATATGCAAACCACACCTTTAAGAGAAAGAAAAGGTAGACCATAGATGAGAGCAAATATTTGCAAGTCACATATCTAAGGGCTTGTATGTAGAATACAAACTCAAGAAAACAAATAAACCAAAAGAACGGGTAAAATGAATAGACACTTCACCAAAGAAGATATAAAGATGGCATATGAACACACAGAAAGATGTTCAATATCACTAGTCATTAAGTAAAAGCAAATTAAAATCATAATGATATACCAGTAGATTTAAATTAAAAAGATGGACCATGCCTCTGTGTTAATGAGGATATAGAGCAATTGAAAGTCTCACACCCTGCTTACCAGTAGATTTAAATTAAAAAGATGGACCATGCCTCTGTGTTAATGAGGATATAGAGCAATTGAAAGTCTCACACCCTGCTTATGGAAATGTAATCTGGTACGGTCATTTTGGAAAACAGAAGTTTCATGAAACATTAATATCTATAATAAATATATTTCAATACATTTTACTGTATATTATAATACATAATGCAATATAAAATACATGATAAAATATATTAAATAAATTACAATAATAATTTAACAAACATAATTTACCATATGACCCAGCCACCTTAGAAAGAAAATATATGTCCATTTAAAGCCTCTCCCACACATGTTCATGGTAACCTTATTTGTAATAATCCAAAACTGAAAGCAACCCAAAGTCTATCAACAGACGACTAAATAAACAAATGTTGATATAGCCATAAAATCAGATATTATTCAGTTATAAAAAATAATTTACTATTGATGTACATGACCTCATGGGTTAATCTCAAAATAATTATGTTGAGTGACGGAAGCCATACAAAAAAAGAATATATATTGTATATATATATTGTATATATATATTCATGTATAAAAATGAAAGTTCATTTTTATAAAGTTCTATAAAATCAAAACAAATTTTTAGTGAGAGAAAGTACATCAGTAGCTCCGTTGGGATAGAGGAGATCAGGAGGAAGGGAACACAAAGGGACAAGGGAACTCTGAGGGGTAATGGGTATGTGAATTATTTTTATTATGGTGAAGGCTCTATGTGTGTATGCATAGGTCTAAACCTACTAAGTTGTTTACTTTAAATATATCCAGTTAATTTCATGTCAATTCTACCCTAATAAAGTTTTCTTTTTTAACATTCATAGGCAGAAAGGGTATATTTCATGAAAGGAAGAAGATGCTGGAAATTGGCAAAAACAAGAGTTCATCAGACCACCAAATGGACAAAACTAATAGGCTAAATTCTTTAGGAAGCCAAAAAGACAGGATGCTTGATCCCTGTTGGCAGTACTCAGCTGATACACTGCCCTCTAAACTCCAGACTTGTAGTAATGGAGGAAAAATAAATGACAAATGACTGTTTAAGCTGTTGGGGTTGTTGTTGCTGCTGTTGTTGTTTTATTGTTGTTGTTGTTGTTATATGCAGCTGCATGCAATTCTGACTGATAACAATGTTGAGGTATAATGGATAGAGCTCTGCTTAAAAAATGACAAGATAAAATCAATTTGTTTCAGAAACATGGGCTGATAAACAAAAACAAATTGGAAAAATAAATACAGAGAGCAGCACAAAGGAAAGATAAATGATATCAGGAACCAACGAGGATTAATAGTTCTATTTTGACATAGTTCAGTTCCCTGAAAATTTGAGGTATTTGGGTTCAGCAAGTGATGAAGGAGAGACAAGGAGCTAGAATTGGAAAAACTGTAACCAGGCAGGATCTAGAAAGCAGGGAATGTCTACGAATATAAATTGCACTCAGCTAGAACCCAGAATCTGGTCATCAGGACAAAGTAAGGGTTCTATATTTGAGCAGACCTCTAGAGCATCATCAATTCTTAGCAAAGATGTTTAAGTCAAATTAAGGACATCAAAAGAGTGCAAGAATAAGAAATGATCTAGGAAGAAACAAATGTCAGAGGCCTGAGTCCAGGTAAATACTGGGGACTGGAAGTGGCAATTTAAGACCACAACTAACAGTACCAAGGGAAACAATGTAAGATAATTATGCCAGAAAAGCTACATTTTTAAAGCAGAATACATCCAAAATGTTTATTAATTTTGAGTAACAGCTAATTGAGAAGGTATATGCAGATATAAAAGCAAACAAATTGCATAAGACAGATCCTGAAATGTAGGTTATGATAAAAAGAAAAGATAATTAGCAACATAATTGTTTCAGTTGCCGTTTATATAAGAATAGTAACTTAAAACAATGCAGACATGTAAAAGTCGCCAATCTCTCCTTTTTAAATTAGAATTTAATTCATTAATTATACATCATAATTCCTATTCTTCATTTCACTTTATCTGTGCAAATTTGGCAAAAAATAATATGAGGCTGTTGTTTCACCCATTTTCTTAATTATGGTAGAACTGAATCTGTAAGAAACTAATTTAGATCCAAGACAAAGTAACCAGCACAAGTATTCAAGTTACAGACATAATTTTAATTGGCTGGATATCCTGTAGAAGCCATCTTTTCCAAAGAGATCAAGGCTAATTGGTTGAGAATAAAAAAAAAAAAAAAAGTCAATTCAAGTTAGGAATCATAAAGTAAAGTTTGCTATGTTGTGAAGTTATTTTCATATAATAAACGACTTCAATGTGTCTATAAGATTTTGAGTGTCAGGTTGATAAATGGATAACTTCTCCTCTTAGGACTCAATACCATGATTTTTTTTCCTCCCAATTTTCAAACCAGCTAACAAACACTGTGTTAATAACTTTTGTATGTAGGGCCAACAACTTTACTTTAAATATCCCTCCACTAATTGAAGTAACCTATTGTTTTTCCTTCATTATCCACACCTATAATGGACTATCTACAGTTGATTTCAAGTTTTGCTTTCTATAAAGTGAAATGAAGACATAACCTAAAACCACTGAAAAGTGATCTAACTGCAGAGTCCTTTTTAGAGTTTAATGATTTTTTTCCACCTACACCTAATTTAATGGCATTTTAAAAGCAACTCACCTTCATCAAGGTTTTCCAAACTATTCAACAAAGTTTTCAAAGAAATAATTTTCTTTTTTATTTATGTTTTCATGGGTTTACATAATGTTTGTTTAAATTATGCAATTGTATAAGTGCAATCAACATAAACTGCTTTAGAAAAAATGCAATTAATCCAAAGGCTAGTGAGCATTGAGTTTGTCTTTGGGGACATGCATTGAACATTATTCCTAGATTCGGAGAATCTTGGAGTTAGACTTCTCTGAAGCAGAAGCTGGAAACTTTCTTGGTCGAGCTCCCTTGCAGTTTAGATGTGGACACATTAGGAAGGAGGTAGACTACTGAGATTCTCTTTCCATGGAGAAACTATAGCTACAAGCATTGATTCCCTAATGAGAATGGTAGTGATGATTTCCAGCAGCAGTGACAGAAGCTCTGATAGGAGGTTGCCAGTTATTAACATTGACCATCAATAGCCCCAGGTGCCTGACTGCATTGCTTACAAGCAATGCCACTTTTAGATCCTAGCAAATGGAGCATTGTTCTGGCCATACCCCTCCCTAAGAAACAAGGAGTCTCTACATGGAAAAGAAGTATCTACCTGAAGCATGTGCTTCTAGAACATCTTGACAAATCAAAACTTCAACATTTCCTAGTCACAGGGGCTTTTTGTTGGTCCTTTTCAAGTTTCTTGCTGGGCCAGTCCTCCTGAAGGCTAACTTTACAATAGTTTTATATTTCCAGACCACAAGAGTCTGAAAGTGTAGACTGGAGTATCCACACAAATATTCATGAGGTCCCTCTTGGGTGAGATGGAGTCAGTTGTGAGAAGAGAATGGAGGTCATGCCAAATTTCTACTTTTATTCCATTGTTCCAGCTCCTCACATGTTGGAGAAATCCTGCCTCAGAGTCTGTGATTCTGGATTTCCTGGGCTATCTCATGTTTTAGATAAGTAACTTTTCTGCTTAACCTATCTGAAGGATGCTCTATTATAGGAAACTAAACTCTGACTACTAGAGAAGCATATGAACAACACATTAGAATAAAAGTCTGCAGGTTCACTGGTGGGCAAACTCTTTCCTGTGAATGTTCATTGTGTCTGAAACATCAGTCCATTTTGATTCCAAGGGGAAGGAAGAGACTAAGTGAACTAGTGAGTAAGTAATGTGATGGTTGGTTAAGAGAGCATCTACTCTATTTCTGGTTATCATATGTTTGGGCTTTAATTATTTGACTTCATGTCCCCATCTGACCTGGAAAGCTAAGAGGACATGCTCTGGTAATTTTGTAGACAGATTTGTATAATGAGAGGAGAAATCATCAGATTAAAATACAAATGATAATACTTTTTGTTACTCTGTCTAGCAAGCCCTAAAATAACTATAAATTATATAGTAAAAACCAGCATCCCAGAGCTCTTTTCTAAAAGATTGATTCATTATAATAGTCATAGAATTTACATATTTGAATAATAACAAGTGCAAGATAAATATTCACAATAGAAATAATAGTAGCTAACTAGGAATTTATCCAAAGGATACAGGAGTGCTGATACATAGAGGCACATGCACCCCAATGTTTATAGCAGTGCTATCAACAACAGCCAAATTGTGGAAAGAGCCCAGCGTCCATCAACTGATGAATGGATAAAGAAGATGTGGTTTATATATACAATGGAATACTACTTAGCAGTGAGAAAGAATGAAATCTTGCCATTTGCAACCACATGGATGAAACTGGAGGGTATCACGCTAAGTGAAATAAATCAGCCAGAGAAAGACAGATATCACATGTTTTCACTCACATGTGGAATTTGAGAAACTTAACAGAAGACCTTAGGTGAAGGGAAGGGGAAAAATAGTTTCAAACAGAGAGGGGGGCAAACCATAAGAGACTCTTAAATACAGAGAACAAACTGAGGCTTGATGGTGGGGGGGCATGGGCGAGAGAGGAAAATGCGTGATGGGCATTGAGGACGGCACTTGTTGGGATGAGCACTGGGTGTTGTATGTAAGTGATGAATCATGAGAATCTACTCCTGAAGTAAGAGCACACTGTGTACTCTATATGTTAGCTAATTTGACAATGAATTATTTTTAAAAAAAAGAAATACAGTAGCTATTACATTTAATGTTGTAAACATAATTAAATATTACTCTTAGATTTTCTAAAAGGCCAAGTCAATGTCAAGGAAAAAGAGTCTTTAAATGTCATTTTAGGCATTCTGATATTTCCTAACCTTGGCTGATATAAGATATTTCCTCTGTTAATAATGCAATCAATGAATTTTTTTTCTTGCTTATTTCCTTTTGTCCCCCCCTTGGAGGGTGGTTTGTCTTAGTAAAAGTACAAACATTCCCAATATTTAAATTAATAAGGATCTATTTTAAGACTGCTTAAAGACTAGATGTAACAAATAGTAAGTTACTTTCACTTGATGAATTTTGTGATTTTCTAATATAGTTTATAAATTATGACTTTACAACAAAAATGTTCTCCATTATACACGCTATTACGGAATTGTAGCTAAGTACTAAAAAAGAATTGAATTAGACTGCAACATTAGTCAAAACTTAACCCTAAATTTTTTGAGCAAAAAAGCTTTCTATTTGACATATTTAAAATTCACAAACATTGAAAATATTTGACACTTTTAAAGGAATTAGCCTCTAATGCTCTGAGGTTAACTTTCACATTAATGAAGCTCAAAATAGCATGTTTTAAAGAGGAAATTGACTTACTGTGGTAAGTCCAAATTTCCAGTAATACATTTTAGTAACAGTAACAATTTAATGGCTATTAAAAAAATCTATGCAGAACAGAGATCTATTTCCACTGAAATATGTGCAGGCCTTCAAATTACCTTCCTACATTGAATGCTATTTTCTAACTCAGGCATGTAACCATTACTATTTTTGTTTGTAAACTATTCTCAAACTGAACAAGACTTCCTGTTACTTAGTTTTTCATAAACTGACGGAGATAACAAAATATTCAAGTATTCAGCATTATGTATCCTTTTCTCAGGGGAAAACACTGACTTCCCAACACAACATGGATGACATTTGGTTGTTGATATAGCTTAGCTTCTGCTGTTCACCAATTTGACCATAGTTACTAATTACATATCTGAACACAAATTTAATGCAAATCATAAAAATACTGTCATTAACTTCAGGCACTATGAGCTCTTAGTTTGTAACTTTACACAAAAATGTAAGGAAAACACAATACATGTGCTACCTCCCAGTGGTTACTGATAGGAACTACTCTTTCATTTGCAAAATAGAAGTTGAAGACCGTTTTTATTTCGTATTCTTGAAAATAGTTATTCAAAAGTGAACATTTTAGAAACTCCTATGATGAACTGCAGTTGATATAATAAAATTTGAGGGGGGATGAGATAATGGGACCAGAAATAATTATGGAAGTAAACTAACCTTTATATCCCCTAATAACAGTAATTTCTTAAATGTATTCAAATTAATGCTTTTCTCATTAAAATAGCATTAAGCGTTTATTAATCATTAACTAATTAAATCTTTGTTTCCAGTACACAAACACACATGAATTTTTTATAACATAAAATACTATAAAGTATATAATAGAAGGAAAGAGAAGATGAAAAAGAAAGGACAATGGAAAAACATCAGAGATTTAAAAGGAATAACAAAAATGGAAAGACACTGGAAAAATCCCTCTGATGTTTCATTGGAAGAAAAAAAAGGTACATTCTCCCTTCTTTAAGATCTTTATCTGTTCTTTACATATTATGCAATAAATCCTTAGGAAAAGTGATTTTTAACATTATAAAAATATCAACTGCTATGCATAAACTTTAATACAGAATATTGTCAGGGTCTATAACCCAGGTAAGATTCATAACTATGGACAAGGAAGGGAGTGGCTAGAAATACACATGTACCACATACACACACAATTAATCAAACTATGAAGCAGATGACAAGTCCACAACAAAATAGTCATTCTCAGGAATACAGATATTCTCAAGTACCAACCCAGGCTGTAGACACAGTCTTCCCTATGAAGACAATACTTGATGAGGAAATTAGGAAGGTTCTTTAGCCCCATAAGAACAAACATTACAAAAGAGTGAGACTACTTTATTAAACTGAGTTCCAACTTGAAAATACGCTCGATTATTAAGAGAAGCCTACAAGCCAAATTCCCATGTTGAGTAACACTTTCAGAAAATGATTCTGCCTCTGCCTGACATCTTCTCCATTACATTGGACCAGATCTCTTCATGCTATTTTTCCTTGACTTTTAATTTGCTCTTCTGATTTAAGCTATGTGTATAGCTTGACCCATAGGATCACAATTTCTCAATCCCTCCTAAGAATTTAGTTTAAACCCATTCAAGTCTGCCATGTTTAAATAGAGTTACTACATTTTCTTACAAAACAATCACCTGGACTACTTATTTTATAATGTAGTTTCCTGGTTGCTATTACCCTTCCACCATCTGGAGGTTCTCAAGACAATCAGATTGAGGAGGGCCCAGAATTTTGGACTTTTAATAAGTATTCAATATGGTTCTCGTATTAGAGTTGGATAAATATTTACCCATCAATGACCTACAGATCCTACCATTTTCTAGCAGCCTGATAATCCAATAACAGTTCCTACAGTAATGTAATATTAAGCTTATTCTCCAACACTAAACACACAAAGATACACAAAAAATTGAGAGTAATACCATAGAGATTAAAATTTGCATTCAACCCTATAAAATAAGTTAAGTAAGAGTATCTTTGACCACCAGGAGTTGTGATATATATGTGTCTCAGGGTTTTTGAGATCTGACCACATAACCTATCAACTAGTCAGCTCTTTATGTTTGCCTAATCTGCAGATTCAGAACCTCCTTTTTTTTTTTTAAAGATTAGGTGAGTTCCCCGGCAGGAGAATATGTTGAGGAAATTCTTATTCAGCCTTTAGCTCTAAACAAAATTCTATTTGCTTATTCAAATTGATTACATCTGAATTCCTATTGTCCAGCTATTTGTAGACTGGGTCCATGTCTCTTTGTTCTCTTATCTTTTAACTTGGTCCCTTTTTTATTTTTTCTAGCACCCTAAATTTGATCAACTGCTTGCCAGAATTTATGCTATCTTACTGCTTTCTGGCTTAATTGCCCTCACTGGAGTGGTCCACTTAATCTACAGTAATTGCTGTTTCTCCACTGCAGAGATGAATTCCAAGTCTTGGCTCATATCAATTTTTCCAATTCATTTGCTGCCCAAATTCTAGCTTACCATCAAGCAATCTTTCTATCATGAATAATCACAACTTTGTTTTCCAGCTTCTGCTTTCTGGAAAAAAAAAAGCCCTATAGATAGTGAAAAAGTTCTACAAATTCAAGAGATCTTTGGTTGCCTCCTATATCACTCAACCCTAATCACTACTGTCTTAATAAAATTTCCAAAAATTATTTTGTAGGCTTGTTTCATGGAGCTATATGTAGTTCTACAGCCTGTACTACTTAATCCCACCTAGGGACTCAGCCCACCAGGACCCTTGATCAGTAAATATTGTTCCACCTCTAAAAGGTATGCACAGCATCCAGAACCTTCTATGATTCAAACTGAATGCCTAGGATCTCCAACAGTATTTGTTAAATAATTTAAAGACTACCACAAATCTTTTATGAGCTAAGGGTCAGCCAATACCTCCATGAGGCCAGAACTCAATAGGAGTGACCTCTAGGCTAAGAAGAATTTCCCTAACATCATCAAAAAGAAAATACCTCTAGCTCAAGTCCTTGTTGACTACATTAGAAGAGTAGCTAATGTAATGAAATAAAGAAGACTAATAAAATTTTAGAGTACTGAAATGAAATGCTATAATAATTAAGAATTGGAGGTTATGAGGCCAAAAAATTAACACTGGTAAGATCATAAATTAAATCATATGCCAGATATAAAACAATTTTTTTCTATAAATTACTGGGTATCTGTAAAACATTTTTAGGCAGTTGAAGATATGATGAAAATTGTGTTTTATACAGATTGCTCTGCCAAAATTGGGGGAAATGGGTGGTAGTGATGGATAAAGGCAGGAAGACCAGATCTGAGGCCACTCTACTAATCCCAATTAGAAATTACCTAAGCCTGGGGGTGCTTGTGGCTCAGTCAGTTAAGTCTCTGACTTCATCTCAGGGCATGATCTCATGGTTCATGAGTTCAAGTCCTGCATTGGGCTCTGTGCTGACAGTTCAGAGCCTGGAGCCTGCTTCGGATTCTATGTCTCCCTCTCTCTCTCTGTCTCTCCCATGCTAACGCTCTGTCTCTCTCTCTCAAAAATAAACATTAAAAAAAGAGAAACTACCTAAGCCTGAAATATTGAATTCAACAGAAGTAAGGTAGAATACTATGTATGAGTGAAATGGTTACAAAAAAAGATCAACAGTGTTTGACACAGAATAGGTATATGGTCAACAGAAATGTTTGCATACAATCATTGGTAGACACGTATAAAATATTTATAGTAATATTATCAAATTGTAACAAATTATAACAGTACCAAACTGGAAATAATTCAAATTTTTATACTCTAAATAGAAATAGAGTAGATAAATCACCGTATTTTTATACATTGGATTACTATGTAACAATTAGAATAGAACTATTGCTAACATACAAAAATATAGGTGAACTTCACAAACACAATACTCAGAAACAGAAGTCAGACATAACACAGTACATATTGTATGATTTCATTCATGTTAGGTAAATAGACCATTTAATCTATGGTGCCAGAAATCAGGATAATGGTTGCCTTTGGCAGAGAACAGAAATGGGGAGGGGCATTGAGGCTGCTTCTAGGCTACTGATCATGTGTTGTTTCCCAATTTGGCGTCTGGTTACTTTGTGAAAATTCATCTAGTTGGACACTTATGTTTAGTGTGCTTTTCTCTATGTGTGCTTTCCCAAAAAGTATTACATTTAAAAATGAAAAATCCTGAATGACTAACTGGATATAAGAAGAGGACGCGTCACAATAATTGAAGTTAAACATGCAATAATTTTTTCATTTATTAAATGTTTATTGAGCATCTATTATGTATAATACATATGCTAGACATGTGCATAAGATGCTGTGGAAGTTTTTATTTATGCTTTAGGGGATCAGAAAGGGCTGCATGAAGATGATAGATTTCTGAATTAGAAATTAGAGGATCGAGTAGGATCTTGTCAGATAGAGATTACAAACAGTGGCATTTCAGGCAAAAAGAATATTACAGCATAACACTGAATGTTTGGGATAAAGTGGCTTGAATGACAGTTTTTAACTTTACTAGATGGAAATTAGAGGGATTTGAAATGTTTCTGAATGGAGAAGTGTCATGAAACATTTATAGGAGGTATATCACACATGGAATGTTTTGGAAGGACAAGATTAAAATCAAGAGGATTCAGAATGCTATTGTAACGGTCATGGTGAGGAGCTTTGAATATTTCTTCTGCCACTGCACCAGCAGAAACAGGAAGGGCAATGGGAATGAACATCTATAAAGAGCAGACATCTATGGAACTGGATGATGCATGTTGGAGTCAAAGAAGATGCAAAACATTTCTTGTTAATATTAGAGATCCTGCTGTAGATTAAGAAGTAGATCACCTGTTTTTCTTGCTTAAAAAAGGATTCTCAGATCCTACCTGAAAAATACTTCATCAGACTTTCTGAGGATGAGGTTCAAATATTATGTTTAAATAAGTCTTCCTTGTGATTTTTTAAACATTTATGTATTTTTGAGAGAGAGAGAAAGAGAGAGAGAGAGAGCAGGGGAGGAGTAGAGAGAGAGACACAGAATCTGAAGCAGCTCCAGGCTCTGAGCTGTCATCACAGAGCTCAATGCAGGGCTTGCATCCACTAGCTGTGAGATCATGACCTGAGCCTAAGTAGGACGTCTACCCAACTGAGCCATCCAGGCACCCCACCTTGTGATTTTTATAAAAATTTAAGTTTGCTATCCATGCTCTTATACTATATATCAAAGAGATAGAATTGGTAGACCTCTTGTGGAAGTTACTACAAATGAAGTTTAAGCTATCATAACAGATTCCAATCTTTTTTTCTTTACTCTAACACTTAGGAAATGCTGTTATATAGAATATAAGTGAAATGGGTGAATGCTTTGAACAAAAATACATCAAGAGTTCAATAAATGAATATCCACCAAAAGAAGTCTGAGGGTAAAACTGTCTTTAGAGTAAGCAGCTGAATTTAATTTTAGCTGCCACTATGTTTTGAGTGTCTTTACATCTTCTGCCAAGCTGAATTAGTTGGCAACTGTGATTCCTGATTGAGAGTCTCATTTTACATTAGAAAAAAGAGAGATGAGAAGTTAACTGGACTTTTCTCACTACCATAGCTGAAAGAAGAGCTTAGCTTCCTTGGTAAGACAGTGAACAAACTTCATCCACACATGGAGCCAAAGTCCACAATTATAATCAAGAAAGGAAAATATCAGGACGTCCACTGGTCAAGTCCAAAGAATTATCAAAAACTACCTTCAATACTGATAGTTAATTACTTGAAAATTTTATGATGCCCAGGCTAGTTTGCCCTATCTGAAGTGAGTATTAGTGGGTGTCTAGGCAATCACTACTGGATACAGGAACTTTGTAGGGGTGGTTCTTCCAGCTCTAACAGGAATGATTAAATATTGAAACTCACTTCAGAATCATCCATAGTCCACCTTTTATTTTAATTCTGATGTGACCTCAGATCCTGGAAGTCTCAAACATGGCTCAGGGTTTGTACAAGAGTCATGACTTGAACTCAGAAATCCTTACTTCTGGAAACATATGCTTTTCCCTACAACAAACTGACTCTCTAATAGTAGAAAACTTTACATTTCTCCTTACCTGCCAAGTATTTGAGTTTCTGATAAGCAAATTGATTTAAATAAAAACAAAATAAACATTTGACTGAACTTCCAAACATTTTTCATAGAAATATAGTTAAAATAAAGTTCACCCTTTTTAAGTATAAAGTTCTATGAGTTTTGGCAAATATACACAGTTGTGTAATCACCATCACATTCAAGTTATAGACTATTTCGTCATCCCAAAATGTTTCCTGATGCTCCTTTGTATTCAATTCTCACATATTACCCTCATCCATCCTTTGTAATCTCTGATATGACTTACGTCCCTATAATTTTGCCTTTTCCAGAATCTCACATAATCATACAATATAGAATCATACAATATAGAGGCTTGGTCATGGCTTCTTCCATTTAGCATAATGTTTTTCAGATTCATCATGTTGCATTTTTCCTTAGCTTATACCTTTTTTATTGCTGAGTAGTATTCTATTAACATATCACAGTTGTCCTTATTCATTCAATGTTAATGCACATTTAGCTTGTTTCCAGTTTGGGGTGATTATGAAAAAATCTACAATAATGGTTTATGTAGGATCTTCATGTGGACATAGGTGTCATTTCCCTTGGATAAATACCTAGGAATGGGATTGCTGTATAATATAAGTGAACGTTTAACATAAAAAAACTGGTAACAGATCTAAGGTTGATTTTACTGTATTTACATCATAAATCAACATGTTATTTCTCTAATAAGTGATATTGAGCATCTTTTCATATCTCTGTTAGCCATCTGGACATCTACCTTCTCTGGAAAAGTGTCTATTCATGTCTTCTGCCCATTTCTTCACTGGATTATTCATTTTTTAGATGTTGAGTTTGATAAATTCTTTATAGATTTTGGATACCAACCTTTCATCTGATATGTCATTTGCAAATCAAAACCACTATGAGATCCCACCTCATACCTGTCAGAATGGTTAAAATGAACAATTCAGGAAACAACAGATGTTGGTGAGGATGTGGAGAAAGGAGAACACTTTTGTAATGTTGGTGGGAACCCAAACTGGTACAGCTACTCTGGAAAACAGTATGGAGGTTCCTCAAAACAACAACAACAAAAATAGATCGACCCTATGACCCAGCAATTGCACTCCTAGGTATTTATCCAAAGGATACAAAAATGCTGATTCAAAGGATCACATGCACCTCAATGTTTATAGAAGCATTATCAACAATAGCCAATTATGGAAAGAGCCCAAATGTCCATCGACTGACAAATGGCTAAAGAAGATATATATATGTGTATGTGTGTGTGTATATATATATATATATATACACAATGGAAAACTACTCGGTGATCAAAAAGTATGAAATCTTGCCATTTGCAACAATGTGGATGAAACTAGAGTGTATTATGCTAAGCAAAATAAGTCAAGCATAGAAAGACAAATATATGATTTCACTCGTTTGTGGAATTTAAGAAAAACACAACAGATGAACATAGGGGAAGGGAAGTAAAAATAAGATAAAAACAGAGAGGAAGACAAACTATAAGTGACTCTTAAATACAGAGAACAAACTGAAGGTTGCTAGAGGGGAGGTGGGTGGGAGGATGGACTACATGGGTGATGGGCATTAAGGAGGGCACTTGTTGGAATGAGCATTGAGTGTTATATCTAAGTGATGAACCACTGGGTTCTACTCTTGAAACCAACACTACACTGTATGTTAAGTAACTTGAATTTAAATAAATAAGTTTTTAAAATATTGTGTTATTGATTCATAGATCTTGGTAGAAGACACGACTCCTGGAGCAGATATAAAGGATCTGCTCATTAACCCTACCGCAGCAAGCAGCAACAGCATCAGCATGTTTGCACCCCTTCCCCTTGCCCCTCAATCCCATGGGAGAGTTACAGAGCACCTACAAGCATGTCCATGAGTTACAGAAGTGCAGCCCTGAATTTGTGTGGAATCCACCTCTTTTAAGCAATTTCAGTCTTTTTCCCAGGGGAGATATCACCTCACGCTTCAGTATTGCTCACTGTGTTTGGTCTTTCATAATATCCAATGTACATGTTTGTATGTGATCTACCTTATGCCAGCAGAAATGAAATGAGGGGTAGAGACTGCTATCAGAATTGTTAGGAGGGTTATTTGCTATCAGAGGTGAAGCATGGAGAAGCTACAAATAATTTTTAGGTTTCTGGTTCAGTCTGGTTTAGGTGATTGTCCAAAAGCTGGCATAGATGGGAATGGCATTTTTTTGGAATATATTGGGCAAGGCCATTCTAATAAATTAAGTTTGGGCCATCTCAAGTTTGAGTAATCTCTGTATGATCATTCTATTCAAAAAAGTATACTTATAATTAATGTTCTACTGAATTTCTTGCACATTCAAGGCCAACAACTATAAAATAAATGGAGTGGATGGGATGAAAGCAGCATGTGAAGTAAACAAAATTCCATTGGGATTTATATACCTAGTAACTTAAAATTAGCACCACAACATAACATATCTATCAGACAAACCAATTGTTCTCTGGGATTTTTCTGAAGCAGAAAAGGACCAGCCATTGCCTATTTACTTTCTTTTATGGACAAAGTACTTACAAGTACTTTACAAGTGAAAAACAACTCAAATCTCTGTGGTTGGAATTTTCTGTTGTTTTATATATTTTAGAAATATTCTTTATAACTGTTTTCAAATGTTCAGTTGAATCAATTAGGCTACTGAAGTGTGATTTAAAACAGGCTTTATTTCCTCTGTTCCAATTCAATAAATTAAAATATAATACAATAAAATTAAACACTCTCAATTTCTTGAGTATCAGATCAAGGAACAAAAATTATGTATTTTAATTGCTGATATAAAATTATTTAAAGCCAAAATAAAAAAAATATTTGATGTTTCTTGGAGGAGTTGAAAACAATGGACACCTTCTTCTCTGTGTGTTTAGAATAAAGAATATTTGGAGAAAAAAAATCATAGATGAGAAGGAACTTTATTTCTATACTGGCAAAAGAAAAACATTCCTTTCTCAAAATATGGCAGGATATTTTGTTGCTTACTGTATTTTAATCTTTACCTGTGAGCCATTTTTAAAATTTTAAAACTCATGAAGTTTCTGGAGGGGAATTATTGAATACTGAGCATTACAAAAACTCATTTTGATCAATATTCAAATGCTATTGAGATTTAACTAAACAATGATTGATAAGAAAAATTTTAAGAATTATCTTAGGTGGAACCATTAAAGTAGGTCATGATATATAAAGGGTTCTTCTTCAAGAATATAAAATTACAAAATCTATTCCTGATATCTTTCGTGTTTGGCTCAATATATCACTCATCAAAGCTACAATCCAAGGTTGACTAGAATTAGTTTTCATATATGGAATGTAAGGCACTTTATTAGAATTATAAAATAATAAAATGTGAAGCAATTTAGATACTCTAATTCATATCTGGTTTTTTTGTGGAAAAACTGTAGACTATGTGCTAGTCCTCTTAAAGCATAGTAAACTTTTCTCTCTTTACTTTTTCATTAGAAATAAAAAATGAGCATGCTTCCTTCTTCTAGACAAAAAGAGTCAATATCCTTTCCATGCTTGAAGAATGGAAAGGATATTGAAAATATTTTTATTGAAAATAAAGTTAGTTTTATAATAAATGCTCTCAATTTAACACTTCGCATACTTTATTATACAAATGTATGTGTGTATCACATGTTTGTATAAGATTATATGTACTTTGGGGGTGTTTTGATGGCTCAGTCAGTTAAACATATGACTTCAGCTCAGGTCATGATCCTGTGGTTTGTGGGGTTGAGCCCTGGGTCAGGCTCTGTGCTGACAGTGAGGAGCCTGCTTGGGATTCTCTCTCTCCCTCTTTCTCTGCTCTTCCCCTGCTCTTCCCCTGCTCATTATCTCATTTTTCTTTCCCTCTCTCTCTTTCAAAAATAAGTAAATAACCTTTTAAAGTGGAATATATGTGGGGTGCTTGGGTGGCTCAGTTGGTTAAGTGTCTGACTCTTGGTTTCAGCTCAGGTCATGGTCTTGCAGTTCATGGATTCAAGCCCCATACTGGGATTCTCTCTCTGCCTATCCCCTGCTTGTGCTGTCTCTCTCTCTCTCTCTCAAAATAAATAAATAAAATTTTAAAAATTAAAAAAATAAAAAAATAAAAAGGAATATATGTACTTTGTAATTATATATATATAATTATTTTAATCAATATTTAGTGAGGGCTTTCTATTTTCCCATGACTCTATTAGGTACTTTAAAATAAAAAATAAATGTCTGCACTGTCATGGTACTCCTGATCCATTCAGAGAGGGAAATAACTTAATTAAAAGTCTGTTCCTTAAAACTCCTCATTACATCTTATTAATTGAATAATTAGCACATCGGTGGCAAAAAATAAGAAGTGATTAGCTTTGCATGCATACATCAGAAATGGCTTTGAAGAGGACAAATTGCTTACTCTGAATTTTGTGAGATTCACAAACTGAATACGAAAGGTAAGAGTTTTGGGTGCCTGGATAGATCAGTGGGTTAAAGTGTCCGACTCTTGATTTCAGCTCAGGTCATGATCTCATGGTTCGAGCCTCATGTCGGGCTCCAAGTTCACAGCATAGAGCCTGCTTCGGAGTCTCTCTCTCTCTCTCTCTCTCTCTCTCTGTTTCTGCCCCTATCTCGCTTGTGTGTGCTCTCTCTTTCTAAAGAAGAAAGAAAGAAAGAAAGAAAGAAAGAGAAAGGAAGAAAGGAAGAAAGAAAAGGAAGAAAGAAAAAAAGAAAAAGAAAGGAATTTTAATGGTGAGGTGATAGTATACAGGGAAAAAAAAGAAAAACAATGATAGAGTCCCACAACATAGAGTGAATTGGGGTAATAATCAGTAGTCGTATATGTCTGGAGTGTAGCACTGGTGTATGGAATGGTGGGTGATGAGACTAGAGGAACAGGTCAGAGCCATTTTGTTAGAGCACAGAATGTCTCCCTAAGAACTTTCAACATTTCTAGAAGTCAGTAGAAAGTAAAACCTCACTGAAGTGATTTGAGTAATGAAGTAAAATGGTCATATCTGGAAATTAAAATCTTACTCTAGAAAAAATATAAAGAATTGCAAATGTAGCAGAAAAATACGAGGTAAGAGGTTGTATAATGTTAGATACTACTACTTGTCACAGCAGTACTCCTTTATAATGTATTCTTTGTACTTGACTTGGTGGTATACCTGTCACGCTATGACATGACTTATTAAAGCCACTTAAACTATTTTTGCAAGTAAATATGTGTACCTAGGCATGTAAATGTCCATATATGCATATCCATATGTGCATTCAAGAGTTAATATTAAATACAAACACACACTATATACTACATTGAGGTATCCTAACATCTAGGGATATTCTTTTTACACTAATTATTAAAGGATTCAGATATATTATCTGGAAAAAAGACAATATATGTCTGGCCTCACTGAAATGACATATGATGAATTAATATGATATATGTGATTTTGAATAAGATTCTCATAAAAATGTTAGCACAATGCTATTATTACAAAGTTATGACCATAATCAACCACATTTATGAACATTTATATAAAATAAGCATGTACAGAGGTAGAGAAGCAGGAAGAGCTAGAGGCAAAATATTTTAATGAAAAAATATAAAATTGAAAATTCTCATAAAAATAGTTATTAAAAACCATGATAGTATCCATTGCCCTGGGAACAGTACTCAACAATTACTTTCCCCAAACTGGAAACTGACAGCCCTGAGATTATTCCCATAAGGACAACTTAAAAAAACTCTAACTTATGGAGAATCACTTTGGAAAGGACATTTAATTTATTTATAAGTTTAAAAGAGATTGATTTCTAGTATGATTATTTAAATGAGAAAAATTATTGAATTTTTATATTTCAGAAGTTTTTATTTATGATATTCTAGTTACATTGCTTTCTTTCCACTTTTTACATTAAAAAATTAAGTGGAAGCTCATTCTGAGTTACCACTTATTCTGTTTGGTATATAATTCTTTCATTTCATAAAAAGAACATGAATTCTATTTTACTGAAGTATTTCAATAACATGGAAAATACTTTATCTGTATCACTTTCCATTGCTACTAATATTATAGCAATGTGCTTTCTCAATGAGAATCCAAAACATTCTCTTCAGAATTAACTTGGATGCCATACATGTAAGATTATGATTCTTGGTAAAATATTCACATTGTTCCCATTTACATATGAATGGATTAGTGACCCTGAACCTATTGTTTTAGGAATGAAGAGATGTTATGTTACTTCTCTCCTAAAATTTAGAGTTGAGATACATACAGTGGAAGGAAAAATAAATAATAAAGATATGTAAAATGGACAGACCTTTGTTCCAGTTATATTTGCTGTGTCTGTAAGAAGCCACTTCCCAAGCAAACCCATTGTTGTAAAATGACTCTGTCCTCCTTCTATGTTGGGAATGTCTCTGATTAAATGGGGAAGGAGCTGCAGGATGATAAAACATAGTAAATAAAAAATGTAAATATTAAATATTTCTAAAATTATCTCCCTTTTGACAATAAATATCAATTAGAAGTAGCACCAATCTGGAGCATACTTAATGCTTTGTGTTGATCAGATGGAGAGAAATACCCAAAAATAGCTGCCATGTGCTTTCTGTTCCAGAAAGACTTCTCTTTTGACTTGAGTTTTAGGAGATGAAAGATGACATCTTTCTTATCTTTTTCCCCTCTAAGGCATTACTTTGGCATGAACTTAATGTTATTTTTAAATCATACAAAAATGGGGTAAATTGGACCATGATTTTAGACTGTGAATCTTTCAAGCTCTCCTACTTGACATGAGGAAGCGTGCTCTTCAATAAGGCTGTGATGAAATGTGATAGGCAGAATTTGACAGATAGCCATAGGAGGTACTCAAAGATAGATAGCCTTGATTGAAAAGGCTGGAACAGACTACATAAAGTGCTTATGAGGACTGTGACTTTTAATTAGTAAAATTTGAATACTCAATATGACTTTTCAGAAATGATCCAATACCAAATCATTTTATTATCAAAATAAGGACAAACATCATTTGTCAATTCATGTCATTTGATAAAAGTACAATGACATAGACACCTGGATGGCTCCGTCAGTTAAGCATCTGACTCTTGATTTCAGCTCAGGTCATGATCTCATGGTTTGTGAGGTCCAGCCCTGCCTTCGGCTCTGCACTGACAGTACAGAGCCTACTTGGGACTTTCTCTATCTCCTTCTATCTCTGTCCCTACCTTGCTTGCTCTCTTTCTCAAAGTAAATAAATAAACATTTTTTTTTAAAGTGCAACGACAATCTAGAGTGTCGGTGCTTTCTATCATAGGCAGCTGCCTTCAAAAACTAGATGAACACACCACAATAATTTCTGTATCAGTTATTTTTTGCAGCATAGCAAATCACCCCCAAACTTAGTGGCTCAAAACAATAGCATTTAATATTTTCATGTTCATGTGTCTTTTTTGTTCTTATGGCCTGGATCACTTTGTGGGGACTGGATGGTTTATGAGGACTGCATTCACTTGCCTGAGCCCTTAGTTAGCATGGCAAGGATGGCGAGGACACGTGGGTGGCTGGGGCCTCTCTCCAGGTGCTCTCTTATCCTCCAGGAGTGTAGCCCCGCTTGTTGAGATGCTGATGGAGAAAAGAAGCAAGGAAGAGCAAGTCTGAATGTGCATTCCCTCTGCAAACCTCAATGTGTGTCATGTTTGCTAATGGCCACTGGCTAATACAAGTCACATGTCCAAGCCTAGATGTAAAAGCTAGAACAATAAACACCACTTTTATTTATGAGACTCTTCATATATGATTACCATCTTTTTCCAGTTTACCACAGTGTCCCAAAGTATAAAAAGATCAAGTATATGGTTTCCAAGTGTTGCAATAATTTTAGTAATTTGAAAGAGAATGTATCTAACAGCTCAACATGGACCCGTTTTAGGCATTGCCCACCCAATTTTGGCATTGTTCTAAACTCTCAGGAAAAGGACATCGTATTCACCAAGACATTGAAATGTTGGACCAATGTGCTTTTTTTCTCTGGGTGTTTGCCATATTACATACTGTTGTGGGCAGAATAATGCCTGCCCACTACCCATTTCAGGTAACGCAAATGTTTTCTGGTTCTACCCCAATCAAAAAGCAGACTCTGACTCTCTCCTCATTGTGTGCTTCACCCTCCAAGGGACCCCTTGCCACCCTCCTGGGCTATCACTGGGACCTGCACCAAACAAGGATCATAAGACTAGGCTAGAGGTCATCTCTCATGACCTCAAGTGGCAACCGGATCCAGGGTTGATCAGGGGATCCACCTACAGCAACCACATCTCGAAGTGGACAGGGGTTCATCATCCTGAGAGCTGTGGCTTGGGCATCTTATTTTTATTTACTTTTTTAAGAGTGAAGTTTCACAGAGTTTAGAGGGGTTTTTATTTCCTTGATTAACATGATTTTTCAGGTTGTTGTATCTGGGACATAGCAGTGACCTCGGCCTTAAACTTTTTTTTGTTTCTGCTCACATTTGCAGAGACCAAGGTAGCATGGTGGGGGTGTGGCAACTCCCTGCTCAGCCCTGAGCCAGGCACCACCACTGTATGAAAATTCTATCAGAAGTTGAACTGGTTTCTCCAAACAAACAAACAAACAAACAAGAAAATAAACCAACAATGTACACTTGGCTTTTTGTTTTTTGGGGTTTTTGTTTGCCACCTGGTTCAAAGCGAGGTGTGAAAGTATGCTATAGTCATCCATCCACATGTGGGACAATAGTAGGGGGAATTGGGCTCATCTGCCTAGAAAGGTGAGCAGGGATTTCTGGATATAAAATTGACTGAGACCTAAATCCAATGGGTGCATACACCTGTGAAGTGAACCATTCAGCTGTTATGAAGTGTAGTTACTGCAGGTGGCCAGATTATATTGTCCTGTAGTCACTTAGGTCCCAGAGGTGGCGGGGGGGGGGGGGGG
>CM053572.1:109927149-109951986 GCA_028646485.1 Cryptoprocta ferox | reverse complement strand
TGTTGCTGTCCAGGTCTCCCAGCACCACCTATTAAAGAGGCTATCTTTTTGCCATTGGATCCCAGAGTCCTTTTTTAACAAGATGTGTTAGGTGTGCCTGGGTGGATCAGTCAGTTGAGTGCCCAACTCTTGATTCCAGCTCAGATTATTATCTCACAATTTCATGGGATGGAGCCCCACATTGGGCTCTGTACTAAGAGCACAGAACCCGCTTGGGGTTCTCTCTCCCTCTCCGTCTCTCAATCCTCCTCCCTCTCTCTTTCAAAATAAAACAAATAAACATGAAAAAAATGTTTAAAGAGGTGTTTTAAACTACACCAACAGACTAGTTACACTCGACACTACAGAACAAAATTTACTTTGACAATCCCCAACAAATGGCTAAATTATGTTACTTCCTAACCAATGCAAATATATTAATCTGGAAGGTTGAAATCAGTTTCCAAAAGAGTCTAGCATAATTTGGGAGTAGGCTGGCATTAGAATAATTTCTCTAAATACATTGAATTTATGCTGCACTTTTCATTCTCTGTTCATAAAGCTGGTTTATGAGAAATATCATCTAGAAAACACTAATAGCCTTCCCATTTTACAGACTGAAAACTGGAATTGTGAGGAAATAAAATGCTTTGCCCTAATTCATCTTGCAAAATGATACTGAAATTGAATAATAAATATAGGTGTCCTAATTCTCATTTAATTTCCATTGTGCCAGGCTCTCTCTTTACTTGTATATTACAATAAACTGACTCAGAACTGCTGGCTCAGGGAAGTTATTTCAGAATATTTAATATCCACAAAGAAAATTAATATTTCTATCCTACTCATAGGATTTGAAAGTGAAAAGACCGAACAGACATTTACTGAACTAGCCAGTTGAAGGCTAAATTGAAAACAATAGAAGTGACTATCCAGTACGTATGTTTATTTACTTCACACCCTTCATTATAATCTCGCTAAATGCACTAACTCTGCCTTTATTATTAAATTTTTGTTTCCTTTAAAAATAAACTTTTACTGGGTCACCAGGGTGGCTCAGTCAGTTAAGCATCTGACTTCAGCTCAGGTCATGATCTCACGGTCAGTGAGTTCGAGCCCCACGTTAGGCTCTGTGCTGACAGCTCAGAGCCTGGAGCCTGCTTTGGATTCTGTGTCTCCCTCTCTCTTCTCCTCCCCTCCTTGCGCTCTGTCTCTCTCTGTCTCTCAAGAATGAATAAATGTTAAAAAAATTTAAAAAAATAAACTTTTACTATATCTAAAGAGCAGTAAACATGATTTGGATAAATGGAATATTTATAAGAATTAAAGTCGCATTTCATAAACTGTGACCCATGAAAAATTGATCCTCTGTAGTGAACTTATTATATTCTGTAGGAGTCCTGTCTCTCTTAAGTAACTTTTAGGCTATTACTCCTAAGCAGCTTGAGACTGGGGGGGCAACTCTGTGCTACAGAAGTAGAAAAAACTGTGCTTGCTCACATAAAGTTGTTTAGCAATGCTGGATTTAAAGCTGATGAAATAAGGTTACCAGGATAGGAAGATGTAAAATTGGAGCAGACATGAAAGAGACTGGACAGAAATGTAGGAATGGCTTATTGGAGTTGAAAATCTCCAGGATGTTTCTACTGGTTAGGTAAAGCTACTAATGCCACTGTCAAATATGTGAGAGGCAGCTGCCGGAGCAGCTGTAAAGGAGATGCAATCTTTCTGCATTAGTTTATCAAGTACTTTCCCCTACTTACCTACTAAAGCTGAAAAAACAAAACAAAACAAAAACTATTGCCAGATATCTAGTATCTTAGTGAGTGGCAAAAGGAAAAAAAAAAGAATTCCAAAAGTAGATTAATGGAAGGCTAAGTTAAATAAATTGAGGGAAATGTGGAATCTTTTCAAAATAAGCTATTTTAATTTATATAATTAATGAAAAGAAATTGAAGGCCATGGAGGGGGTAGTGCACTTCTCCAATAAGAATTTCCTATAAAGAATTTCAAAGTCAGGTTCCAGTTCAAAATGATGATGTAAAAAGATCCTAAACTCATCTCCCCTCATGAACACACTGAATGTATAACTACATGTGGAAAAATTTCCTCTGAAAAACAAAAACTAACACTAATTGAGCGGTACCTACACATCAAGCAAATGAGATAAAACCCACACCGGAGGAGCTAGGAGAGGCTGAGACAAGGTCTCACCACACACTCCATCCCTAGCACAGTGACCCACAGTTGGATGGAACTCAAAACCTGAGTTTTCCATGAGGAGCAAAGGATTTGAACTTCATATAAGGCATTCCAACTTTTAAGACCTGCACCTGAGAGATGAGCCTCCAAAATATCTAGCTTTGAAAGCCAATGAGGCTTGCATCCATGAGACCACAGGCAATAGCAAATTAAGAAACAATTAAAGGTTCTTGCACAGGGACTCATCTGACCCAGAGGCCAGTGCAGAGGCAGCTAATTGAAAAGGACCCAGACTTAGTTTGAAAGAGGCTCATTTGATTTTCTTAAAGCACTGGCCCCTGAGGATCAGGCATCTAATTTAGCATACATCTAAGGGCTTGCTGAAAGAGTCTCTGGGGACAGAGGCTAGTGGACACCATCTTTGTCCTCCCTCTGCCTCCCTTTAGCTCGCCTGTATCTCCCAGAAAAGAAACATACAGTGGAAAAATAAATTGTATGAAAATATAATCAACATCATTTGTCATTAGGGAAGTTCACATTAAAACAATGTTTTACATCCTTGCATACATAATAGAATAACTAAAATCCAAAAATTTGACAATGTTAATTGCTGGCAAGGATATGGAGCAACAGGAACTCTAATTCATTGATGGTGGGAAGACAAAATGGTACAGTTATTGGAAGACTGTGTGTAGATTCTTACAGACCTAAACATAGTTTTATCATGCTGCTGGTATTTACCCAATTGATTTAAATACTTTCCTCCACACAAAGATCTGTACACAAATGTTTATAGAGCAGCTTTATTCATAATGACCAGAAATTGAGAGGTGTCCAAGATGTCCTTCAGTAAGTGAGTGGATAAACAAAGTATGGACATCTATAAAATTGAATATTATTCATCAATAAAAACAAATGAATTATCAAGCCACAAAAAACATGGATGAATTTTACATAAATATTACTAAATGAAAGAAATCAGCCTGTAAAGGTTACATACTGTAGAAGTTCAATTATAAGATATTTTGGAAGACCCAAAACTATAGAGATTGTAAAAAGAACATGCTTACAAGAGTTCAGAGAAAGAGGGGTGCCTGGTGGCTTCATTTGGTTAAGCATCCGACTTCGGTGCAGGTCATGACCTCACAGTTTGTGGGTTTGAGCCCCGCATCGGGTCCTGTGCTGACAGCTCAGAGCCTGGAGCCTGCTTTGGACTCTGTGTCTCCCTCTCTCTCTCTGTCCCTTCCCTGCTCACACTCTGTCTGTCTCTCTCTCAAAATAAATTGTTAAAACAGTAGTTTGCAGATAAGTGAAGAAGGCTAGAATGGATCAAGACATTAATAGGAACTCATGTTTATCTTAACATAGATCAATATGGTTACACATAGATATACTAATAGATATGTTAAATGCATGAATTAATTCATACACATATATTTGGCTATAACGTCAGCTTAGAGAGACTAGAAACAATGATCCCCACAAGCCTGAAGCACACCGTCCCCAGATCTTGGTTTCTAATATCATTCTCAATAAAAGGAACCAGAGATCCTTGAAGAATCAGTTGATTCTTGGCCCAGGGAAGGAAATATACAAGAGGAGCCTGAAATATATTCCAGTTCCACAAAATAGGAAAAGGCCAAAAAACAGTACCCACTATGATAAGGTATGTCCAAGTGACAGAAGAGTTAACTGAAAGAGCTTCCAAGGGCAAACAGTAACAGAAAGGGGACAGGGAGAATGAGCGTAATAAAATAAATTCTGTAGTACTGAATAGCACATCAAAGTATAAAATAAATATATATTAGTCCATAATCTAAATAAATGACTAAGTCAATATAAATGGGAGAGAAGAGACAAATCTCTCATGCAGATATATTCAAATAATTAATGTCAATATTCTGGCCTCAAGTAGGGGCTAGCATAACTTTTTATTCATTAATTGAAAGATACACATAGTGACTTTCTTCTAAAGAGTACAGTGTAGAAAATGTGAAAAAAGCATAAGTTTATAGCAAAGTAACCTGAAAAACACCACCTTAACCACCTCACCAATGATAAGTCATATTGGATAGTATAAATATTTGATATGATTTCATTAAAATGGTACTATATCCTTGTGGTCTTCCTCTCAAAACGATAATCCTGGTCTAATCATGAGAAAAGCATGAAAAACAAAATCCCAAATGAAGAACATTCTATAAAACACCTTACCAGGACTCGTCAAAGCTCAAGCTCATCAAAAACAAGCAAAGTCCCAGAAACTGTGATGCCAAGAGGAGCCTATGCAGACATGACTACTAAAGATAATGTGGTATCCTGGATGGGATTCTGGAACTGAAAATGGCATTAGATAAAAACAACAGAAGTACAAAGAAAGCATGTAATTTAGTAAATAACAATGGTATCAATATTGATTCATGAGTTGTAACAAATATACCATACTAATATACAGTGTTAATAATAGAAGAACTGGGTATAGGGTATATGGGAACTCTGTACTATCTTCAATTTTTTCTTTAATATATAAATATTTTAGGAGGTGTTTTTAAAGGTTTACTTATTTTGGGGGGAGGGCAGGGGAGCCACAGAGAGCAAGGAAGAGACAGAATGCCAAGCAGGCTCCATGCTGTTAGCACAGAGCCTGAAATGAGGCTCAATCCCATGAACTTGAGATCTTGACCTGAGCCAAAATCAAGAACCAGGCACTCAACCAAGTGAGCCACCCAGGTGCCCCAGAATAGTTTTTTTTTAAATAGATAAATCCACTCTTTATTATATCATAGTGCAATTGATCTTCCAGAAGGAAAAAAAATCAATTACCATAGAAATAATAAAGCAGAATGGCATTGGATTTCTCTAGCTGCAACATTAAAAATTAGAAGTCAATTAAACAATGTTTTCATGATGTTAAAGGAAAAGGATTCCCAGACTAGAATTATATAAATACCAATACTGTCATTTACTCATAGGCATATAATGAGTATTTTATTAGACATGCACTTTCTCAAAAAAAGTTATTTTCCCTGAATCCTTTGTCAAGAGTCATGATCACTCCAACAAAACAAAAAAGAAACTGAATGAAGCAGAAGGCACTGGCTCCAGGATACATGGGCTCTGACCCATGACAGAGATGAAGGAAAATCAATGATGCCATTCGTGCTGCAGACTCAAAGATCATCTATCCTAGACCAAATCAAGGAGACAGCATTTCAAGAGGAATACCCTTAAGAAAAAAAAAGATTTTTTTTATTAATTTCCAATTTGTTAGCACACATGAAGAGGTAATAGGCTTTATTATAGAGAATTTGGTGATTAATTAATGATAGAAAGAATTAAGAATTGAGCAAATAAAAAAGAAAAAATTATTAACTCCTAGAATAGCAAAGAAATGAAATCATCGCTCACTATTGATTCAGTTGTGGACAATACTTACAGAGTCTTAATAAGGTAAACTCAGAATTATGAGCTAAATAAAATTATATGATATAAAACTCATCAAGGAAATAAATTTAAAAATATATATGTTTGGGAAGACAGTATAAATGAGCCAGATCCCCATCTTTCATACTGGGAAATCAGACATACTGCCTTAAACTGAAACATAATTTCAAATATCATTATAAGCATGATATTTTGAAATTTAAAGGCATGTGTTCAAGGAAACAGCTTGACAAGCAGGAAGTGATTTCAGATAACAAGAAATTCAGAATGGGAGGGACTGAGGAAGGACCTGCATCTTGGGCTTTACCTTGTGCAGAACTATTTAATGTTCTACACCTAGGACTATATGAGATTTTCGTCAAAAAATTTAAATACATTTGAAGATGCTGAGGTTCAATTCACTTAAAATTGTGTCAATCTTTAGAGAAGAGATGTGAAGTCAAAGAGATTTTAATGTAATTAGGATATGAGGTCCTTATATTTATTAGCAAGATGTAGTTTAAAAAATGAAAATAATGTCACATTTTCATCACATTACTACAGACACTAAAAAAAATTGGTGGAAGATTTCTTTATTAGGTAGCCAGTACACCATTACGTAAAGCAGGAGAACACTGTATAACATTAGGTGTTAATGAAATGGATTATGAAAAAAAAAAAACTTCCATAATATGGGAGGAGAAGATATAGATCACGAGATTTGCAGCATATAATTCTACATTAGCATAAGTGATTTTCGTTGCTGCAAAAGTTGAAGGAGAAGAGAACAAGGAAAATGATAACTGAAGGGCATTTTTATTGCTTTCATTACTCAATTGAAGTAACGTCTGGGTGGGAGAAGCAAAAGTTCTGACCTCAAAATATAACAGAATCACATTTTAAAAGCTCCTTTTGTCTCCTAAAACCTCATACAAAAATTTCAGCCTACTTGCATTTCCATTATCCTCCAACATAGTATACAACAACCAGAAATAAGTGCTATTCAAGATAATTATATTTGAAAGCTAAGGAGGAGGTAGAAGTAATTAATCACAGCTTCAAGGAACCATGAAGATATGTGAGCCAGCAAAGCCAGAGAGAGAAATGATGTTTAATTTATTAATATGTAACCTATGCGTATATAGGTATATTATTATTTGTGAAGTCATCTACATATCCTCTCCATACTCCTTTTTCAATTATGAAATTACTTCTCAGGAAGGAATATCCATACATACATACTCCAATACTCTAAAATTTGTAACACTGCCTCTAACAGATGTTTAAAAAAAACATGTTATATTAAACAATTCTTTAATTGTATAATTGTAATTCTTTAATTGTAAACAATTTTTTTTAAAAAAATTATCCAGGATCCAAATTTTGTTTTATAAAAGATCACTAGACATGTGTGATTTTATTATTCACTGTCAGAAGGAAGTAGTTCTACTGTTTTGAAGTTTATGGCATAAGTTATGGCCCAGTTGGCTTCTATTCTGATTTCTGAACTGTCAAATGTCAATTTTCAAAAATGCAGTCTTTCAAATATCTATATTACATGGATTTGTTACACATGATAATGAAGATTTAGGTGTGTGGTATGTTTTCTCTTCATGGTGAGGTTTTTCTTATCTATAGTAATCCAGAGGCACAGACAGAGACTGGGAGGGACTCAAAAACTAATGCAATTATCTGCTTAAGAGTTTTAGTCCGAAGACTTCCACACTCACTAAAACAAATGTGTTTCACTGTGTTGCTTCTTTTACCTGAAGCATCATTCTAATCCATACACTTTCCTATTACTGACCACTTCATTACTTGACAATTCTTTTCGGGAACACCCTGCTGATGCACTTTCTGGCTTTTTCTCAATGGTTTGTTAATGTGTTTTTATCATAATTTGTATGTTTGCACTCCTGTCCCTTAACAAAGTGACTGGGTGTTCTTTGAGAATAAGAAACCCATCCAGGTCACCTCCACTCCTACAGTGCCTAGCAACACACCTGTCAAATCTTTATTATCTAATTAAATATTTCCCAACAGAATAAAAAATTAAGTTTGAAAATTACAAACATTATTGGTGTCTATTCATTGGCATGAATAGACATTCCCCACTTTTATCTGTCGAGTCATGGTGTTGTTCTTATTACTTGTAGGAGCTCTTACTGGAGTGCTACTCTGAATCAGAAGGATTTGTTGCAAACATTTAGAAAGTAGTATATTATTTCTGTCTATGTAGTTTTAGTGTGCATTTATGACTTACAAGGGTTTAGTTTTAAGCACTGGAATCACTAGCACTTGCTTTCCAGCCATTGGGAAATGATCATTGGTGCTGTGGACAAGTATCTGAATCATGGTATTGAGCAAGTTAACTCTCCTAACTGTAAGGTATTATTTTCTCCCATTGATATTCATAGTCCTCTTTGTTCAATCTTTCCTGCTTTCTTATATTCCTTCCTCTGTCCTGTATCAGTGACGCTTGTCATCACTGTTTATCTCTATTGCTGGTAGTCATGGTTAACACTTAAATGGCAACACAAGCTCCATAAAATAGTGTTAGAGTGTCTTGTAGGAATATTTAATGAACAGCAGCAAGAATATAGTGTACAGTTGGAAGTGTGTTATAAACCCTATCTTGACACATTCAATGTAATACTAAGCTCAAGATTCTTCTGAATGAACTACAGGGCCTCTCGCATTTATATTTGAATATATTGCCCTGCATTTATTCTGTAGAGTTTATATTTTGTGAGAACTTTAGAATAAAATAGATACCCACTGGTTGTTTTCTTTTCCTCATGAAAATACAAACTCACAGTAGAATGATGCATTCCATTTGATTATTTTATGTTTACAAAAAAAAACTGTTTTAAATAAAGCTGCAACAATTGTAGCCACATCCATATAAGGAAAATCAATCCAGACTGTACACAAATATGCTCCAATATTCATCCCCGTTCCATTTTATCTTCTTATAGAGAAAGACTCAATGAGCTACAATGAAGTAAATAAATGAGGTTAGCATAAGCACTTTCTCCAATGAGCAAATACTTCTCTGATGCAATTCTATTACATTTACAGGCCCTATAGGACTCTAGTATATGTCCAGTGTGGCTTGGAGCTCACTGACATTTGTTTTCAGGAGATGTACCCAAACATTAACAGAGTTCAAAGATATTAGAATATTGTATGTCACTGGCATTGCAAAGAGACTGCCACTGTAGCATACTCTTCATAGTTTCTCCTTTCTTTGTCAACTGCAATAGCAGAGAAATTTAAGTAGGCATCCAATACTGAGGAATGAGAGCCAATGCTAATTGGGCCATTAATTAGGCCGCTCACTAGCTATGTGATCCAATTACAAGGACATCTATTACTAAAAATGAGGAATATTTCAAACCAGGAAACCAAGAAATATATCGTTGTTCTCTTACACAGCCACCATTTTTTGGTCATTTTCCTCACCATTTGCATTGTGAAGCTAACAGGCTCTGTAGGTATCAAGGATATTAAATATAGCCCTTAGGGTTCTGATAACTATGAAAGAGGAAAGATCCATTCCTCACAGGCAATTTGCTCTGACTTTAAAATGTCCCTTACTTGTAGGTTGCCTTTTGGTTGTTCCATCCTGCTTTGGTCTTCTGACCTCAGGGCTAGACTGGGTAGAGTTAAGAGTGGCCTTCTCATTTAGAGCACCTAATTCTTGGGAGTAGCCACTTCCAAACTCAGCACCGCCTTTCACATTACCTTGTCCACTATTAGCACACACATGTGTAATGCCTCCATTACATTTAAGTTCCTTTAAAGACACATCTACTTCAAGTTTGTGTTCACTTCACCAGAGCCTTGGAAAATCATTCATATACAGTAATACATTGAAGCAGCCCTAGATAGGTCCTAGATGTTCCCAAAGTAATTAACTCTATTAAGGTATTACCTCACTTGGGGCACCTGGGTGGCTCAGTCAGTTAAGCTTCAATTCTTTATTTCAGCTCAGGTCATGATCTCACGGTCTGTGAAATCGAGTCCCACATCCAGGGGTTGGGATTCTCCCTCTCTCTCACTCTCTGCCCCTCCCCCGACCCGCACTCTCTCTTCTCTCTCTTTCTTTCTCAAATAAACATTAAAAAAATAAAGTATCACCCTACTTAATTCTATAGTTCCTTTAGCATAACTTTGCTTTGAATGTTGTGTCACAATTATGATGTTCTTTAAAATGCTGTTAATAGGTCTTGTATTAATTCTGTCTTGTTAGCTATGCTGGCAAGAGTTGCATGTTTTCCTGTGATGCTTTTAAATGAGCCCTGAGGCTAAAATGTAATTGGCAAATCCAATAAAAGGCTTCTACATTGTTAAGTTGTATTTCTATGACACAGAGAGAGAGGCTCTCATTTAGGACTTCCTGGCTCGCACAGATAGCCTCCTCACATGGGATTTATGTTTCAAGATGGTAACGCATCCCTAAAACTGAAATCAATTTGTAAATTCAATTCATATTAAAAATACCAAGAAGTGAAAGCCAAGGCACAGAATTAGCGAGGCAGATGTAATACAAATATAAAATAGAAGTAATTTCGTTGTCAGCCTGATCTTCACACTTTTTATCTATGTTTGTCTTCCTTATTCCAGTGAAGAACATTTGAAAATAATTTAAGCAACAGAGAAAGATTTTATGCTAAGCAATAATATAAGGCAAGAAGAGGATCCAGAGGAGATATGACGACTAAGTGTAATGTGATATTCTGCATGGGATCCCGGAACAGAAAAAGGACATTAGTTAAAAACTAAGAAATCTGAATAACATATGGACTATCACATTTTTAAATGAAGATAAGAGCTTCCTGAATCAAACGTCACATCTCCACCTTACAAATCTGTATTATAGATCACTATGATGTTGTTAAATGCCACTTCAGTTTTTAGTAAAAACTATTCCAATGATATGATGAAAAAGAGAGAGCTCTCCTTTCTGTTATAAATGAAGGAAAAAATTTTAAGAATATGTGTATTCCTATATTATATATAGCCTTTTCCATTTTTATAACCATTAACCTATCATTCCAGTAAGTTACAGTGTAGACCTTATGGTATGAATAATTCCATTGCTTATTATTTATAATTAGTTTAGGAAGTAAGACAATGTTTCAATACTTGCCAAAGCTCTGTCATGTATGGAACACCCATTTTTCATTTAAAGCAATGCCAAGGCACATATTCTGTGCTCTCTGTCTCACCACTTCTACAATGTGCTCTTTTTCACTTCCTTTAAAAAATATTTGGCTTGTCCAGTCAACTCTAAATCTTATTCTTCATTTATAGCTTCTCTAGATTTTGGATCCTCAATCTATGAGAATTGATTTCCAGAAGGGAAAAAGCATCCATTATTATTATTATTATTATTTATAGCTCTATTGGAATCTCTAGTTTTAGAATCTGCACAGATCATATTTTGTAATAAGAAACGAGGTGGGACTACAGATTTATTCATGTCAGCTCCAAAACATTTAGATTCCCTCTATTCTTCTGCAACACCAACACCTTTAGCACTCTTCTCAGCCCTCTGAGATTAACTAGATATCTCCAGGAAAAATAAAAAAGTGTGTGGGCAACATGAGCTTCGGTCTGGGAGGCAAAACATCTGGCTTCTAAACAAAACGAGGCTAGCACTGGCTGTTTATTCTTGGACCAGTTCCGTTCCCAAGTATTACTTTTATCACTAACCAGTTGAACCCAGTCCCTTTGTTTTAACACTATGGATCTGAGGTGCAGCAAGCGAAAGCAAACAGAAATATGATTAGACGAGAACCAGAATAAAAAGTTAGTACCAGCAAAGGCAGAAATGTGTGGTTCACCCAGTCGGTCTTTCCTGATGCTCAGGTTAATCACAGCCCCCTCAAAAAAGCCTCTGTCAGCAGACTCCTCAGCTTACCTACCCAGAAAGCCTTTCCTCATGCCCCCCCAAGAAGTAATCTCCCACTTTATGATCTCAGTGTGCCATTCCTTTTATAACCACTTTAATGATTTTTGCCTTTGATTCTAATTGTTTATGCATACCTCATCTCAAAGCATGTGTTAAATGAGGGGAAAAATTAATTAATATATATAAAAAAGTATTATAATCTTATTTGGGTATAGTAAGCAAATCAAAATTAGAATGCATCTAGCTATGTCTTCCATGCCTGAGAAAATTAAAAGGTTGAACAAAGTGTTTGAAAAGCATTACAAAGTCTTTTCATAAAGCAAAGAAGAAAACATTAGTATCCAAGCAACCCAGATAAAATGCTTTTTAGTCTGGCAAGCTTAAAGCAAAAAAAAGATGAGATGTATGCTTTAAGAGAAAAATTACTGATAATTATATCCCTCTTTTAGTATGCAAAACTAATTCTCAGCCTTCAGTCTATCACTCAAGCATTTATTGAAGTGCTGGGAAGAAGTCAAAACTGTATAAAACATAGCCCTTACATTTAAGACACTTCTCAAATGATAAAGAAGATAAAATGAAGACAAACAGTTCTTTAAATCAGGTGGAGGGCAGATCAAGTACCAAAGTAGTGGCTTGGCTCAAAATAGTATGCCTTTCCAAGGATTAAGGCCTGCTTTAGATTAAGCATGGGGCAAGGAGTCAGAAAAGACTTCATAAAGAGTAGCTTGAATCTTACATGGAGTAGATAATAAATGGGATCTGACTGAGGCAAGAGGAGTTGGGGTGTGTATGTGTGTGTGTGTGTACATATGCTGATTTGCTTTCTTTGCTGTATATATTCTGTTTCACCTTCGGATCCTGGGTTAAGTTGCTCTCCTTTGAGAGAAAGAACTGGTTGGACTACAACAGAGGTTTCCTTAAGGTTTCATATTGAGTTCATCTGGACAATGGGGAACCCATGCTCAAAATCAGAGGGTCCAGGAGAAGAGAGTTACACTATTTATTCCTCTGGATCCCATATTGAATGGTTATCTCAGGCAGGTGGTGCCCATGAACACAAATCACAACTATTTTTAAAACAGATCTCTTCACACAACTCTTTGCTCCCAAGTTCTAATAACTACCCTGTCTGCCCTTCAGACCTAAAGTTAGTAATAGCTCCACTGTTACTAACCATAGGGTAGTTTATTATTCTTTGTCTATTCTCTGTAGCCTGTCCAGAATCCTTGTAAATAGATCTTAAATAAAACAATTCTTGAGTTATTCTAATATGAGCATACCATTGCTTCTGTCCTGGAACATTGTCTTATACCCATGGCCTCTGTGATGAGTAGTGGAGGGCCAGGGAAGTGTGTACACCTGAAAGAATGATCAGAATCTAGAAGATTCTGCAGATTGGGGAAATCAGAAGATGTTAACTTAGAGAAGGTAGAAGAACATGACAAATTCATCCCCAAAACTGAATGACAGAATATTCAGGGACATCCTTGAACACAGGTGGACATGAGAAATAAGCTTTGGTAACTTCCTACATTATTTATACACCCTTCTCTCTTTCCTGAGCTCCACGTTCCTCATGGGGAGGAACCATGTGGCTAAGCCTCCTCAGGCATTCATCTCCCCCTCATCTTACTCTAAAATGTTCATACTAGAAGAGTTTTCTAAAGCAAGGCTATTAATCCAGGGACTCAGTTATCATGCAATCAACTAAAATTATATATGAAAGTGTGTGTATATGTGCGTTTGTGAATTTTTCTTGGGAGGGAAAATCACTGGCTTTTATCAGATTCTCAACTGGGCCTACAATTCTCCTCCCTGCCACACACTGTTTTAATGTGAACGGTTTGTTGACTTCAGATACAAGGCATATGAAGGTATCTAGTGGCACATTTTTATCTATCTATCTATCTATCTATTTATTTATTTATTTATTATTGAGACAGAGAGAAACAGAGCATGAGTAGGGGAGGGGCAGAGAGAGGGATACACAGAATCCGAAGCAAGCTCTAGGCTCTGAGCTGTCAGCACAGAGCCCAAGATGGGGCTCGAACCCACTAACTGTGAGATCAAGACCTGAGCTGAAGTCGGGAGCTTAACCAACTGAGCCACCCAGGCACCCCAGTCTAGGGGCACATTTAACATAGTGGATAGGTAGTGCACACATTTTGTAGTGCTGGTCTACAGTGCAATTGATTCTACTATGGTGTTTGCATCAAAAAACCTGGGCTCAGATCATGAATCCAATTAGCTGGGAGACATGGAAATTTTTCTTAACCTTTTTGATTCTAAACTTTCTCAGGTATAAAATAAGCACAACAAAAAATGTTTAAGCAGAGGATTATTGTAGCTGAAACGTGAGATAGTGTTCATGAAAACTCCTTGTAAACTTCAAAGTAGCCATCTAGGAATATTTTTACTTAAATGGTACTCTTGCCCTTTAGCCCAGATACTCTCTAATGGTGGGTTCAAGCACCATTATTTTGTATATTTTAGTAAATTATTTCACATCATGTTAAAAAAGTTATTGCTATTGATCCTGAAATTAAAGGTCTTCTGAAATTCTTCTCATGACAATTTCTTGAAAATTAACTATAGTAATATAATCATATTTAATTTGGAAGCATTACAAAAATTGGACTTAACATCTCTGAAAATGTTATGCCAGTAATAATATGTACTAAGTCCTATATTATTACTTTCTCACTTATTCTGTGAACGCTTTTGAGATATTTAAAAACCACATTTATTTTGTGCCCGTACCATACTGTTTTGATGATTACAGCTTTGTAATACAGCTTGAAGTACGGAATTGTAATGCCTCCGGCTTTGCTTTTCTTTTTCAACATTACTTTGGCTATTTAGGGCCTTTTGTGGTTCCATACAAATTTTAGAATTTTTTGTTCCAGCTCTTTAAAGAATGCTGATAGTATTTAATAAGGATTGCACTGAATGTGTAGATTGCTTTGGGTAATATAACATTTTAACAATATTTGTTCTTCCAATTCATAAGCATGGAATGCTTTTCCATTTCTTTGTGTCTTCCTCAATTTCTTTCATAAGCTTTCTATAGTTTTCAATGTAGAGATCTTTTACCTCTTTGGTTTTTATTCCTATATATCTTACCATTTGGGGGGCAACTATAAATGGAATCAATTCCTGGATTTCTCTTTCTGCTGTTTCATTATTGGTGTTTAGAAATGCAACCAATTTCTATACACTGATTTTATATCCCATGACTTTGCTGAATTCATGTATCAGTTCTAGCAGTTTTTTTGGTGGAGTGTTCCACATTTTCCACGTAGAGTATCATGTCATCTGCAAAAAGTGAAAATTTGACTTCTTCCTTGCCGATTCGTATGCATTTTATTTCATTTTGTTGTCTGATTGCTGGGGATTCCAGTACTAGGTTGAACAACTGTGGTGAAAGTGGACATCCCTATTGTGTTTCTGACCTTAGGAACACAGATTTTCCCCACTGAAGATATTAGCCGTGGGTCTTTCGTATATGGCCTTTATGATGTTGAGGTGTGTTTCTTCTATCCCTACTTTGTTGAGGGTTTTTATCAAGAAACAGTGCTATATTTTGTCAAATGCTTCTTCTGCATCTATTGAGAGGATCATATGACTCCTATCCCTTCTTTTATTAATGTGGCATATCACATTGATTGATTTGTGAATATTCAACCAGCCCTGCAGCTTAGGAATATCCCATTTGGTCATGGTTGATAATTTTTTAATGTACTGTTGAATTTGATTTGCTAGTATCTTGAGAAATTTTGCATACAGTTTCATCAGGGATATTGACGTGTAATTCTTCTTTTTAGTGGGGTCTTTGGTTTTGGAATCAAGGTAGTGACGGCTTTATAGAATGAGTTTAGAAGCTTTCCTTCCATTTCTTCTTTCTTTTTTTTTTTTTTTGGAACAGTTTAAGAAGAATAGGTATTAACTCTTCATTAAATGTATTGATGGAATGGGAGAATATATTTGCAAATGACATATTGGATAAAAGGTTAGTATCCAAAATCTATAAAGACTTTATCAAACTCAACACCCAAAAAAACAAATAATCCAGTGAAGAAATCGGCAGAAGACATGAATAGGCATTTTTCCAAAAAAGACACACATGACTAATAGACACATGAAAAGATGCTTAACATCACTCATCATCAGGGAAATACAAATCAAAACCACAATAAGATACCACCTTATACCTACCAGAACAGCTAAAATTAACAACTCAGGAAACAACAGATGTTGGTGAGGATGTGGAGAAAGGGGAACACTTTTGCACTGTTGGTGGGAATGCAAACTGTGGTACAGCCACTGTGGAAAACTATGTAGGTTCCTCAAAAAATTAAAAATAGACTACCCTAAAACCCAGCAATTGCACTACTAGGTATTTATCCAAAGGATATAAAAATGCTGATTTGAAGGGGGCACATGCGCCCCAATGTTTATAGCAGCATTATCAACAACAACCAAATTATGGAAAGAGGCAATGTGTCCACTGACTGACAAATAGATAAAGAGATGTGATACACACACACACACACACACACACACACACGGGAATATTACTCAGTAATCAAAAGGAATGAAATCTTGCCATTTGCAATAACATGGATGGAACTAGACTGTTTTATGCTAAGTGAAATAAATCAGAAAGAGACGGACAAATACCATATGATTTCACTCATATGTGGAATTTAAGAAACAAAACAGATAAGAGGCACCTGAGTGGCTCAGTCAATTTTGTGTCTGATTCTTGATTTCGGCTCAGGACATGATCTTGTCGTTTGTGAGTATGAGTGCCACAACTCTCTCCCTCACTCTCCCCCTCCCCACTTTCTCTCTCAAAAATGAACAAAATAATCTTTAAAAAACAAAGAAACAAAACAGATGAAAATAGGGGAAGGGAAGGAAAAATAAGATAAAAACGGAGAGGGAAGCAAATCACAAGAGACTCTAACTGCAGAGAACAAACTGAGGGTTGCTGGAAGGGAGGTGGGTGAGGGGATGGGCTAAATGGGTGATGGGCACTAAGGAGCGCAATTGTTGGGATGAGCCCTTGGTGTTATATGTAAGTGATGAATCACTATTTCTGAAACCAATACTACACAGTGTATTAACTAACTTGAATTTAAATAATTAAAAAATATATAAATATGAAAAGCACATTCATTTTAGTGCCTTGAATCAATTCCTTGTTGTGAATCTGAGACATCATCATGAAGAATTAAAAAATTTTTCTCTGACCTTCATTAGTGTGACTTTGAACAATTTGCTAAACTTTAATTTCTTCAACTAATTTTTGGATATTAATGTTTACCTCATACAAAGAACACAGATAATTCTGTGAGTCTTCTTTACGTTTTCTTTATACTCCTTTCCTAATTGTTTGACTACTTTGCCAGACTAAAGGCTTGGAAAGCCTGGAAGTTAACATTCTTCTCAAGGAGTACTTTAAACAATGACTGACTGGGGCCTGCTCCCTCCTATACCAATAGGGATACATACACCCTGAAGCATTACTGTCTCTGCTGACTTCTGTAGGATCAGGCTTTGCTTCAGTTGCATTTGGGTTGCCTTCCTTCTATTTTCCCCCCTGCTTCCTCTCCCATTCCCTTAGTGGCTTCACCTAGGAGCCCTTGTTAAGTCACTGGCACAAGGATCTTCATCTCAGGGTCACTTCCAGGAAAGGTGAGCTAAGTCATAGGGTCTAGAATATTGTACATAATCTATAGCAGGAGCTGCTATAATAATATAACATTAATTTCATTAGTTCTAAAAATAAAGCAACTTCCAAATATTCATATTTTATCTTCACCAAATAACTCTTGGAGAACACAGATTACTACATTTTAGAATCAATTAACTCCAATTACTACATTTTATAATCAATTAACCCAAAGTCAGATACATATTTAATAAAAATGTAAGTTCTGTGACAGGAAGAGATATGTGGAACAGTATGTCACCAAATAAATGCTAAACGCCATGTCTCTGATGCTCTTTAAAAAAAATTCTCTAGCATCTGGTGAAATTTACATGATTCTTCCCCTGTAAGTTAATATAATTATCTCTATAGTTCTCTCTACAGATTAATCAGATAATCAAATTTTTCTATTCAGAAAACAAAACCACAAAGAATCTTCATGTAGTTAAAGATATAAGGCAAAATAGGGCACCTGGGTTTCTCAGTCTGGTTAAGCATATGACTTCGGTTCAGGTCATGATCTTAACAGTTGGTGACTTTGAGTTCCACATCATGTGAGCATGAGCCCCACTTAGGGTGAATTTCAGCCCTGCTTCTATTGAGGTTCAACCTTGCTTCAAGTAAAAACACAAGCCCTGGGTGAGCCCCACGTGTCTCTCTCTCTCTCTCTCTCAATCTCTCTCTTTGCCCTACTCACCTGCACCCTCTCTCTCAAATAAATAAATTAATTAATCAATTAATAAATTAAAAATATGAGGTAAAACACTGCTTGAGAATAAAAGGGCCATGAATCAGGATTCTTCAGTCCTATTCCGTCTGTTGACTTCATATGCTTTTAAGCCTATTACTTAGTCAAATTTGGCAAATATTTTGTAAGATGAACTCTGCCCTTTATATCCAAGGGTAAGCAAGTTTCAAATAATAATAAATTGATTAAATTTCTCTGCTAGCAAATGTCACATTAAGTTTTGATATGAATCATAATTTATGGGTAATTAAATACATTTGCAGATTACATTATTCTGACTAACTGCAAATTTTATCTGATTTATTGAATTGGTTCTGAGGAGAAAGGTTGAGACTTGAATTGGCCAGGGACAACTGTAGGTTCTGAACTAGGCAGCAAGGATCTTGGATCATAAGAGCTTTATTTTATGTTTTCCTATGTAGTTCGGCGGTCGGAAATACTGAAAACCTCCATTAGACAGCATTTTAAATATCTACTAAATAAGTCCACCCAGTTGTAATTTGCATTCCAATTTGTCTTAGAAGTTGTGCTTTTTTCTTTCCACTATTGGCTTGCTGATACTGGACATGGGAAAAGAAACTATGACCTTGATGTCAAGCTGCTGAGGAGAGGCAATGGGGAAGCCCAAGAGTGCTCATGAGCTACATGTTTCTGTAAACTATATAAATGCTGAGAGCTCACAGACTGCAAAGAAATCCTTTGAGACGAAATCTTTAAGAAGCCAAAGCACTGGGGCACCTGGGTGGCCGAAGTCCGACTTCAGCTCAGGTCATGATCTTGCTGTTTGTGAGTTTGAGCCCCGCGTTGGACTCTTTGCTGACAGTTCAGAGCCTGGAGCTTGTTTCAGTTTCTGTGTCTCCCACTCTCTGCTCCTCCCCGCCCTCAAAAATAAATAAACACTAAAAAAAAAAAAAAAGAATAAGAAGCCAAACCACTGACAAGATCCCTCCTCCTTTCCCTATTGCTTGTCACAGGAGGTGGGGTTACTATAATGATGAGTAAAACCTTTCTGCATTTATTCTACGTGAACCATTGTGTGAAACACCTTACCTGAAATAACTTCTTTAACCTTCGTGAGGTAGATGAATTTATGACTCCTGTTCTATAGACTGGCAAACTGACTTTAACTTGCCCAAGGTCTTATAGGAAGTAGGTGGAGGTGGGGTTTAAGTCTAGCAGTCAGATTCCACAGTTTATGTTCTTATCCATTATGATATTCTGGTATGAAAAGACAAAGAAGTAGAATGTTCCAATGGAAGGAAGGGTTTTTGACTGACATGAAAATTGGTAAAAATTCTGCTGGGGCATCACCTTGCTCTAATAATTCAAGTGTGCATCATGACTTTAATAAGATAACTCTGTTAAGCCTTAAATTTTCTTTCCTTCCTATGTTGTAACAAGTCTACAAAAAGCAGGTGGTTAAAGTGGGGTTCCTGAACTTGTAATAGATTTTACATATTTTCTTTCCTTCTAAAATGTGATTTAGGGGTACCTGCATGGCTCAGTTGATTAAGTATCCAAATCTTGTTTTCAGCTCAGGTCACGATCTTGCAGTTTTGTGGGTTCAAGCCCCACATTGGGCTCTGTGATGACAGCATGGAGCCTGTTTAGGATTCTCTCTCTTTTCCTCTCTTTCTGTCCCTACCCAACTCATACTGTCTCTGTCTCTCACAGATGACATGATACTCTACATGGAAAACTCGACAGACTCCCCCAGAAGTCTACTAGAACTGATCCATGAATTCAGCAAAGTCGCAGGGTACAAAATCAATGTACAGAAATCGGTTGCATTTTTATACACCAATAATGAAGCAACAGAAAGAGAAATCAAGAAACTGATCCCATTAACAATTGCACAAAAAAAACATAAAATACCTAGGAATAAACCTAACCAAAGATGTAAAAGATCTGTGTGATGAAAACTATAGATGACACAAAGAAATGAAAAAGCATTCCATGCTCATGGATCAGAAGAATAAATATTGTTAAAATGTCAATACTACCCAAAGCAATCTACACATTAAATGCAATTCCAGCCAAAATTGCACCAGCATTCTTCTCAAAGCTAGAACAAACAATCCTAAAATTTGTATGGAACCACAAAAAACCCTGAATAGCCAAAGTAATATTGAAGAAGAAAACCAAAACGGGAGGCATCACAATTCCAGACTTTAGCCTCTGTTATCATCAAGACAGTATGGTATTGGCACAAAAACAGACACAGATCAATGGAATACAATAGAGAACTCAGAATTGGACCCACAAATGTACGGCCAATTAATCTTTGACAAAGCAGGAAAGAGTATTCAGTGGAAAAAACACAGCCTCTTTAACTGATGGTGCTGGGAGAACTGGACAGCAACATGCAAAAGAATGAAACTAGATCACTTTCTTACACCATACACAAAAATAAACTCAAAATGGATAAAGGACCTGAACGTGAGACAGGAAACTATCAAAACCCTAGAGGAGAAAGCAGGAAACAACCTCCTTGATCCCAGCCGCAGCAATTTCTTACTTTACACATCCCCAAAGGCAAGGGAATCAAGAGCAAAAATGAACTATTGGGACCTCATCAAGACAAAAAGCTTCTGCATGGCAAAGGAAACAATCAATAAAACTAATATACAACCGACAGAATGGGAAAAGATAATTGCAAGTGACATATCAGATAAAGGGTTAGTATCCAAAATCTATAAGAACTCACCAAGCTCCACACCCGAAAAAAAATCCAGTAAAGAAATGGGCAGAAGACATGAATAGACACTTCTCCAAGGAGGACATCCAGATGGCCTACAGAAACATGAAATGATGCTCAGCATCACTCATCATCAGGGAAATACAAATCAAAACCACACTGAGATACCACCTCACTCCAGTCAGAGTGGCTAAAATGAACCAATCAGGAGACTATAGATGATGGCGAGGATGTGGAGAAGTAGGCACCCTCCTACATTGTTGGTGGGAATGTAAACTGGTACAGTCGCTCTGGAAAACAGTGTGGAAGTTCCTCAAAAAATTAACAATAGAACTCCCCTATGACACAGCAATAGCACTGCTAGGAATTTACCCAAGGGATACAGGAGTACTGATGCATAGGGGCACATGTACCCCAATGTTCATAGCAGCACTTTCAACAATAGCCAAATCATGAAAAGAGCCTAAATGTCCATCAACTGATGAAAAGATCAAGAAGATGTGGTTTATATATACAATGGAATACTACATGGCCATGAGAAAGAATGAAATCTGGCCATTTGTAGCAATGTGGATGGAACTCGAGGGTGTTATGCTAAATGAAATAAGTCAGGCAGAGAAGGACAGATGCCATATGTTTTCACTAATAAGTGGAACAGGAGAAACTTAACACAGGACCATGGGGGAGGGGAAGGGGAAAAAATAGTTGGGCAGAGAGAGGGAGGCAAACCATGAGAGACTCTTGAATACTGAGACAAACTGAGGGCTAATGGGGGTGGGGGAGATGGAAAGGGGGATTATGGGCATGGAGGAGGGCACTTGTTGGGATGAGCACTGGGTGTTATATGGAAACCAACTTGACAATAAACTATAATAAAAAATAAATAAATAAATAAACTTTAAATAAATTTTTAAATTAAAAATGTGGTTTATTCTGCCATCATGAATGCTTTGTCAAAATTTCAATTGTTCTATGACCTAAACATTTTACTGATTGACTTAATGTTTTAAAAACCACATGAATTCCTACTGGATTCCCAAAGGAGCTATAATTCTGAATATCATATTTCCATGGCACTGCACGCCTGCTGAGATGGAGTGTCAGTCGTTTCTTTTTTTCTTTTGTTGCATTTGGGATTTGTTCTGTTTTCATTATATTTGTATTTTTCTGAAAGAAATTACTAAAAGATTGTGAAGAGATATAAAAAGATTTACACAGGAAACCAAGAAGTGGCCCGGGAGGAAAGGAAAAAAATGAAATGTCAGACTTTTGCATCTTGAAATAAAATATCCCTGATAAACTGACATGACCTGATCTGAGGTCATGGGCAGAAAAAGCACTAGAAGCTTCAAAGGTAAATTCTTCATGCATGAGGGGATTCTGAACAAGTGACTCGGATTCGATACCAGGCCTAGTTTGTTACCAGAGAAGGCCGGTTTATACACAAACAAATCCCTCCTGTTTTAGCCACCCTGGTCCTGTGGGAACATTGCTTGCCTGTATAAATCAAAGCATCTGTTTCAGGAAAGAGCTCAGAAGCAAGGGGTCCAGGTCCAGTGCCAGATTGGCAGGGGATCACAGCTGAACATAACAGTAAGAAAGGCGTCTCCTTTCTCCTACTTCCTAAAATGAAGTTAGATCAGCAATTAGAGCCCGTGACTGTCAGCAAATCACACTTTTTAGAAGACAGTAACAGCACTAGATGACCAGATTTATGATGATACAGGAAGGAAGAGATTTCAGAAGAAATGGATTGGGGCATTCAAAGCTGCTAAATTGAACGATTAAGATAGATGTGATTTTAATTAACACTCTAATTTGGTAAAGGAGACCTACACATTACATTGTAAGGAATAATATATACTTTAAACTACAGTTGAGGCATTGGATCTGTAACCGGAAGTCGTGGTTTGAGTTTGAGTGCTATACTGAGAGCCCAGCCAGGTCAGAAGCCTGCAGCTCTGGCATCAGTGCCTAATAACCGAAACTCCTAGAAGAAATGATGAGGTCTGCTCCAACCAGCATGCAACCTGTTCCAATACAATGATTGTCAAATGAAAATGTTATAGGACCTCACACAGAAGGGGAGAAAAATCCTTACCCGTAAATTCTTAGCTAGTGCAAACTAAAATGCCCGTAATAGTCTTTTGATGACAGATTTTTCTGTGCGTTTCATCAGTTACTAATTTGGAGGAAGGTAAATACTTTGCAATGTTTTACGCAATGTTTTGCAATGTGCAATAAGTTTATAATTTAAATTATTCAGTCAACTAAATGTAGGCATTCAGCTAATGTAGTTTATGTCTTAAAATCAAGTTATGTGTGGCAACAAGTTTGTATAACAAGAAAGCCTTTATTATAGATGAAAATGAAGTTTAATCACAGTTCTGACCTATGCAACTCACCAATAGTTCCCAGCTTGCTTTAAGAGAACTGCATGTTTAATGGTCTCATCCTCCACTGCATTGCAAAATTTCAAAGGTTACTTCTAGCTAATACGATCAGCCCAACAGATCTGCATACAACTTTCACAGCAGCAAAGCTAATGAACTGCTGTGTCCTGAGAACACAGAACAAGCAGAAACAAAGGGTAGATATTCGAAATAGCCAGCTGAGGAAAAGTTCTACACCTACAGAGTAAAATGGAATTTGAACAAAAAGAATTCAACAAAATCAGCAAGTTTTACTTGTCTAGGTACTAATAAATATCTGTATGAAACAGCTCACAGGTCAACATATTATTTTCTCAGTATTCTCTGGCTCTTCAAAAATGTATCCAGGGTTCCCTTAACCTAAAATTTTCCAATCATGCGAAAGAAATCCAATTAAGCCTTTTCATTGGCCTGTGGATGTCTGAGGGGTGTGGACTCACTCTAATGGGTCCAGTGCTTAGCAGAATGCCCAACAATAAAAGCAATGTTTTCATGACTGGATGAACTGAAATAGTTTAGTTCTCTTACTTCTTCAGTTGTTGCTCTTTCCAATTATCTTTTTCTTCCCTCTTTTTTCTCTTCCAGTCCTCTAATTTTAAATATTCTTCAATATGCTGGACCTATTTCATATATGATGTCATCCATAATGATGGATTAAACTTAAAATGCCATTTCTTCTAAGACTTCTAAGATATATTTCCATATCTTCCTCAATGAGATGAATTTTTCTCTCTTCTTTAACCCATAATATTCTGGATTCCACTTATGCCACTTAGTTGATTTGGCCTTACAATATAATAGGAACTGAAGGACTTGATACGTACCTTTAAGTCAAAAGTGACTGCTACCAGAAATTAGAACAAAAGCTAACCACTGATTCAAAATAATATAAGCCACATTGTTTCCTAAATCTTACTATTAAAGTCCAATTTTAAGCTAAGGAATCATTTCAAAGCAGAACAAAATGTATACAGTCCTAAAATGACTGATCAAGAACAAAATAGGAACTAAAAATTATTCCTAAATAGTTAATTTTATTTGACTACCAGCTTTCTAAAGTTTCCACATTCCGATTTCTCCTTCTGCTTGCCCTCAGCTGGTCACATTGTTCCTTATTTTAATGAGAAAAGAGAAGCAATTAGCAGAGATTTTCCACAGGATGCCATGACTGTAACTAGCAAGCTACCTGTCTTTATATACATAGCTCTCTCTTTACTCAAGTTATTATCAAAAAGCTGTCAGTGGGAGCGCCTGGGTGGCTCAGTTGGTTAACCATCTGACTTCAGCTCAGGTCATGATCTCACGGTTCTTGGGTTCAAGCCCTGCGTCGGGCTCTGTGCTGACAGCTAGCTCAGAGCCTGGAGCCTATCTTCGGATTCTGTGTCTCCCTCTCTCTCTGACCCTCCCCTGTTCACGCTATCTCTCTCTCTCTCTCAAAAATAAATAAAACATTAACAAAATTTTTTTATTTTATTTATTTATTTATTTTTTTTATCTGCTATTATTTTTAATGTACCTTTTTTTTTTTTAACTTTATAGTTTATTGTCAGGTTAGTTTCCATATAACACCCAGTGCTCTTCCCCACAAGTGACCTCCACCAAGACCATCACCCCGCTTTACCTTTTCCCCTTCCCCCCTCAGTTTGTTTTCAGGATTCAAGAGTCTCTCGTGTTTTTTCTCCCTCCCTCTCCCTAACTCTTTTTCCTCCTTCCCCT